>CM021105.1:208660506-209021398 GCA_007115665.2 Sequoiadendron giganteum
TCGCTGTGACTTTGATTTCTTAGAAGAGAGTAGTTTAAACCCACAGTTATATTGGATTGGGTTTGTTATTAATTAATTCTTTTAATATGAATATTGGCACATACCGTACCATATCCTTATTGAATTAGGTAATTCAGTGTTCTTAGCATATGGTAATCGAATTATAATTATATTAGATGAAAATAAAACCTTTATGCTAAGTTTGTTGCTTTGGTATTTGAAGTTTATTCACCGATAATATAAGATTTGTTAGTATTAGTTAGTATTTAGAATAAATAATTAGTCATTGTTCAATTTATGTTCATTTTTAAATAATGATATAAAGGTATAAATAATTAAGTGTATTATTTTTAATTCCTTCTTATACTTTGCAAAGTGATACATATATACATTGTAATTCACATATTTTGTTAAACTTATATGAATTGTCTTAAATAGTTGCAACGAATATCCGTGTCTAGTTTATAAGATTTAAAGTGTCTGAATTTATATGGATAAAGGAGTATAATATTATTGTAAGTAAGGTTGAGATTATTATGTGTTGTTCAATTAGAAAATGAAAGAAATTACATCTTGTTTACATCATTCTTTATTGTTTTACTTTTAACACATATGTTAGAAAGGTGTTGAGATAATGTATTTTATACATTTAATTCTTTCCTAAGAATGAGTATTAATTTAAATTTGTTGAGTGAAACAAATAAATAATGTAAATAGGTCAAGTGATATTCCTTTTTGGAATCTATTTTTGAGTTGAAATATGTTGTTTATGGTATTGTCTTCCAGAGGCTTTTAAACAATAATTTTGATTTGAATCATGGCTAGTGTTGTATGGTTAATGTTGTATTATATCTAATGTGAAAACGTGAGCCATGCATGTTTAGTGTTCTTGTGAATTTACTATCGAACATTTTAAATTCCATGGAGTGGAGTTGTGTTTGTTCGTGAAAGTCTTTCCATGCATGTGTTGTGGTTCTTATTGAGATATTTAAATGTTATTGTATGGTTCCAATGATTTTGAGTCTTTGTGTAAAGAATTTTTCTTTTGCATGCATGTTGGCTTTATTGTTTAGTCCGTTTGAGAAGTTGTACCATAGGAGGAGTGGCTTCCGTTAGGGGCCGAACCTGGAAGTGGTTGCATGGGTAACCTCTCGGAAGTGTTGAATACATTGATAACTAAACTAAGCTTTTAGGGGTTTGGGTAGTTAAAATTTAACCATTCAGATAATGTTTGCCTCACCTTGGACTTTAATGCTTGTTTAGGTTAAGCGGGTTGAGAAGGCCTGGAATGGCTACTCGAACACTTCATCTTTTCGAGTGGTGGAAAATGTGCCTCAACTTATCGGCTTGGACCTCTGTTAAAGGCTTGACAAATTTTATGCCCTTATCGCTTTACTGCGGAGTTCTCATTTGGTCGGCCTTACCCTTTGGTCTCTGAGACCCTGTCTGATCGACGAGGCTCCGAGGGTTGTCACAATGATGGGCTAATGGGCATGGAGTTGGTGGTTTGTTTGAAGGCTTCAGCTTTATCAGAGGATCGGTCGCCCATCGATAGGAGGTGTTGCTCTGTCACATCGATGTGCCGATGCTTTGCTTCAATGGCTGTTATCAGCTTCATCCGATGGTGTTGGCTACTTTCCGCAGCATCCGAAGGCAAGTACCGGCTCAGAGTGTGATGCAACTATTCTAATGGGAGTTTTGAAAAGTTAGAACTTAAGTTTTTCTAAGATGGAGAGCACATCGGGAAGAGTTGATATTGAGAAATTCAATGGCGATAACTTTGAGTTGTGGAAACTCAAAGTGGAAGACCTGTTAGTGGATAGAGACCTCTAGGTAGCCATGTCTGGAACTATGCCACAAGGTATGAGGCAAGAATATTTGGACCTCACAGATAGAAAAGCAAGAGGTCTGATAAGACTTTGTCTAGCTGATTTCGTACTCTCTTGAATGTCCATGAGGAAAAGTATACAACTTCGTTATGGAAGAAGCTTGGGAATATTTTTTAGGGAAAGTCTCTAGTAAATAAGTTATTTTTGAGGAAGAAGTTGTACTCCTTGAAGATGGAAGAAGGTGCATCTATTACAGACCATCTGAACTCGTTTAATATGAGTGTTGCTCAGTTGGCATCTGTGGGTGTAAAGATAGAGGAGGAGGATCATTGCATGCTCTTGTTATGTTCGTTACCTGACACTTGGGATCATCTGGTGATGGCTATTGAAAGTACGACTGCTACTTTCAATGTGGAAGACGTGGTTGCTTCGATGATGTCTGAAGAGATGCGGAGGAAGTTTTCTAAGATGGCCAAAGAGGCCCTTGTTGTCTAAGGTAGATCAAAGGAGAAAGGCAAGAAGAAGGACAAGAAGTCTAGATCTAAATATGTAGGGAGATCAAAGTCTCCTAGTAAAAATTCCAAGGTGAAATGCTGGAATTGTGGGCAGCCTGGTCATATCCGAAAGGATTGCAAGGAGAAGAAGAAGAATAAGAGTAACTCTTCAGACAATGACTCTTCTTAGAGTGATGTAGATGCCTTCATTGCAGCCTTGGCAACTTAGGTATTAGATGATGTCTGGCTAGTTGACTCGAGTGCATCCTTTCACATGACGTCTCATAGAGAATGGTTCACTAAGTACGAGAAGCATGAAGGTGGAAAGGTGTACCTGGCGAGTGATTCAACATTGGACATTGTTGGCTGAGGTAGAGTCAAGATTTAGTTTCCTGATGGGAGAGTCAAGGGGATTCGTGGCGTATTGCACATACTAGGTCTGGCTCGAAATTTACATTCTGTCAGTAAGCTAAATGATGCTAGTGTAGAAGTTTCTTTCTCGAGTAAAGGATGTAAGATGGCTAGAGGTGCAATGGTGCTAGCTAAGGGTGTACGTACTAGCACTCTGTATAAGCTGGATGCACATCCTGTTCAATGCAACAATGCCTCTGTAAAGTCAAGAAAAACTATTCCTATAAAGAAAGAGGAAGATGCTTCTCTGGTTGCAAATGCGATGAAGGTGAAACTCCCAGCATAGAAGACCATGTTGTGGCATCATAGAGTTGGTCACATAGGTGAGAAAGGTTTAAAAACCTTAGAAAATAAAAATCTTGTTGAAGGGCTTATAGATTGTAATCTTGAGTTTGATTTTTGCGAACACTGCATTTATGGAAAACAACAATGTGTTTCTTTTTCCTCGAGTTCTCATAAATCTTCTGGTGTACTGGACTATGTTCATTCCAATGTGTTTGGTCCAGTGAATGTTCCTTCATTATCGAAGTCTAGATATTATGTTTCTTTTATTGATGACTATTTGAGAAGGGCATTTATATACTTTCTTAAAAGTAAATCAGAAGTGTTTAGTCATTTTAAAGAATTTAAAAACTTGGTTGAGAATTAGACTGGAAGGAGAATAAAATGTTTGAGGATGGATAATGGTGGTGAATTTTGTTCTGTAGATTTTGATAGATACTGTAAGGACCATGGGATTAAAAGGCATGCTCTACAACAGAATGGAGTTGTTGAAAGATTGAATAGGACGCTGATGGAAAAGGCAAGGAGTATGTTGAGCAGTGCTCGTCTGGAGCAGATGTTCAGGGATGAGGTCGTGGCTACAACATGTTACCTAGTAAATTGCTCTCCTTGCTCTGCTCTTGTTGATAAGACACCTTTGGAAGCGTGGTCTGGTAAGAAGCCCTCTTTGAGATATGTTCATGTTTTTGACTGTGAGGCATATGCATATGTGCCAAATGAGAAAAGATCTAAGTTGGAGAACAAAGCTGTTAAATGTATCTTCATTGGCTATGGTGTTGGTGTGAAGGTATACAAGCTTTGGAATCCTGATATTGAGAAGGTTTTGTATAGAAGTGTAAAATTTCATGAGATGAAACCTTCTATAGCTGATCCATAGCTAGAGACAGATCAAAGATAAAAGAAAAATGATGCAGTTGAGATTCCCCAAACCCCGGAAAAGGGAGAACTGCATGGTGTACCTGAAACTGAGAAGACCTCAAGTAGCTCTAAGAGTTTCGAAGATGAAGAACCACAACCTCAACCAGTGAGAAGGTCTACACGTCAAAAAAACAACTTGACAGGTATGGTTTCTCCATTTTGGATTCAAACTGTGCCTATGCTTAAATTACTAGCATTGAGGAGCTTAGGACTGTTAAAGAGGCAATTAATATGCCTGATGCAAATTCCTGGTTGGAAGCCATGAATGAAGAAATGGAATCATTGGAAAAGAATGAAACCTGGGATTTGGTACCTTTGCCTGAAGGAAGAAAGTTTTTTGGCTGTAAATGGGTATTTAAGAAGAAGACTGGTCTTGAGGGCAGTGTTTAGAAGTATAAATCAGGTTGGTTGCAAAGGGGTATTTGCAGGTAGAGGGAATTAATTATGGAGAAAATTTTTCCCCTTTAGCTAAGCTGACATCTATCAGATTTCTGTTGTCACTTGCAACCGTGTATGACTTAGAGATCGAGCAGATGGATGTGAAAACAACGTTTCTCCATGGTGAGCTGGAAGAAGAAATTTACATGTCCCAACTTGAGCACTTTGTTGAAAAAGGTAAAGAAAGCCTGGTCTGCAAATTAAAGATTTTTTTCTGGTTTGAAGCAGTCTCCTAGAATGTGGTACTAGAAGTTTGACACATTTGTGTTGTCTATGGGATTTGTGAGATCAAAATCTGATCATTGTATGTATTTTAAAATTGAAAATGATAGTGTGCTTATTATTACCCTATACGTGGACGATATGTTGTTCATAGGAAATAGTAAGTCTATGATTTCTGATCTCAAATCTCAGTTGTTTGCAAAGTTTGAAATGAAAGATCTAGGTGCAGCAAGGTATACTCTGGGGATGGAGATAACTAGGGACATAAATGGTAGAAAGCTCAGAGTCAACCGGAGTAAGTACATCAACACTGTTCTGGAGAGATTTGATATGAGTGATTGCAAGTAGCTAGTTGTTCCAATTACGCAAGGAACAAAACTATTTGTTGGAGATTGTCCAAAATCTGCTACTGAGATGGAGGACATGACCAAAGTGCCTTATGCAAGTGTTGTTGATAGTTTAATGTATGCGATTGTCTGTACAAGGCTAGACATTGCCCAAGAAGTGGGAGTACTTAGCCGATTTATGGAAAATCTAGGAAGGACGCATTGGGATGTTGTAAAGAGAGTGTTTAGATATCTAAGAGGTACCTCAGAATGTGCTCTGTGTTACCATGGAAATTTGGTTGCATCACAGAGAACTCTTAGCATTCGTGGTTATGTGGACTCTGATTGGGCGGGGGACATTGACAATAGAAGATCCACCAGTGGATATATTTTCACGTTAAATGGTGGTGCAATCAGTTGGATGAGCAAGCGACAAGCTATAGTCGCTTTGTCCACGATTGAGGTAGAATACATGGCAACGACTCACGCCTACAAAGAAGTTGTTTGGCTCAGCCGCTTATGTTCTGATATTGGTTTTAATGCAAGGAAGATCACTATTTTTTTGTGATAGTCAGAGTGCCATTTGTTTGGCGAAAAATCCAACTTTCCATGCCAGGTTGAAGCATATCGATGTGCAGTATCACTTCATGAGAGATATGGTGGAGGATGGAAAGGTTTCTTTAGAAAAGGTGGATACTCTGAAAAATGTCACTGATGCATTGACAAAGCTAGTAATCTCAGACAAGTTCAGATGGTGTGCAAGTTTAATGGGCCTTGGGGCCTATGATTGCAAATAAATTTGAAGTCTGGAGGAAGCCAGTAAGTCTTCGTCAAGTGGGAGCTTGTTGGAAAATGTGCCTCAACTTACCAGCTTGGACCTCTATTAAAGCTTGACGAATTTTATACCCTTATCACTTTACCACAAAATTCTCATTTGGTCGGCTTGATCCTTTGGTCACTGAGACCCTATCTGATCGGCAAGGCTCTGAGGGTTGTCACAGCGATGGGCTGACGAGCATGGAGTTGGCGGTTTGTTTGAAGCCTTTGACTTTATTGGAGGATCAGTCGCCCATCAGTGGGAGGTGTTGCTCTGTCACGCTGATGTATCGATGATTTGCTTCAACTACTGCTATTAGCTTCATCTGACGGTGTTGGCTACTTTTCGTGGCATCCAAAGGTAAGTACCGATGTTTACCTTTTCTCCGAGCGAAATCACCTGTGTGCATGACGCACAACGGCTTGTCAAAGTGGTGAGCATAGCGAACAAATGGTGGGCCCTGAGTTGCTTTATGCGAGGGGCTGTCTGACTGTGGACACTTGTCTACGCCTCGGGAGTTCCCTGGGGAATCTAGTAGATGCCGCTAGAGATTCCCTGAAGGAGCTCCAATAGCCTCCACGAAGACCAAGCGCAGTGCCCGAGTGGTGGACACGTGGCAGCCTCAGAATCTCCTTCTGGGTGGGCTCATGGTAATCTTGGCGATTCCCTCCTAGATGCCTTGAAACCTCCTCAGTGGTAGACACGTGGGTTGTGGGACCTGATAGCGCTGGCGGTCGGTGTTTTGGCGATAACAGATTATTGTCGGCTTGGAGTGTGATGCAACTGTTAGTGATGGCGAAGGGGTTTCCAGAGCCCGATGACAGTTGACCGGATAACTGCTCGGTCAAGAGGCAGAATGAATTGTAGTGCGACACATGGAATTTTCTCATCGATTGTTTCTGCATCGTTGTTGCAAAATAACATTTATTGTCGAAAGCTGGATTGGTGAAAAGTGATTTATTATGCAGTCTCTTGTGATCGGATTTTGGTGATTGGCAGAGCCCAAATTTTTTTTTCTCTGCAATGAATTTATTACAAGGGTGGCTCGATGCAAGTTTGTAGGTGGATCCATTCTGAGATCGATTTGGCGTGTCAGTGAAGAATTGAATTTATTGCACCCTAATTGGTGGTTGTAAAGAGACTAGTAATAGTCGGTCTTGACAAGTAATCAATGTACAGATTTGGAGAAGTCAAGTAGGAGAATACTGCGAAAGTGTTGAGAGTTTTTGTATTCACTGTATGCTGAAATAGCATTGTAATAGTGAGTGCATAAAAAATCAAGTGCTGCTATGAGCTAATTATCAGAGAGTGAGGACTATAACTTTGTATGTAATCTTTTGCTTTCTGTAATAAAAAGTGTCTTTCTCTTGGTGTGGTGGGTTTTTTGCTCGAAAGAGTTTTCCCACGTAAATCTGGTGTTATCTCTGAAATCATTTTATTTATGTTACTCTTGTTACCCTACATGTGTTCATCTTAAGTATTTTAATGTTTTAAAACTGGTCTTTGCACGTCTCCTCTATGGTTTTAGCGTTAGGAAAGCATTTTCGTACTGTTTCTTTTCCTTACATTGAGAAGTGATTTGAAGCCACATAAGTTTGTATAGGGGCTGAAAGTCATTAGAGGTTGCCAGGGTAACTCTGGTAGAGGGCTGATAACCTAGGAAGACTATCTAGGGTAACCTATTACATCTATGTGATGACACTCCTGTCCTTGTACACTTGTTGGATCTCTTGTGTAGAGTCGTTTGTGATTGTATCATTGCTTTTGGGAATATGTTAGTTGTCTTATCATTGTGATGTCATGTATGTTGACCATGTGTTGTGTGATATTTCTTCTTGTTTTCTTTTTTGACGTGATGACCTGTTCTATCTCTTAGCATGGGGGGTGGGCTTTCGAGTTTCACACAGTTGGGAGGAACGTGTCATTTCTTCCATTGGGTCCCCTGCAGGTGATATTGTTCAAGACTTGCTTGGTCTTTGTAGGATCCTAGATACACATCATTCATGGAGTTGTTCATCGGATGAGCTCGTGGACTTGGTCGTCATCTATTCTTATTCATATTCTTTATTGTACACACTCATGATGTTGCATGAGATTTCATTGTATTATTACTTGTGATGTTTCAAGATTTGTCACAATCTCACTTATTGTAACTGTACTTATAAAGTAATTCTTGATGTAATGAATCTTGTTATGATTATTCTCATGATTTCATTTATAGTTCTTGAAGTGTTATATTGTTTAAGTAGCGTAGTTGTGGAACCCATAAATGTTCATGTAATGTTATTGATTGCATGTTGTTATTAAATGTTTTAAAAAAATAAAAAATAATCCGGTTGTTTAGCATTAGCGATGTGATGTTCCCTGGGTTCCACGACGGGGCATTACAACTTGGTATCAGAGTGAAGTTTCTAACATTGGGTACTCTAGTTCTTGCGAGCCCACTAGGTTGTCTTAGATGTTAGATTCTTATGTGTGTGTGTTTTTCTTGGTTTCTTGTGTCTTTAAACTGAGACTCGACTTTGACCTTGTGTAGGATCATGTCGCCAAGGCAAGGTCGCTTTAGAGGTCGAGGATGAGGCCGTGGTGGTGGCCGTGCAGAAAATCGTTAGAATACTCCGCCGTAGAATTCACATGAAAGTGAACATGGAGAAAAGCCTAATCCTCTGCATAATCAGGTAAATAATGAGCAAGTTCTGAATAAATTTGGTGCAGGAGATCTTCTATGTCCGTTACTTGAGCAGGCTCTTGCACATCTTGGGCCTAGACAGGGGAATGATCAGGACATGAACAAAGAGAGAGACAAATCACCACCTAGGAGGATTGTTCAAACCGTAAAGCAGGATGCCATAGTTGCAGGGCACATGAGGGATTTGTTGAGGGCACGCCCTCCTATTTTTGATGGTACTAGCGATGGTTTGGAGATGGAGACATGGTTACTAAATTTAGGATGGTTTTTTTCTATGCACCCGTATGGTAGCAACACCCGAGTGAGATGCGCCATCAAGCATCTTAGAGGTTTCACTTCTACTTGGTGGCAATTGGAGGAGTAGAAGCTCCAATCTAGAGATAGGATCAGTATCATGGGATATGTTTCTAGAGTGTTTTAGAGCATACTTCTTATCTGATCACTGGAGGCAGTTCCATGCAAATGAATTCCATGATCTACGCCAAATGGCGATGTCTGTCGAGCAATTTGAGCATAGATTCTACGAACTAAAACAATATGCAGGGATATCAGATGATGAGGCTATGCTAGTTCAACATTTCATCAGGGGCTTGAACGCCCGTATCAGTGGAGGAGTTAGAGTCTTCGAGCCGAAGACGATGGAGGTAGCCGTTGAGAAGGCTCGAATTGTGGAGGAGAATTTGTCCATGGCATTGGGAGGACACATAGGTGTTTTGATCGGCAGTGCTTCTACTGCAGGGTTTGGTTTGTGTGGTGGTCCGATTCAGATAGGTGGTTCCTCTAGGAACCAATAGGCACCCTCTAAGGGTGGAAAACAATAGAAACAACATAATTACTCATAGAAGAATAAGGGTTCTCAGAAGTAGTCGGGTAAGGGTTCTCAGTTTGGAAAGAATTGTAATTGGATGCGCAATAAGCGTAATCACCAGGATCAACCTACTTAGAGTGCATAGTCGATAGTCAGCAGAGGCAGTTTCCAGTAGTCGAATGCACCTTTGGGTGGTAGAATTTTTGGCAGAGGTTATGGTAGGGGCATTGGATGCTTCTCATGTGGTCAGCAAGGCCATATTGCAGGGCAGTGTCCGATGTGAGGTACTTCAGGGTTTAGTTAGCAACCCACAACCTCGGAGCCGATGATTGGTGATGCAGGATGATCTCATAGAGTTTTTGCTACAGTGGACAATCATTAGACAGATCACCAAAATATTGTGGTTGAATCTTCAGGTTAGTTATAAGGTGTTAGTGTTTCTATATTATTTAATTTTGGCGCGTCTAATTCATTTATCTCTCCTTCCATTGTTGAGTGATGCAGACTTGTGGCGGTTAAGCAAGGCATTAGGTGGCAGGTAGAACTAGCTTCTGGGGCTAAGGTAGTGGTTGAATCCCTCGTTCATGATTGTGGACTTAGGATCAGATTGTTATCTACCTCAGTAGATCTTCGAGTTGCACCCCTTGGATCATATGATATTGTTTTGGGAATGGATTGGCTAGAATCTCATAGTGCAGTGATAGACTGTTGATGGAAGACAGTGAGTTTTTTAGATGACTCTAGTGTGGAGATTGAGATTGTTGGTGTGTAGAGACCCATCTCCTTGTGAATTATATTTGCTATGCAGTTAAGGAGGTGTATACGATAGGGTTGTCAACTGTTTGCAGCTACGGTTATTGACTTGGAGGTAGGGGACAGTCGAGAGGTATCTCTTGATGACTACCCTATTCTCAGAGAATTTGTGGATGTGTTTCCTAGTGATATTTTGCGTATGCTACCAAAATGGGATATTGATTTCAGAATTGATCTGGTTCCTGGAGCTGAGCCTATATCTCGGGCTCTGTACAGGATGACTACACAGGAGCTAGAAGAGCTTCGATTGTAGTTGGAGGAGCTCTTGGCTAAGGGTTTCATTCATCCGAGTGTTTCACCTTAGGGAGCACCTGTCATCTTCATGAAGAAGGAGGAATCCCTCAGGTTATGCATTGAATACCATCAATTGAATAAGGTGACGATCAAGAATCTATATCCTTTGCCTAGAATCGATGACCTTTTTGATCAGATTAAGGGAGAAAATGTGTTCTCTAAGATTGATATGAAATCTAGATATCATCAGTTGCACATTTATGAAGCAGATATACATAAGACTGGATTCTGAACTCGTTACAAGCACTATGAATTCACCGTGGTACCGTTCGGGTTAAAAAATGTGCCATCTGTCTTTATGAGCCTGATGAATGGTGTTTTTCGCACGTACCTGGATCATTTTGTCCTAGTATTTCTTGATGAAATTTTGATTTATTCTAGAGATATGAAGGAACATGAGGAACACATGAGATAGGTATTGTAGTGTTTGAGGGAGAACCAGTTGTTTGTGAATCTATCAAAGTGCGAGTTCTTCCAAATTGAGGTGAAATACCTCGGTCATGTTATCTCTAGAGAGGGTATTGTTGTGGATCCTTCGAAGATCCAAGCCATTATGGATTGGCCCATGCCTACCAATGTGCCAGAGGTTCACAGTTTTATGGGTCTAGCAGGGTATTACAGGCAGTTTGTCGAAGGGTTCTCCAAGATTTCTCATCCTATTACTTCTCTTCAGAGGAAAGCAAAGAAATTCATTTGGTCAGATCGGTGTTAGTTGGCCTTCCAAACACTCAAGGAAAAGTTGACTAGTGCACCTATATTAGTTGTTCCTGATCCTACGAAGGACTTTGTGGTTTGTACTGATGCATCCTTAGAGGGTTTAGGAGCCATTCTGATTGAGGAAGGTTGTGCGATTGCCTATGAGTCTCGCAAGCTCAAGGATCACGAACTGAACTACCCAAATCATGATCTAGAGATAGCTGCAGTCATTCATGCTTTGGTTCGTTGGCATCATTTTCTATTGGGTTACATAGTGATCACTATAGTCTGTAGTACATATTTACTCAGCCTAATCTTAATGCTAGGCAGAGACGGTGGATGGGGTTTTTGTGCAAATATGATTTTGAGGTGAAATTTATTCAAGGGAAAGAGAACATGGTAGCGGATTCTCTTAGCTAGCGTAGACATGAGATTTCTATCGTGACTCTAGGAGTTGATTTGAGGAGTCAAATAGTGGCAGCACTTCCTATAGACAGATTGTATCAGGAGGTGAAGGCAGAGTTGGATTCAAATAAACCTTTGGAGGGTAGGTTTGCAGATTATACGCTTGAGTCTGATAGATTGTTGTGAAATTTGGGTCATATTTATGTGCCACTTGTAGATAGTCTTCGTACCCTGATTTTTTCAAAGGCACATCGAGCACCATACTTAGCTCATCCTAGTGTCAAGAAGATGCATGCAGATCTTCGTCAGTTGTAATTTTGGCCTGGGATGAAGCATGACATTGCCGACTTTGTTACGATATTTGTAGAGTGTTAGAGGGTTAAGGCCGAGCACCAACACCCCATAGGATTATTACAACCTCACCTTGTTCCAGAATGGAAGTGGGACATCATATCGGCTGATTTTATTGTTGGGTTACCTATGTCATATCATCGACATGATGCCATTATGGTTACTATTGACAGGTTGACTAAGGTAGCTCATTTCTCTCTGGTTTGTTTGTCATATAATGCCTCTTCTGTGGCAAAGATATTTATGGAGGACATTGTTTGCTTACACGAAATCCCACACAAAATCATATTGGATAGAGATCCTATTTTCACATCAGCTTTATGGACATCTCTTCAGCATGCTTTAGGTATGCAGTTAAACTTTAGTTCAACTTATCACCCTGAGATAGATGGGAAGACTAAGAGGGTTAATTAGGTGCTTGAGGATATGCTCAGGATGTATGTCATGGATCAACAGTCACAATGAGAAGAATATCTCTACTTGGTGGAGTTAGCATATAATAATGGGTATCATAGCTCCATAGGTATGCCTCCTTTTTAGGCATTGTATGGATGCCCATGCAGGACTCCGTTGAGTTGGGATAGACTTGAGGATAGGCTACTTCTTGGATCTGATATGCTACGAGATATGGAGTAATGGGTAGATCGTATCAAAGAGCATTTGGTAGCAGCACAAGATAGACAGAAGAAGTATGCCGATGCTCATCATGTTGATCATCAATTTTATATTGGTGATAGAGTGTTTCTTCAAGTGCATCCGTGAAAGAGTCTGATCCGTTATGAAAAAATATCTAAGCTCGCGCCTCAATTCATCGGGCCGTTCGAGATTCTGGAGAGGATCGGTCCTGTAGCTTATTGACTTGCCTTATCGCCTAGCTTGTCACACATCCACGATATCTTTCATGTATATGTTCTTAGACCCTATCATCTTGATGTTTCACATGTACTCGATTGGAATGCTTTATAGGTCAAGGACGAGTAGCTGGCTTTGGAGCCCATGGGTGTTCTACAGCGTAGGAGACTTGCCCTCAGGGGTCAAGATGTTGATCAGGTGAGGGTCTAGTGGGACCTAAGTGATGAGGCTTCAACTACTTGGGAGGATGCAACACGTATGAGGGAACTTAATGTTTTGTTTAGATTAACTTAATGATTTAAATAGATGATATTGTTGATCAATGATTAATTTTTATGTTTAAATTGAAAGGTTATTCTTGGAATATTGATGAATTAACTATGAATTATTAAAATATATTAATTGTGGAAGAATAATTAATTGAACTTTTTATGAATGCACAATTTTTATGTTTTCAAAAATTAGCAAAGTTCAACTTCTTGTGATTTTAAGTTGCAAAATATCTTCTTTGATTATTTTGTTCAAAAATTTTAACTGATGGATGATTTGCATGCAAGAAAAGAGTTAAAGTGATGGATTGCCTTGTAATTTGAAAATGAATGATATAACATAGGAAAACGATTAATTTTGGACGACAATTGATTTTCAAAAAGAAGAATTGTTATTTTCAAGGGAAAATATTATTTTCTGTATTTTTCTAGGATTTTGTTTGGAAAGTTGAAAATTGATTACTTGAAGCTGTGTTCATACTTGAGAGTTCTTTGGATTGGATTTCTTTGGGGTTTTTCTTTGTCGTTGCTCGAATCCGAAAAGTGTTTTAGGTTTTCTTCTTGCAAATTTCTTGCTTATTCTTGAATTGATGTATGTAAAATAGGTTTGTGGTATTTTGATGGTATTATGCTGCAAAAATCTTACCTCGGTACTTGCATGCACAATAGAAAACTAAAACATTAATGTCAATTTTGTTGGAATTATAGTGAGGTAAATAAGAAAATAAAACATGGCAAACCTAGCTATGGATTTTTGTATTCTTTAGGAAATAGTGTGCGTTATATCATCTTTGCATGATTTGGATCCGTCGTATATGCTGGAATGTTTTGTATTGTACGGTAGTGAATATAGAATACAATCTAGTTTTTATTTACTGATTCTCTTGTACTTGAAAAGACCTAGTTATTGGTTGTTTCGAAATCAAAATTCAATCATTTTCTCTTTCTGATTTCTATCCTAAGTCCGTCTTAGATATAGGTGATTTCAGTTTACAGATCTATTGATGTTTATTTTTCTTAAGCGATATCTTCCCTTTAACATAGGGTATCGAATAGCTTCTTGTGAATCCTCTATCCACTATTCTTGCAACCGTTGCCCGAATTTCCTTATGTGGCTTAGTTGTAGCTCTATTTGCATGTTTTGTTATGTAGCCTTGGTCGCCTTGAATGTTATGAAATCTGCTATGAGCTACCTCAATGATCCACTGATCTCCCTAAATTAAAATTTCATGCCAAGATAGACATGTCTTGCACGAAATTTATCTTGTGTTTCCTTCACTCACATGTTCGATGGGGTGATCCTTTACTACTCAGTCACGACTGGATGATGGTATTTGCGAGCTTTAATGAAATTTAGGTGAATTTCTATTTTGATATTTGGTTTGCTTCTTCTTCTTCTTCTTCTTCCTGCCTGTCACAACAACAATACATGACTATGGAAGATGGTAAATATTTGTCTTATTATTCTTTATTACATTCATGAAACCTGTCTCAGCTACAACTCTTGAATATAGAAGGGTTCAGATGTTTAAATTGTCTCCTTGATCCCATTCACAACCCTTCACAATGGCAATGCTTGAACATGGTAAGGCGTATAGATCTTTAGAATCTCTCTGACTCAATTCACAACCATTCACTGATGTAATGCCTGAACTTAGAAGGCTGTGAATTTTTCTTTTACTCCTTGAATAACGTTAGAAACATGTGATAAGTTGTTATCCTCTACCGCAGATGAGCCAAATGCTAAGTATCCTCTATAGAATTCTTGTTCATTGGAATGCTTATAGTCGGTTGCTCGATGCTTTATATATATATATATATATTTTTTGAACTTCTTTGAATTCCTCTTAGTTGTGAATTAAGAATGAGTCTATTTTAATTCTCTTTCTGATTCTTAAACTTTGCAAATGGATAGTGTTTCAATTTCTTCCATTTAGAGTGAGTGCTAAGTCATCTTTTATTCAATGCATTCATGCGCATAATACAAATCCTTATTCATTATTTATGTTGTTGTATCATTTAGTTTCCTTATTTATTTCAAGGGTGTTTGGTATAATCTTTTCCTATGCGTCTCTTAAGTCTGCTTTGAATTCTGGTATTTATCTTATGAACTTTACCCCTTTGCATGGTTTATACACATTTCTTTACCTTTGTTTTAATTTTTTTTATGTTGTTCATTAAGGCGTCTGTGAAGTACACTTATTTTTATCTTCTTTGTTCTTTGTGCATGCATGCATGTAGCTCACATGCATAGAAGGCATCAAATTTATGTATGTAGTCGCGGGTCTCTTGGAAATATCTATTCCTTAAGTTTGAAGCTTCTAAGATTTGTTTTGTATCTAACCTACGTGGGTTAATACTTGTTCCTTTGGTATTTTAGTATTGGATGTTTATCGAATGTGAGACTCTATTAGTTGTACAGTAGTTGAATTTCCTATTTAAGTGAGAGATAGTAATACCTTTTTGTTAAGTTCTTTTTTTATATGTATAAAGTATGATTCACCGAATAAGTGAAAATAGGTAGTATTAGCTATAAATGTGAATGAATATTTTGTTATTTTTTTATTCATGCGCATTCTTAAAATGATAACATAAAGGAATAGATGATTAAGTATATTATTTTAAATCCCTCTTTTACTTTGCAAATGGTATATATATTGTAATTCACATGTATTGTTAAATTTATATGAATTGTCTTAAATAGTTGCAATGAATATATGTTTCTAGTTTATAAGGTTTAAATGCATAATTTTATCATTCTAGGATTGTGTATTAAAAGCATCATTTTTCTATGGAGGAATCTATTATCTTCTTGTACAAAGAGCTTAAATGTATTAAGTAAGATATGTATGATTGGGGGAGTCTTGAATGGAACTTGTTAACTATGTTCAAATGATATCTCTTTTAGAGTCTATTCTTGCTTCATGTATTGGAATATATTGTTTAGGGTATCATCTTCCAGAGGCTTTAATTAGTAGTTTTGTTTTTTAATCATGGCTAGGGTGGTACATATATCCTTGTAATGTTTCAAAATGTAAGAATGTGGGCCATGCACATTAGGTGTTCATGTGATGTTATTTTTGATTATTTTAAATTCCAAGGAACAAAGTTATGCTTGTTCGTGTTGTAACTTGACCATGCATGTATAGTGTTTTTATTAAGTTATATATGGATATGTCATGGTATGGTTTCATCTATTATGGGTCATTAAGGAATTAAGTTCTCTTTTGCATGCAAGTTGGCCTTATTGTTTTGTCAGTTTGAGAAGTTGTACCATAGGAGGAGTGGCTTCTGTTAGGGGCCAGATCCGGAAGTAGTTGCATGGGTAACCTCTCGGAAGTGTGTTAACCAAGTGATAACTAAATTAAGATTTTAGGGGTTTGGGTAGTTGATAATTAACCATTTTGATAATGTTTTCCTTGCCTTGTACTTTAACGCTTGTTTAGGTTAAAGTGGGTTGAGAAGGTTTGGAATGGCTATTCAAACACTTTTTCTTCTCGAGAAGTGATTCGATCCCACACAAGTTCGTATAGGGGCCGAAAGTTGTTAGAGGTTGCCAGGGTAACTCTAGTAGAGGGCCGGTAACTTCAGAAGGCTATCCATGGTAACCTATTACATTTATGTGATGAAACTCCTATCCTTTTACACTTGTTGGATATCTTGTGTAGAGACTTTTGTGACTGTATTGTTGCCTCTGGGAGTATGTCAATTGTCTTATCATTGTGATGTCATGTATTTAAATCATGTGTTGTGTGTAGTCTCTTCTTGTTGTATGTTGTGAATTGAGGACCTATTTCTATCTCCTAGCATGGGGGGGTGGGCTTTCAAGTTCCACACGGTTGGGAGGAACATTCCATTTCTTCCATTGGGTCCCCTACAGGTGAGATTGTTCGAGGCATGCTTGTTCTTGGTAGGATCCTGGGTAAACATCGTTCATGGAGTTGTTTGTTGGATGAGCTCATGGACTTGGTCGTCAACTATTCTTGATCATATTCTTTATTGTACTCACTCATGATGTTGCATGAGGTTTCATTGTATTACCACTTGTGATGTATCAAGATTCATCACAATCTCATTTATTGTAAATGAACTTGTAATGTAACTCTTGATATAATGTTATCTTGCTATGATTATCCTCATGATTTAGATATATAGTTCTTGATGTGTACATATTGGTTGTATTAATTTAGTAGCATAGTTATGGAACCCGAGAATGTTCATGTTGTTATCAAATATTTTTTTAAAAAAATTATCTAATTTTTTAGCATTAGTGACGTGTTATTCCCTAGGTTCCACAATGAGGAGTCACAACCTGGTATCAGAGCAAAGGTTCTAACACTGGTTACTCTGGTTTGTGAGAGCCCACTAGGTTTTCCTAGATGTTAGATTATTTTATACGTGTGTGTTTTATTTGTTTCTTATATCTTTAAATTAAGACTCAACTTTGTCCTTGTGTAGGATTATGCTACCAAGGAGAGGTCACTTTAGAGGTCGATGGCGAGGCCATGGTGGTGATCATGCAACAAATTGTCATAATACTCCACTATAGAGTTCACATGAAAGTGAACATGGAGAGCAACCTAATCCTCTGCATAATGAGGAAAATAATGAACATGTTCTAAATTAGCCTGGTGCAGGGGGATATCTACTACGTCCATTACTTAAGCATTCTCTTACAAATCATGGGCCTAGATATGGGAATAATCAGGATGCAGATAGAGAGAGGGACAAATCACTGGACCTAGGAGGATTATTCAGACTACAAAGTAGGATGCCATTGCTGCAGGGCACATGAGAGATTTGTTGAGGGCACACCCTCCCATTTTTGATGGTACTGGTGGTGGATTGGAGGTGGAGACATGGTTATTAGATTTATGACAGTGTTTTTCTATGCACTCGTATGGTAGCAACACCTGAGCGAGATGTGCCATCATGCATCTTAAAGGTTTTTCCTCTACTTGGTGGAAGTTGGAGGAAAAGAAGCTCCATATGGAGATAGGATCAGTATCATGGGATATTTTTTTGGAGCGTTTCAAAGCATGCTTCTTATCTGATCACTGGAGGCATCGTCGTGCAGATGAATTCCATGATCTGTGCCAGATGGCTATGTCTATCGAGTAGTTTGAGTGAAGATTCTACAAAATCAAACAATATGTAGGGATAGCAGATGATGAGGCTATGCCGGTTCTTCATTTCTTCAGGGGCTTGAATTCTAGTATCAGTGGTGGGCTTAGAGTCTTCGAGCTGAAGAAGATGGAGGTAGCGGTTGAGAAGGCTCATATTATGGAGGAGAATCTATCCATGGTGTTGGGAGGACACGTAGGTGTTTTGATCGATAGTGCTTCTACTATAGGTTTTGGTCTGTGTGGTGGTCCGATTCAGATAGGTTGTTCCTCTTAGAACCAATAGGCACCCTCTAAGGGTGGACAACAACAAAAAAAAATTATTCACAAAAGAATAAGGGTTCTCAGAAGCAGTCGAATAACGGTTCTTAGTTTGGAAATAATCATAATTGGATGCGCAATAAGCGCAATCGCCAGGATCAACTTACTTAGAGTGCACAGTCAACAGTCATCAACGATAGTTTTGAGCAGTCGAATGTACCTTCGGGTGGTAGAGGTTTTGGAAAAGGTTATGGTAGGGGCACTGAATGCTTCTCATGGGGTCATCAGGGCCATATCATGAGGCAGTGTCTGATGTGAGGTACTTCAGGGTTTGGTTAGCAACCCACAGCTTCAGAGCCAATGGTTGGTGATGTAGGTCGTTCTCATAGAGTTTTTGCTATGGTGGGTACTCGTTAGGAAGATAAAAAAAATACTATGTTTGAATCTACAAGTTAGGTACAAGGTGTTAGTGTTTCTATTTTTTTTATTCTAGAGCATCTGATTCATTTATCTCTCCTTCCATTATTGAGCGATATGGACTAGTGGCAGTTAAGCAAGGCGTTAGGTGGCTGGTAGAATTTTCTTCTGGGGCTAAGGTAGTGATTGAATCCCTCATTTGTAATTGTAGACTTAGGATTGGATTCAAATTCATTAAAAACTATTGAATTTGGCCCCGATTGCTGATGGACCTTTGTCAAACTAGCGATGATCTATTGTCGGCCAACTGACAAATCACAGAAATTAGCATCGTCACTCACTTTTTGTCTATATCCCGACAGACTATAAAACGTCGAACACACGACGCAAGATCATCAAAACCGCGACGTCACCTTCATCGATCGCACGATGAACAATGGCTAGACCATGGGTGGCATACCATCGATGAAGCATTGTAGCAATGACATACATTCGTCAGAATCGAGATGATAGTTTCATCACTCTAGCGATGAATAGTATGCGGAGCATGGGCAACATACCGTCGATGAAGCGTCGAAGCAGCGACATACGTTCATTGAAACTGCAACGTCACCTTTGTTGATCGTACGACGAATAGTACGTAGAGAATGGGTGACATACCATCGATGAAGCGTCAGAGTAGTGACATACATTCATCAGAACCATGACGCCACCTTCGTCGATCGTGCGATGAACAATACGCGGAGCATGGGCAACATACCATCGATGGAGCATCGAAGTAGTGACATACATTCGTCAGAACCGAGATGATAGTTTCATCACTCTAGTGATGAATAGTACGTGAAGCATGGGCTGCATACCTTTGCCAAACTATCAGATTAACAACATAAGTTCATCGGATACATTGCAGATTCGTCGAACGCTTTTTGCGGTTCGCCACAATTTTGACGAAACAATGCAAATTTTTTTATAGAAAAACTAATCATTGAAATGCAGGCAGGAATCTTGGTGACATAGTTGAGATCGAAAGAATAATCATCGGGGAGATTCACCATGTCGAGGAAACTATAGAATATCCTAGCGATACATGATCTCTTGTTGATGAAGATACAAATGGATCGAAATACTTATCGAGGTGACTCTGGGTGATATATAAAAGTAGTAGGAGGCTCGAAAGTGCATCCATATGGATAATGACAGGATATAAGGACAAGTCAATCAGAGAGAGAAATTTGGTGTGCCAAGACCATGAGTATTTAATAGGGGTAGTAAAAGACAAGATGGATTGTCATCAATGCTCAAATTTAAATGATAGATTGGAAGACTTCATTATGAAAATTTAGATCACAATATGATTAACCCTGTTTGGACAAATGCAATGGCATTAGTGTCAAGAGTTAAGAGGCCATTCAACTTTGAATTTCAATAAATTATTGTATGCATTGAGTAAGTGTTTACAAGGTAGAAAAAGGATAGTCATATGGCTGTTTAAAATATCAAACAACATTTCAATTGTTGTGTAATTAGGCTTATAGAGGCAAAGATTTATCATTTTTTGCATACATCTGTAGTCCAAGCTCTAGGCCTGCATTATTTGGTTACTATGTATGAGAAATGAGCAATGAATAATTGTAGAATATGGAGGCTATGGATGATATTATGATGGCCACATTTGATGTTGATCAATAATTGGATCAAAGTATAAAACCTATGATGAGTCATGAGATCAAGGGGACTGTCATGGACAACAAGAACAACCTATGAACTAGATTCTAATTTTGCTAAAAAAGAAAAAATCAAACTAGTGAATATTAAACTACACGCTAGAATCTAAATTTGTGTAAAATGAGAAATTTGGTGAGAAAAAATACCTGTAGTTCATCTTGGATACTTAGGTATGTTGAGAAATTATGTCTCAACTTCCAGCTTGAAGTCCTCATTTTCATGCCTTGGTGATTTTGTGTTGTGTGCAAAGTTTTGGTGGAGGCGAAACCAGGATGGAACTTGGCATTGTTCTGTTTGCCTATGTTTCGGGTTTTGGTTCTCGTTCCTACTTTGACTTCGCTTCCTACCATTTGTTTCTTCTCACTTCATTTTGCAGGTTCTGGCAGAGGCGGAACCAATTTTGGAAGTTGGCAATGTCCGTTTGCCAAGTTCCTATTTCAGTTTCTATTCTGACCCCGCACCCGACTCCTTCTTTTACGATCTAGTTCCTCTGGATGTTTGGATTCTCCTTGGGATGTTTTCCTCCTCCTTGTCCTGGTTCTAGATTGTTGTTTCTTGCAGTTGGTGGAGGAGGAACCGGAACCGGATTGGTTCTTGATCTTGGAATTTTGGTAAAGTCTTGTTTTAGTTCTTGTTCCATCCTCGGGTCCGACTACGACTCCGGTCTATTGTGTTCCCTTCTTGGTTTGACCTCGGCTTGACTTTACCCAGTCAGAACTATTTTCGATGAGTTCCCCTTTGCCATGGGCGGACGCGGAACCGAAATGGTTCCTAAACCTGAAATTTTGGTAGGGTCATGTTTCGACTCCAGTTGCGTCTCCAACTCCGACTTCGACTCTGACAGTATGTATTTTCGGTGGAGTCCTGTTTCTACTCCTGTTCCGATTCCGGCTCCGACAGTGTTAGAAATGACATGAAGTCTTGGTCGCGCCCGATGTCTGTTTGACCGTTTTGGTTGCTCTGTCAGCTACGATTGTTGATGGGTCTTGGATGCGTGGCACCTGGTTGAATAGTGATTGGATGGATACCAAGATAGTTATTGTGGCAGTTGCATTTGTCAACAAAGGGTGGCGAGCTCAACCATTTTGAGTAATGACTTTGAATGCAAAGTCGGCTCGTTGCAGGAAATCTGTCAGATCCGACCAGTTGTGTGATTTGAGGATGGACTTCATTGCTCTTCTAAGTCGGTTACATATGGATGAGAGATGTGTTATTTCTTATAAGTTAGACAAGTCAAGAGTTGAGTTGTAAGTTGCAAAGCAAGTTTAAAGTTGCAAGCTAAAGAACAGAATGACATGAGTTCTTAAGGAGGGTTTTGAACTGTATGTTGTAAAAACATTGTAACAGTGAATCTGAAACTCTCTGGGTGATTGTGAGCTGAACTAAGAAGTCTGGTTATTGTATGTAATCGATTCATTACTGTAATACAATAGATTTGACTTTGTGTGGTGGGTTTTTTACTTGAAAGGGTTTTCCCACGTAAATACTATGTCATCTTTGTTTGCTTATCTTTCTGGTTTCTCATTGTCATAGTTGTATGCATCTCTATAAGTGTTTGAAACTATTAGTTTTTCATTTTTTGCTTCTCTCCCCTAAAGTAAAGGTGTTAAAGGAATGTATTCTGCATTGTTGGGTCAGTAGATCCTCATTCTTTTCCCTTCAAAGTGGTATCAGAGCTTGGCTAGTTCATGTTATCCTTGTTAGGGAAAATTAGTTTTTGCACTAATACGATTTCAGTGGGAGACTTGCATTGTTAAAATTGTTTCTATTGTGAGATGGCGAGTACATCTGGTAGAATAGATATTGAGGAGTTTAATGGCAGCAACTTTGAGTTATGGAAACTCAAGATAGAAGACTTGCTTGTGGATAGAGACCTCTGGATTGCAGTGTCTAAAAGTAAGCCACAAACTACGACCCAAGAAGCTTGGGATCTTGCTGATAGAAAAGCAAGAGGATTGATAAGACTGAGTCTAGCCGATTCTGTGCTCCTGAATGTTCATGAGGAAATGTCTGCAACTGCTTTATGGATGAAGCTTGGTGATATTTACCAAGGAAAGTCCTTGGTAAATAAGTTGTTCCTGAGAAAGAAGTTGTACTCCTTGAAGATGGACTAAGGTGCATTTGTTGCAGACCATTTGAACTCGTTTCATATGAGTGTTACTCAGTTGGCATCTGTAGGTGTAAAGATTGAGGAGGAGGATTGTTGCATGCTCCTATTGTGTTCATTACATGATAGCTGGGATCATCTTGTGATGGCTATTGGAAGCACAACCACTACTTTCAAGACTGATGATGTGGTTGCTTCACTTCTTTATGAAGAAATGCAAAGGAAATCTTCTGAGATGGCCAAAGATGCTCCTTCTGTTCGAGGTAGAAGAAAGGAGAAAGGCAAGAAGAAACACAACAAGTCGAAATCCAAGTCTAAAGGGAGATCAAAGTCTCTTGGTAAAAATTTCAAGGTAAAGTGCTGGAACTATGGGCAACCTGGTCATATCAGGAAGGACTGCAAGGAGAAGAAGAAGAAGAATGCTTCTGACAACGAATCTTCTCAAAGTGATGCAGATGCCTTCATTGCAGTAGCCTTGACAACTCAGGCATCAGATGATGTTTTGTTAGTTGATTCAGGTGCCTCTTTTCACATGACATCCAATATAGATTGGTTCTTAAAGTATGAGAAGTATGATGGTGGAAAGGTATACTTGGCAAGTGATTCAACACTGGAGATTGTTGGTAGAGGAAGGGTTAGAATTCAGTTTCCTGATGGGAGAGTTAAAGGAATTGGTGGTGTTCTTCACATTCCAGGTTTGGCTTGAAATCTTCTTTTTGTTAGTAAGTTAAATGATGCTAGTGTAGAAGTTTTTTTTTCTAGTAAGGGATGTAAAATGGCTAGAGGTGCAATGGTGTTAGCTAAGGGTGTTCATACTAGCACTCTGTACAAGCTAGATGCATGACCTATTCTTTGTAACAATGCCTCTGTAAAGTCATGTAATTCTGCACCTATAGAGAAAGATGAAGACTCTTCACTATTTACAGATGCTTTGGAGGTAAAACTCCTAGCAGAGAAGACTATGTTATGGCATCACAGACTGGTCACATAGGTGAGAAAGGTTTAAAAAATTTGAAGAACAAAAACCTTGTAGAAGGGCTTGATGATTGTAACCTTGAGTTTGATTTCTGTGAACATTGTATCTATGGAAAGCAACACCGTGTTTCTTTCTCCTCCAATCCTCACAAATCTTCTGGTATACTGGATTATGTTCATTCTTATGTGTTTGGTCCAGTTAATGTTCCTTTGTTATCAAAGTCTAGATATTATGTTTCTTTTATTGATGACTGTTCGAGAAGGGCATTTGTATACTTTCTTAAAAGTAAATCAGAAGTGTTCAGTTGGTTTAAAGAGTTCAAATCTTTGGTAGAAAATTAGATTGGAAGGAAAATAAAGTGTTTAAGGACAGACAATGGAGGTGAGTTTTGTTCTGTAGATTTTGAAAGGTACTGCACTGATCATGGAATTAAAAGGCATAAGACAACCCCCTACACTCCACAGCAAAATGGAGTTGCTGAAAGGTTGAATAGGACACGGATGGAAAAGGCAAGGAGTATGCTGAGTGGTGCTAGTCTGGAGCAAAACTTTTGGGCTGAGGTTGTTGCTACAATATGTTATTTGATTAATAGATCTCCTTGTTCAGTACTTGTTGATAAGACACCTTTGGAAACATGGTCAGGTAAGAAACCCTCATTAAGGCATGTTCAGGTATTTGGCTGTGAGCAATATGTTCATGTGCCAAATGAAAAGAGATCAAAGTTGGATAACAAGGCTGTGAAATGTATTCTCATCGGCTATGGAGTTGGTGTGAAAGGATACAAGCTTTGGAACCCTATTACTGAGAAGGTTTTGTATAGCAGAAGCGTGATATTTCGTGAGCTGAAACCTCTAGTAAGTGATCAACAACTTGAGACAAATCAAAGTGACAAGAAGAAGGATGCAGTTGAGATTTTCCAAACTCTAGAAAGGGAAGAGTTGCATGGTGTACCTAAGATTGAGGAGAGCTCAAGCAGCTCTGGAAGTTTTGATGATGAAGAACAACCTCAACCTCTAAGGAGATCTACATGAGAAATAAGACAACCAGAAAGGTATGTTTTCTCTATGTTAGATTCAAATTGTGCTTATGCCTTAATTACCAGCACTGATGAGCCTAGGACTGTGAAAGAAGCAATCAACATGGCTGATTCAAAGTCTTGGCTGGAAGCCATGAATGAGGAGATGGATTCCTTGAAAAAGAATGATACCTGGAAGTTGGTACCACTACCTAAAGGGTGAAAGTCTATTGGCTGCAAGTGGATATTCAAAAGGAAGACAGGCCTTGATGGCAGTGTCGAGAAGTATAAGGCACGACTGGTTGCAAAGGGTTTTTCCCAAGTTGAGGGAATTGATTATGGAGAGATCTTTTCCCCTGTAGCAAAGCTGACATCCATCAGATTTTTGTTGTCATTGGAAGCTGTGTATGACTATGAAATTGAGCAGATGGATGTGAAGACAACATTTCTCCATGGTGAGCTGGAAGAAGAAATCTACATGTCCCAGCTTGAGTATTTTGTTGAAAGAGGTAAACAAAATCTGGTTTGCAAGTTAAATAAATCTCTCTATGGTCTAAAGCAATCTCCTAGAATGTGGTACCAGAAATTTGACACATTTGTATTGTCAATTGGGTTTGTTAGATCAAAATCTAATCATTGCATTTATTATAAATGTGAGAATGATCATGTGCTTGTTATTACTCTGTATGTGGATGACATGTTATTCATTGGTAATAGCAAGGCAATGATTTTTGATCTTAAAACTCAGTTGTCTGCTAAGTTCGAAATGAAAGATCTTGGAGTAGCAAGGTACATTCTTGGGATGAAGATAACCAGGGATAGAACAAGCAGAAAGCTTTGGCTCAGTCAGAGTAAGTATGTGAAAACCATTCCAGAGAGGTTCAGCATGACTGATTGCAAGCAGCTAGTTTTTCCAATCATGCAAGGATTGAAACTCTCTGCTGAAGACTGTCCAAAGTCTACTACTGAGATGGAGGACATGACCAGTGTGCCTTATGCAAGTGCAGTAGGCAGTTTGATGTATGCTATGGTTTGCACAAGACCAGAAATTACCCAAGTAGTGGGAGTTCTAAGCCGTTTTATGGAAAATCCAAGGAGATCACATTGGGATGCTGTAAAGAGAGTGTTCAGGTATTTGAAGGGTACTTTAGATTATGTTTTGTGTTACCATGGAAATATGGTTGTATCACAAAGGGCTCTTTGCATTCAGGGATATGTTGACTTTGATTAGGCAGGGGACATTGACAACAGAAGATCCACCAGTGGATACACTTTCATGCTTAATGGTGGAGCAATCAGTTGGATGAGCAAGCGACAAGTTGTAGTTGCTTTATCCACGACAAAGGCAAAGTACATGGCAGTAACTCATGCTTGCAAGGAGGCAATGTGGCTGAGGCATTTGTGTTCAGACATTGGATTTAATGCTGAGCAGATTTCAATCTACTGTGATAGGCAAAGTGCCATTTTTTTGGCAAAGAATCCGACCTTCCATGCCTGGACCAAGCACATAGATGTGCAATATCACTTCGTGAGGGATATGGTTGAAGATGGCAAGGTCAGTATGGATAAGGTTGACACCTTGAAGAATGTTGCAAATGCCTTGATAAAGCCAGTTAGCACAGACAAGTTCAGATGGTGCACATAATCCATGGGCCTTAGGGCCTATGATAGACGTAAGGTTTGATGTTTTGAGGAAGCTGGAAGTGTTCACCAAGTGGGAGATTGTTGAGAAATTATGTCTCAACTTCCAGCTTGAAGTCCTCATTTTAATGCCTTGGTGATTTTGTGTTTTGTGCAAAGTTCTGGCAGAGGCGGAACCGGGATGGAACTTGGCATTGTTCTGTTTTCCTAAGTTTCGGGTTTCAGTTCTCGTTCCTGCTCCGTCTCCACTTCCTACCGTCTGTTTCTTCTCTCTTTGTTTCACAGATTCTGACGGAGGTGGAACCAGTTTTGGAAGTTGGCAATGTCCATTTTCCAGGTTCCTGTTTTAGTTTCTATTCTGACCTCGCGCCTGTCTCCTGCTTTTACGATCTAGTTCCTCTGGATGTTTGGATTCTCCTCGGGGTGTTTTCCTCCTCGTTGTCCTGGTTCTGGATTGTTGTTTCTTGTAGTTGGCAGAGGAGGAACCAGAACAGGATTGGTTCCTGATCTTGGACTTTTGGTAAAGTCTTATTTTTGTTCCTGTTCCATCCCCGGGTCCGACTCCGACTCCGGTCTATTATGTTCCTATCTTGGTTTGACCCTGGGTTGACTTTACCCGATCAGAACTATTTCTGATGAGTTCCCCTTTGCCGTGGGCGAACGCGGACCCGAAATGGTTCCTGAACCTGAAATTTTGGTAGGGTCATGTTTCGACTCCAGTTTTGTCTCTGACTCCGACTCCGACTCCGACTCCGATAATATGTATTTTCGGTGGAGTCCTATTTCAACTCCTGTTCCAACTCTGGCTTCGACAGTGTTAGAAATGACTTGAAGTCTTGGTCGCACCCGATGTCTGTTTGACCATTTTAGTTGCTCTATTAGCTGCGATTGCTGATGGGTCTTGGATGTGTGGCACTTGGTTGAATAGTGATTGGACGGATACAAAGATAGTTATTGTGGCAGTTGCATTTGTCAATGAAGGGTGGCGAGCTCAACCATTTTGAGTAATGGCTTTGAATGCAAAGTCGGCTTGTTGTAGGAAATCTATCAGATCCGACCAGTTGCGTGATTTGAGGATGGACTTCATTGCTCTTCTGAGTCGGTTATATATGGATGAGAGATGTGTTATTTCTTATAAGTTAGACAAGTCAAGAGTTGAGTCATAAGTTGCAGAGCAAGTTTGAAGTTGCAAGCTAAAGAACAGAAGGACGTGAATTCTTGAGGAGGGTTTTGAACTATATGTTGTAAAAATATTGTAACAGTGAATCTGAAACTCTCTAGGTGATTGTGAGCTGAACTAAGAATTTTGGTTATTGTATGTAATCAATTCATTACTGTAATAGAATAGATTTGACTTTGTGTGGTGAGTTTCTTATCTGAAAGGGTTTTCCCACATAAATACTATGTCATCTTTGTTTGCTTATCTTTCTAGTTTCTCATTGCCATGGTTGTATGCATCTCTATAAGTGTTTGAAACTATTAGTTTTTCATTTTTTGCTTCTCTCCCCTAAAGTAAAGGTGTTAAGAAAATGTATTCTGCACTATTGGGTCAATAGATCCACATTCTTTTCCCTTCAAAGTAGTGTACTAAAAAATAGGATTGCAAACCCAAAATTATTCTCACTCTGAAAATTCAATAGAAAAATACAGAATGCTATCCTGGATACTTAGCTCTTAGACAGTCAATAAAACAATATGAGCATGATTATGAATGGTTTTACCTGGTCCCACTCTTGATCTCCATGTTTGAGAGCCTTCTCTTTAAGACCCCATGAATCCACTATGATCCATTGCTGCCAAAAGAGATATTAATGTGTAAACAAGGAGCAAAATTTAGACAAACTGGTTGTTGATTTCTTCTAAGAAATTTAGAGACTACAAAAAGAAGATACTTGATGGGGATCATGTGGGCTTCCTAGAGAAAGCACTACAATATGGCCTCAAGCAGCAATGAAAAAATTTGGATTAGCTTCACAGTAAATCCTACCAACATGACATTGAAATTTGCTCAAGTACGGGGTCCTCTCCCCTAGATTAAATTAAGGAAAACATTATTGTAAACACAATATGTATAGAAGAATATGAATGTAAAGGAAAATGGATATTAGCAAAACATAAATGTAAATAAAAGTAGTCTGAGCAGAAAATGAATCAAAATTGGTCTTGAACAAATAAAATCATACCCAATTAGCATTAAGTTATACTGACCTTGTACTCATTGCAATTATCAATCTTGAAGGTTACTTTGATGCCTTCTGCAAAAAGATATGTAATGTCATATTTGAAATTATGCAAATTATTTTTTAATTCTTCTCCATTTTGATATTTTCTTTCAAAAATCCATAGAAAGATATGTAATTCCATATTTGAAACTTACATATTTTAATTTTACTAGTTTTGTAAATTATAGGATATGATTCCAACAATTGTGAAACACATTGGCAATATGGTGTATGAATGAACTAAACTATGCAATTGGCAGGGTGTAAAACCAAATTCCTTAACCCTTTCTAGCATCCTTCTTGCCTGTTTTAAAACATGTGCTTTGGAACAGGGCATGAAAATCTATCTAAGTATAATGAAAAGGAGATTTTTATCAGATATTATAATACAGTAAGTTGAATGAATGTAAGTAGAGATATTTTAGCATACCTTCAGATGGTACAAAATTTCATGGTTAAGTGGAAGCCTCCCATTAACAACAAGATCCAAATATCTATGTATCTATCTCAATCGAGCCTCTAAACCCTTCAGAGCTGTCAAATTTTCCACTAACCTGTTATGCACAAAAGTCAAATTTTAGAGACCACTAAAATAAAAATAAAAAACAGAGCTTTGAAACCAAATCCACACACAACACAATGTTCATAGTGAAAATTTATCACTTTCTTTCATCTTTGCATATTGGTTTGATGCTTCAAACGATGCATTTCTTATATTGAAAAGTGCATTACTTACCTTATTCAGCTTCTCTTTGTTTTGAAAATATTTTAATATTCTCTACTTAATAGGGCCAACCATGTGAAGGTGGAAGCTCATTTGGCCCCTCCCCCCCCCTCACATCACTCTCAATTCCTCATACCCGATCATATAACATTAATCATTCATTCATCCATTAATAACATATAACATTCATTCATTTATCCTATATTAATAACATATAGCATTCATTCATTAACATATTCCATTTTTTTAACATTCTAATGCTCCGACCATTGTGTCTTGGGGGTATCTTCTGTACAAACCGCTCCTTTGAGTTTGAATTTTCTCCCACTCCTGTGAGTTTGAATTTTTTGTGTGCATGGTGGAATCTATCTTGGGGGTATCCAATGGTCCCCCTCTACCCCCTCCTGACCCGTGCTCCCCTCCTTTGGGCCCGTGTCTGATGGGTGCCACCCTCACAGGGTCAGTGCTTTCACCTTCGGGCTTTTCGAAGACTTTGACGTCTCCGTGCATATTTTTTGTGCCAGTGGTGAAGATCCCTCCAACTGTCAGTTGCAAGGATGTGCTTTCTAATGGGAAAAAAGTCTCCTCCTTGTTTTTGTCTTCACCTAAGATTGTATCGACCTCTGGTACTATGTTTGACATTCTTGATTCAATCAGTGATAGGATCCTCTCCTCCATGGAGAATGTTGTAGCGGGAAGATTTCTCTCTTACCGTCCAATGGTGGATATGGTTCAAAAATGGGTTGCGGCAAAGTGGCACCTTAAGGGTAGTGTGGAGATTCGTGCGATGGTTGGTGGTCTTTTCCTGTTTAAATTCACTATAGCAGAGGACTTGGTGGCTACTCTGTCATCGGGTCCATGGGTTTTTGGGAAGCATAGTCTGGCTTTGTGCAAATGGAAACCTAGTTTTGACCTTGCTATTGATCTAAATAAGTCAGCTCCTATTTGGGTAAGGCTGCCAGGCTTGCCTTTGGAGTTTTGGGATGAAGCCATCTTCAAAGCTATTGGGGATTCACTGGGTCAATTTGTTACCACAGATGCTATCACAAAATTGAAATCAAGGTTAGTTTTTTTGAGATTATGTGTCAATATTTGTGTTGATAAAATTTTACCAAACTCAATCAAGCTGTGTTCTAAGTTGGGCAGCTGGACTCAACCTGTGTGTTATGAAAATGTTGTGGTATACTGTCAAAAGTGTGCCAAAGAAGGGCATCTTATCTTTGATTGCAAATCCACTGTCAGTTGAGAGTTTAAGGAAAATGTGATAAATCCTACTACTCTGTCTGAGAATATTCTGAGGTCGTTGTGTGACTCTAGGTTCATCCCCCCAGGTGCTGATCAGTCACCTAAGATTCCTCCTCACCCACCCTCCCATGTTGGTCCACCTCCTGAATTAACTGACCCTAGTGACTCATTGGAGTTGGCTGCTAAACCCCTATCTTGGGACCTTGGCTCTTTGGTTGTTGTTCCCTTGTTTGTGGGGGTCTCTGGTGGGTTTCCTGTTCCTGGCGCTTCGGCTATTGACCCTCTGGTTTTGGCTATTGCTTTGAGGACCTGTGGGGCTTTGATCGAGGATGATAAAATTTGGAAAGAAGAGAGCTCTGGTATGATTGAAGAGTCTACTGAAAGTTTGGGAAGTTTAAAGCTTGAGAAGGCTGAGGATCAAGGGATATGGACTACACCTAAGAAGAAAGGAAGGAAAAATAAGGCAGATGTAGGAGGGGAATCTAAGCCAGGGAGACCTTCTCAGAGATACACTAGAATGAGAGAAACGACAAATGAGTTTGCCCTAGGAAAGTAGAGGACATTGGATGTGTCCTCAAAAAAAGGTCAAAAATGAGGATTATGTCATGGAATGTTTGTGGGATTAATAGCTCACACAAACAACATGCCCTGAAGGACTATATAGTGGAACATAAGATTGATGTTTGCCTTCTTCAAGAAACCAAAATATTGATGGTTAATTTTGATAAAATTGCTAACTTTTTTTGGCCTAATACTTCCTATGTCTATAGTGATGCCGAGGGAGCTTTGGGGGGTTTGGTTGTGCTTTGGAACCGATCTTGTTTGCAGGGTTCTGAAATATTTCATTGTAAAAATAGTGTAGGGGTTTTGTTCTCTTATCTTGGAGAAGCTTGGTCTATAGTTAATATATATGCTCCTAATCAGAGGAACTCGAGGAGTATTTTGTGGAATAACATGGTGGCTAAGATTAATCTGAATAAGGGAGTTTGTTGGCTTGCTGCTAGAGATTTTAACTCTCCCTTGTTTTCATCTAAGAAAAGTGGTGGCCTTCTGGATTACATTGACAACATGTCAGATTTGGCTAATTTCTTGAATTCTTTGAGTTTAGTTGATATTGAGCTCTTGGGCCAGAATTACACTTGCTAATAGATGGGTTGGTGGTGACCTGATTTAGGTCCGACTTGACCGCTTCCTCTGCTCTCCTCATTGGACTAATTTCTTAGATGCCAACCTCATAACCTTGCCCAGGATAGTCTCTGACCATAATCCTCTTCTGCTGACCACTAATATTCATCCTATTGTTAGTCCCTATCCTTTTCGCTTTGTAATAATGTGGAACATACATCCCGATTTCAAAAGAAAATTTGCTGAATGGTGGAATATTCTGGTCCAAGGATCCCCTATGTTTAGGATCTGCTTTAAACTTAAACATATTAAGCTGATGGTAAAAGGATGGAACAAGAATGTGTTTGGGGATGTGTTTTAAAGGAAAAAATTGCTTGAAGGAAAGTTGAGGACCTTACAAAAAAATATGGATGAGGGTGATGACAGTCAGCGGACTCACATCGAGGAACGAGAAGCTAAAATGGAATGGGAATGGGTCCTAAAAAATGAGGAGGTCTTCTGAAAACAAAAGTCTAAGGTCCAATGGCTAAAGGAAAGAGATAGGAACACCTCCTTTTTTCATGTTTCTGCCACAAAGCATAGGAAAAGGAATCAAATTTCTAAATTAAAAAATGCCACTAGGGAGGTGATTTCAAGTCAATCTCAAATTGGGATCTGTGCGGTTAACTATTTCCAGGAGGCTTTTTCGGCCCCGACTGAGGCACCCAACTTGGTTTTGGACTGTGTGATTCTCCAACATCTCCCTACCTCCATCTCTTAGGAAGATAATTTGGGAATCCTTAGGACTGTTTCCATGGAAGAAGTTCATCTGGCTACCTTTAGCATGGGGGCTTTCAAAGCCCCAGGGCTTGATGGTTTTCCTCCTATTTTTTTTTCAGATTTTCTGGGATACTGTGGGTGGGGACCTTGTGCTTGCGGCCAGGGACTTCTTCAAATTTGGTAGGATCTTCAAAAAACTGAACCCCACTTTCATTTCTCTTATCCCCAAGATTAGTGAGCCTCTTTCTATGACTGAATTTTGACCTATTAGTCTTTGTAACACCTTTTATAAGATCCTTGTTAACCACATCAAACCTCTCCTAGAAAATATCATTAGTCACACTCAAAAGGGGTTTGTCCCTGGGTGACATATTCTTGATGCCACTTTGACAACCCATAAACTGCTCCACTCAATGGATAGATGTAACAATGCGAGGATGGCTTTCAAGCTTGACATTTCCAAAGCTTATGATAAAGTCTTATGGGACTTCATCCCGAAGGTCTTGGCTAAGTTTGGCTTTAATAGTTCAGTCATCAAACTCATTATGGAATGTGTTAGTACTGTCAAGTTCTTGGTTATGATTAATGGATCCCTCTGTGGGTTCTTCTCTACTAGTAGAGGGCTCAGACAAGGAAACCCTCTATCCCCCTACCTTTTCATTATGATTGTTGATGTGCTTAATAGGAATTTCACAGGTCTTCTATCAGCGGGCTCCATTTCGGGTGTTAGAGTGGCCTCTTCTCTAAATTCAATTGTTGTACAAAAATTTGCAGATGACACCTTTCTATTTGAGAAGGCCTCTGTGGTGGAAGCCAGGAAATGGAAAGCTTGTCTTAACAACTATGCCTCTTGCTCTAGTCAAAGCATCAATTATAATAAAAGAAAGATTTATTTCTTTAATTTTATGCCTAATTTGAGAAATAGGGTGACTAGGGTCATGGGATGTGTTGGTGATTCTCTCCTGTCGGTGTATCTTGGGCTCCCCCTCACGGTAAAAGAGTTACCCACAGAGTTTTGAAATTCGATTCTGGAAAGGATTCAAAGGAAGTTGGCTGGGTGGAAGGGCTCTTTGCTAAGCTATGCTGGAAAACTTCAACTGCTCACTACGGCTATCGAAATTATCCCCACTTACTTTCTATCCATTTTTAAGATGCCTAAGTACATTGCTGATAAATTTGAAAGAATTCAAAAGAATTTTCTATGGTCTGGTACTGAGGAAAAAAAGAAACTCGCTTTGGTGAAATGGGAAAGGGTCTGTCAGGCTAAAAATTGTGGTGGGCTTGGAATAAGGAAGATTGTCAACTCTAACAGGGCTCTGATGGCCAAGGTTGGTTAGGACCAGTTAAGGAACACTAAGGACTGGTGCAAAATTTTGAATGCCAAATATCTCTAGAACAGGCCCTTGATTGATTGTCTTTCGAAACCTCACCCCCAGGGCTCTGTTGTCTGGAGGAGCATCTGTAGCATAAAAGGCTTGCTAAAGAAATGGATTAAATGGAAAATGGGAAATGAGATTAAAATCAGGTTCTGGGAAGATACTTGGCTAATTGACTCCTCTCTAGCTTGCTCTGGCTTTGGGGTGGTGATGGGAGCGGCTCAGAAATTCTTTGGCATACATATCAGTGACTATGTTTTTGGACCTCCCAGAGCTAGGATTTGGAAGGATCTTACCCTTTCTTTCCCCCATTCTCATGACCTTTGTTGTTTTGCTCGATCCCTTCAGGTGATTCTCTCTAGCACCGGGTTTCCTTCCTATGATAGGGAGGATGATTTTTTTTGGACTTTAGATAAACAGGGGGATCTCTCTGTGCGGTCAGCTTACAGATTGCTGACTAATGAAATTTCTGCTGTGGAACCCTGGAAGAAGGTTTGGAATTGTCACATGATCCCTAAAATTAATTTTTTCTAGTGGATGGCCTATCATAACAGGATTCTAACCCAAGACAATCTGAGGATTCGAGGTTTTTGTTTTCCCAATAGATGTTTCCTTTGCAAGAATGGGGAGGAAACTGTCAGTCACCTTTTATTACACTGCCCGTATACTGCTGAAGTTTGGGGGCTGACTTTTGAGAAACTTGATATCCCTTGGGTTATGAGAAAGGACCTTTTATCATTTATTCTGGGTTGGTATGGCCCATTTTTCCGCCCTCTGCTTAGTGAAATTTGGAAGCAGGTCCCCCCTATCTTAGGTTGGTGTTAATGGAAAGAGAGGAACAATAGGGTTTTCAGGAATATTGAGAGGAGTCCCAAGGAGGTGTTTGGCATTGGAGTTAGGCTCATTGAGGAGAATATCTCTCTTTTTAATGGGAAACTCCTGGAGAGGGGGCCGATGGATTACGAAATAAAAATGGCTAAGGAATTGCACCAGGATTTAAAGGCTAACTCCTTTGATAATTTGAAACTTTTAGCTAGAAAAAATACTAAATGGGAGCCTCTGGATAAACTATGGTTTAAAATTAATTTTGATGGGGCTGCTAAGGGCAATCCAGGTAGGGCAAGTATTGGTGGACTTATCAGAGATTCTATGGGAGCTCTGTTGGCGAGATTTGCTGGAGGTATTGGGGTTCAGTCGGCTTTAGTGGCGGAGGCTCGTGCGCTGCTAATGGGCATAAAAATTGTTGTTTCTTTGGGGATTTCTTATCTCCACATTGAAGGAGACTCCAAGTCAGTTATGAATGCTATGAATAAAAAAAGATTAATTGGTTGGAACAAAAAGGACATTTTGTTGGATGTTAGCTTCTTTTTATCCAAATTTAGGGATAAAAAGGTGACTCATATCTTCAGAGAAGGCAACCATGTGGTGGATGCCTTGGCTAATCTTGGCTCAGGCTGGGATTAGAATAAATATTGGAGGAAAAATGAAAGGCTTCCGCCAAATATTCAAGCATTAATCACGCGGGAACAAGGCTACCATGGTTTGCAATGATTTTTAATATTTGGATGACGGGAGCTGATTGGAGGGCCCACTAGATTTTTTTGGGAATTTGGTGGATGAGTGTCAACATTGAAATGAAGTATAGGTGGAGGTTTCTTGGAAAAGATCTACGTGTGTGGGGCATGGAAAGGAGGATCCACGTGTCTGTCATTTGGACATGGTGGATGGGGTCGGGTTCTAAGATTATGGTGAGGTGGCAGGGTTGGGACTTAAAAGATGGTTACAAGTATAATTGTGGCAACTTGATGATGGATAGGTGGAAGGATGTGACTTCATTATATTTGTGGAGCTGTACTCTATGATCTATTCCCTTGGGAATTATTGGATTTCTTGTTTTATCTCCTCCTTGCATCTGGGGGTGTGAATGTATTGATAATGATTTGACTATTCATGATAGGAGATGGCCTCCTTCTAGAGGCTTCGGGCGAATTAGTTTAGTGTGGGACTCTTTTGGCTTGATTTGGATGCTTGCTAATTTTAGTTACTCGGCCTTTTCGCATGGTTTTTTGTGCATCCCCTACATGTCTGCCAATTCTTGCCTTCTTGGTCGTAATCATAAATTCATTAAATTTTGTGTCAAGTCACCCTATGGTGATTTTCCCCTCCGCGCGTGTGACCTGTACGTGGGTTTAATTATCCTCCGCTATATTCCTTGCCTTAACTATAACATTGTGATTATTATTCACGGTTGCTGCAATTGGTATTTTTTACAATTTTTTTAGTTTTATGTGCAGGTTGGTAGTATGGGTGGTGAGCGGGTTAGGATTGAACCTGACAATTGAGAGGAGTTTCAGAACAACCCTTATGTTTGGCACATTTTTGTGGAGGGTGGCATTGCTCTGCTTATGGAGTGCTTGGTCGGCCATGATCCTATCTTATCAGGATAGTTTGTCAATCTGTGGAAGGATAGACGAGTCTCCATTGTTGGTATATCATTTGAAATCTGTGAGTAAGTTATAGCGCAGGCTATAGGTTTGCTGTGTTCTGGGAAAAAATACCCCAAACACACCAAGAAACTAGACCATGAAAGCTTAAAATCCTTTTTCAAAGGTGAGGAGGCCCCGATGCGGAACCAGGTGGGGTTTGAGAGGCATGCGCTCTCGAAGCTCTAGGACCAGGTGTGCATGGCGCTGACGAAGTATGTTACATTAGAAGGTAGATTTAAAACCTATTTCTTTTACAATTTTCCTCTGTTAAATCACCTTAGACATAAGATGCTACTTAGTTTCCCATTTTTTTCTTTTAATGGACCTTGAAAGCTCCGTCGACAAGTGCAAAGAGTCGGCCAACTGTAACCCCTGTGATCTCCCGCCACTCTTGCTCCATCATGGGATTATCCTGAAACTATATCACTTTCATCTTGCCCTCTATCCACCTAAATCCATCACGGCGGTCCTCATTGAGAACATTGAACCCCTTTCAACTGTGCATATTTCCCCGGTCGAGTCCAAGAGCCCTCCTCAAAAGTCCAATTCGGGCATTGTGGGGAATCCTAAAGCCAAATTTGCCACCAAAAAACTTAAGGGTGGGCTGAGCAAGGCCCATGCCAGTGCGGAGGAAGGACTTTGTGAACTAAAATCCACTCAGGCTGACTCAACCTACAAGGCCACTTCCACTAAAAAAGGTAAGGAGAAATGCATGTTGGCCCCGATTACTAAGGATGGCAAGGGAAAGAATGTTGTTAGGAAAGATTCCAAAGGGGATATGGTTGTGGGGACTACAGAGATGATTGGAGGGGAAAATGCTAGGAGGAGATCCAGGAGGCTGGCCAAAAACAGTAAGAAGAGGCTAATTATTGAAGACTTTGAGGAGGAGCAGTCTGATAGCAAAGGTTACAAGGAAGAAGAATCTGAAGATGAGGAGGAAGAAAATGTGGAGAGGCCCCAGTTTACTCCGGTGGACAACAAGCTTCCTATTGATGGCTCTGCCTCTCACTCTTTGCATCCCCTGGTGGATGAGCCTGGAGAGGTTCAGGGGACTATGGACGTTGGGGTGGATTCATGCAATGTGGTAAAGAGAATGGACATTCTTGACAAAAGGTTTCGGGGGTTAACCCGCTTCACCTTGAAGCTGGGTCACTTTGTTACAAGCACCCTATATAATGCTATAAAGGAGGAATTGGAGGGGAACAACAACCAGGAAAACAAAGAATGGGTGGGTGATGAGGTGGTGGACCTCCTAATTAAAAATTGGGACAACGCCAGTTAGTTGTTCCCTGTGCCTGTCTGTCGGTTGTTGCTCTGCGGTTGCTGTGCTGCTTTTGGGTTATTTCTGTGTTTTTTTCCTTTATGTTTGCTATTTAGTCTTGTTCCTTTTTGGCTCTAGTGGCTTGTTGTGAAGGGTACAACACCCTGAAAATGCTGCTTAAATTTTTGAAATCATATTTCATTTTTTCATTTTTTACATATTATCAAAAATATGGCTGTCATAATATGATTACAATCACTTTTTTTTTGTTTCTTTTTTGCAGCTAAAAAAAGCTAAAGTGGAGTATCATTGTCAAAATCATCTATCTGACCTTGAGTTGTTCCGATCTCTACTCGTGATCTTAATGTATGCCTAGTTGTGTACTTATAACGTAGACGCGACTGCAAGGGGGTGTCTGCTTCAATAGCAAAGAAATGATAAATTGATATGTTTTATTATTATTGTTACACGTATTTCATTAATTAAAAGAACATCAGAGCAGTACTCTTTACCTAATTGGGCCACATCATGTTCCTAATATTGTCTTATAGCCTCATGCTCAACATGCTGAACACCCTCTAAATCCTGATATGGAGTTGAAACATGAAAGATTACATTAATTAATACACCAATTGCAATTAAATATGTTTAAAAGAACATTAGAGTGGTCCTCTTTACCTGATGGAGCCACATCATGTTCCTGATCTTGTCTAGCCTGATCATGCTCAACATGTTGATCATGCTCTACATGCTCTAAATTTGAAACATGAAATATTACATTGATTAATACACCAAATGAAATTAAAGATGTTTAATTGTATTAATCCATACTGCGTTTTGTATAGCACATAAATACATCTAGTACCGGGATGCACACCATGTCCTTCATCTGCGTGTTGTACTCCACCCTCACCAGGCTGCATTCCAATGTCATGTGTAGTATTATCATTGCTTATCTGTGTAAAAAAAATAGGCACATTATTATGGTGGAAATTAATATTGAATAGATTGCACAAGTATTTAATTTTAAATAAACTTTATTGAGTTTAGTTACCTATGTGTTGGATGCAGTGGAAAATTGTGTTTGCCTAGTCGAGACTCTTAGCTGTTCAGTTAGGGCTCCATATCCTTGGTGGAAGGCAATCTTCAGGTCCTCTTCCATGGGCACTCTGTTGAAATCACAACCCTACATTTTTGCATGCGATCATGAATTTTGCTTCTATGGTGTGATAAAACCAAAATTGTTTGAAATTTATTATTTGGATGCAATATTTCATTTATTGATACTTACAAATCGTGTGACTATTTTCATATAACCACCAGAGCCAAGTTTGTGTTGCCCGTGTTTTTCTATTCTTTCCTTTGTTGCCTTCGATGTGTCGGGCAGCCTATGAAAAATTTGAAATACATTAGATTATGTAAAAAGAAAGAGTAATCAGTATATAATTAAATTGTTGATAGTATCACATACCTTCCTTGGCCCGGTGGTGTCTTTCCTTTTTTCTTTTCAACCTTCTCCTTTCCATCTGACACCAAGTCCTTCCACTCCCTCTTCGGAATCATGGGGGGACACTCATACTTTCTGTTCTTCTGTAAATGTGACCTATATTGGTACCTCACATACTTTAGATAGGTACCAGCTTTCTTAAGGACCTTGGTTCGGTTGAATGTTTTATCATCGAACAACACAACTAAACGGTTAATGAGCTCATCTTTTAAAGCTTTATTTTGGGCATTCCACCATGTACATATGGTGGGCCCGAAGAGCTCCAATGTAAGATCACTTAGATGTTTATATAAAACATCATTTCCTGCAACATGATCATGGGACCATTAGTCTATAAAGAGTGATGAATAATAAAATTTCGATTGGATTATATATAATAATAATTAAAACATTTTAAAGTACCTGGGACTAAATGGTTAATGAGCTCATCTTTTAAAGCTTGATTTTGGGCATTCCACCGTGTACGTATGGTGGGCCTGAAGAGCTCCAATGTAAGATCACTTAGATGTTTATAAAAAACATCATTTCTTGCAAAATGATCATGGGATCATTAGTCTATAAAGAGTGATCAATAAGTAAATTTCAATTGGATTATATATAATAATAATTAAAACATTTTAAAGTACCTGGGACCTTCTCTATCTTTATGGGAAGGAAATCCTCGGTCACCACAAATGTGACCGACAATATTCCCGTAATAGTAATATGGGAAGATCTAGGAAATGCTACTAAAACATCACCAGTACTAGCGGCCTCTGTATCCATAGGTACTGACACATGTAGTGGCATGTGTTCACTGCCAGATGGTGCACTACCGAATTCCTGCATGGTATTTGTTGTTGACATTTCAGTCGATAATATAGGTATGGATGATGGGGTCGGATGATGTGTTGTATGCATAGGGAGATCAAGATTGACACTTGTATTGACCCCTACTTCCCAGGCAACACTTGTAGTACCTTGATCATGGCCACCAACATGATGAGGACGCAAATAATCCTGTAAAAACAACACATATTTTAGTTCATGACATAAAAAAGTACAAAATATAAAACCATGAATGAACTTATTTTATAATTAAAGATCTCATGACAACTTACTTGCAAGTTTTGTGCTCTCTCAGACAATATTTTAACCCTTTCTCTTATCTCATCTATTTGAGGCACTATGAATACCAACTTAAGGATTTCTTCATTGCATTTTTTTTGGGCCTTCCTCATCATATCCACAGGGTTTGCAGAAAATGTGATGTCATCATCGCATGATAGTGACTGCACCTCCATATGGATGTTCTCCTATACTAATGGCGCCTTTCCCCGATCAGCCGATTGCAACAAGAATATTAAAAATATTATCAAAATTAACCCAATAAACTCATGAAAAAAACATAATAATAAAACATTTTTCTCGTATCTAATTTGTACAATTACAATGAGGTAAGCCTATCGGATATAAGCGCCTGAAGATGGATCGTGATATGCACTCTAGGCCGGAGCCTTCCTCGTATGATCAATGTTCCATTGTGCCAAAAATTAAATATAAAAAATATTACCGAAATGAAACCAATAGACTTACGAAAATAATAATAATAATAAAATGCTATATTGGAGTCATTAATTGGAGGTTGGGTAAAATGGTATATAGTACATACCACCCACATAGTAATTGTGTTTGTATCTAAGCGATTCAAATTATAATTGATTAGAAACTCTTCCCCTGTAGTTATTGATTTAATCACACATACAAATACACGGTTTCCCTCTCGCGCCTTGAATATACAATTGGGTTGCTTATTTGTTGACCCAGGTCGTGTACTATTTATAAACCTTGCAATATTCCCTGATGTTTTTAGCCTCCCATCAATGTACCTAGCCACTCCTTTATTTTGATCCTTATATTTTAGTTGTATATAATTTGGTGATAGTGCATACCTACACATACTTCATGTATATCGAACTAGCTGCATCCAATCTTTGTAACTGTAACAGGGTCCAACATACTCCATCAACTTAGTAACTTTGTCGTAATAGACCTTTATGCCGTCCATGCAAAATATGCCCAAACCATGTAATGACGATGGTGCTATGCGATATATCCTCTTGTTGACACAAAGATCGGTGTTTATTGGAGGAAGTTCCTTGGGTACCCATTGTTTTCGTAGATGTTTGTACCTCAAGGGTACCTCGATGTCGCCTATGCTCTCATCATCATAAAAACATGACCCCTCTTCAGCAAGAAAAAATTCCATGCATTTACAAAATTTTCTTCTAATCTTTTGACCTCTAGTTGATCTCCCTCTTTTAGACCTACTACATGTCTCTCTTTCCTCTTCTCTTCCTGACTTTCCCTCGCTCAAGGAAGACAAATCTAACAAATACCTATTTGGTGGTACCTGCACTCATAAGGATGTTGGATGAAGTTTTTTCATGGTAATGTGATCCGAAGGTGACATTATGATTAATCTATCATTTCATCGCTAGAATTTGACAGGTTATAAGGTAATCAAGTCTTGATGGATTGCAAGTTATTGTTACTACCATCCAAATGTGTCCATCACAAATCAAATCTACTTAACGTTTTAACTCCCAAAATTTGTAACAAGTGCTAAATGTGACTATGGTTCACCAGTTACACAACCAAGGCATCAAATGTATTCTCTAACTGTAATCAAATGACTTTTTCTCTTCATTCATGTAAATAAACTTGAAGGGAAACACCACCAAGTGGTTTATTGGACACCTACATGACTAAAAATAGAATCAAATTTACATTTAATTTTCATATATCTAAGTGGTTAATGGGGAGGGAGTGTGTACTAGGCCTGGTAAAGTCATCATAAGTTTATGCTTTGGCAATAAAAAATGTTTAAGTAATCTTAAATCTTCCTATGTCTAATTGCTAGGAGACTTTTGGTATGTTTTAAGGTAGGATGAGTGGTCGCATCAATGTTCTAATTCTCTATGACAAGGTTTCAACATCTTTAAATAGTGAAAGTTAGTGCTCATAGTCATTTGAAACAACAACATTTTGATTATGTATGATGGTAGGCTTTGATAACTTAAAAGAATTGGCTACCCAATAAACTTAAAGTTAAAAGGAACATTTTCAGTTTAAGGGGTTAGCACTTTCTTTCATCTTTGCATATTGGTTTGATGCTTCAAATGATGCATTTTTTATCCCACTTCTATCATATTGTATTCCCATCCCATTGTAATTGTTGGAGGAGTTTATACCAAAATTTCATATCAGATACCACATTCTTGAAGCAATTATCTGTGTTTTTACAATTTTTCTAAAGTTCTTTTGTGTTGTATGGATCCATACAAGCTTGAAATACTCTGAGATCATTAGTGTAGATAAATATATGTGGTCCCTTTCATTTGCATTTGTTTTGAAGTTCTCAATCACTGTTTTGTGGGATTACACAATCAAATACAGGGACTACCCTGTTGTGCCTATGTAAGGGTTTGAGGGCTAAATAGAAATGAAATCCACCAATCCACCCACTGTCTTGGAACTATAACTCGGTGGATTGGTGTGCATCATGGTGGATTTGATAGAGTTTCAAATCTTGTTCTTTGAATTCCATTTATGTTTTGCCCTTGTCTTGGCTTGTTACATTGTTTGGGAGGAACCTAAGGTTGGGTTTTACCTTGGCTTTCATAAAAATCCTAAAGTTCCATGTAAAACCTTGGGTGAGATATACTCGGCTGTTACCTTTTTGGAGTGGGTATTAAAATGACTTATGTCTCATTGTTTCGTCTAGGCCAGGCCCCTTTTTATAAATTGAGTTAAATATTTTTCTTTACTTTATTACTTCCTAAGTTTAGGTTGGCATGTGCCCTATGTTACTGATATTAGCCCAAACCTAAGGGGAGGGTTAATAATCAAAAGAGCTTTTGAAACTTCAACTACAGAAGCTACAAACTTGATTGTAAATGTGGCCAAATTGGCCCAAAATACAACTGAAAGAGAAGAAGCTGAGAATAAAAGTTTGATGGAGAAGTATAACACCATTATTAGAGAGTATAGTAGAATGAAGAAAATGAATGTTGAGATACAAAATAAGGTAGACAAGTTGAAGTACAGACATGTGGGGGAGTCTTGTAGGGCTCCTGGTACCCTGGCCATACTTTCTACATCAAGATCAGTACCTCCAACTTCTATAATTGTTTCTACTCCTGGGTCCCCCATCTAGACTCCTACTCCTAGTCCTTCATTAGAGCCAGTTGAAGAGGAGGTTGAGTACTCTATAGATCCCACCAAAAATCATATGCTTAATAAGATTAGAGAGCTATAGATAGCTCTAAAAGCAAGTGAGAAGGGAGCAGTTGCCAAGCAAAATGAAGTTGTAGACACAATTTTTAGACATTTGAATTAGGGATTTGATGGTAGATTACAATCAGTTTATTATTTATATTCTTTATTCTTAGATTCAATAAGAAACATTACTAGGGATTAGGAATTAGTTTTTCCTTTAGTTGAGAAGTGGATCCCTAGGGCCAATGACCCAGATGTTATGTATAAGGCCTCTAGATTCGATGCAGACAACATGCCCCAATCATTAAGGCCTACTCAAGTTTATGTAAAATCACTGCAAGGTTTTCAAGCAGTACCTGATGATTTGAGTAGGAAGATTAAGGAACTGGTAAAGAATTTTGATGACTGGAGTGGCACGTCTTTATCAGATTTACAGGGACTGCCTTGTTTTGCCTATGTAAGGGTTTGAGGGCTAAATAGAAATGACATCCACCAATCCACCCACTGTCTTGGAACTATAACTCAGTGGATTGGTATGCATCATGGTATGATAGAGGTTCATTGCATTTAGGGGTCTTTTAAAGCAAGAAACTTGGCATTGAATTGATGCCCTAGGACTGACAGGGGTAATTTTCTTGTGAATTTGTGGTTGTTAAGTTAGGGTTTATCAATTTGATGGATATCTTGGTAGAGTCATGGTGACACTGTTTGGTGGTCCAATCTCTACTTCAAAACAAAAATATCTCTAACAACTCTAAGAGCTATAATGGGATGGCATTAAAGGAACCTTCATATGAAGGATCTTCTAATGAAGGACCTTTGAATTAAGGTCTTCATTTGAAGGTCCTTCATGCCAAGGTTCCTTTTATAAAGCATTTTGGACATGAAATATTTAAAATAAAAAATACCTTCATTTTAAAGTCTTGACATGGCATCATTTTTGAATGAAGGTTCTTCATTCAAAGGTCGTGACGACATCACCTTCAAATGAAGGTTCTTCATTAACTGTTATTTTGTAATTTTGAATGTGTGATAATAATTTAGGGTTAAAAATAAATCCATTTGAGCCTTTTATAAATGAAATGACATTTGATGCAATCATATGCCTTGTCAAACTTTTAACTTAATAGGAAGGGCATCATGAGTAGTTTGTTGGGCCCATTCAATAATCTCCGATGCAAGGATTGTATTGTCTAGAATGTATCTACTATCAAGAAAGCCAATTTGTTTACCTCTATGACTATATCTCAAGCGATAGGTTTAATTGTGATGGAAATGATATTGACAATGATTTTGTAATCTAGGTGTTGAGAAGCATAATTGGCCACCATCCTAGGAAAGATTCTTCATTCTCACTTTTAGGTGTTAAAATTTAACAATACGTAGATTGATGAAAGAGCCCAAAGGGCTTTTTTCCATGTTATCCAAGTACACATAGCAATAGTCTTCTCTTATACGGTTGGACATGATTTCAAGAACTTAGCTAGGAATTATTCATTTAACCTAAGGTTTTCTCATAATTCCATCATTGGAAAAGTATGATCAAATTCTTCTATTATGAAGAATTGGTCTATGTGCCTCTAGTAATCACTATTAAAATGTGAAAGACTAAGCAATTTTTTTTTTTTTGTCTTATCTTATACCATTTTACAAGAATGGGGGGGCCAATGTACGAGAAGATCTTTGGAAACTAGGCATGAAAATTGCAGGTTAAAGAGAATGGGGGTGCCAAACTTATAGTACTCATTGTCCCCTGGTCGTCAATTTTCCCTGAGTGCCCTCAACCTCATCCTCGGTGCTGGTATTGACCTTGTTTAAGCTCCAAAATCTTCGTCGGCACTGGTATTGACCTTGTTTTCACTCCTCCAAACTCTTCCTCAGTGCTGGTATTGAACTTTCACTTGTCCAAATTGATGAGCTACAACCTGGTTTAGTTAGGTTTTAAAGTATGTTAATTAAATTTAAAATTATTGTACCATTTAGAGTAGTGAATATAAAGCAAGAAAAGCCTATTATGGCACCATTTAGAGTAGTGAATATAAAGTAATCCAATCCTATTATAGTCATGAGGGAAATAATAAAACTCCTAGGATACTTTGTGAAACCATTTTCCTTGGTTAAAGGGAGGCCATAAAATATACCTTTGGATTTTTTCAATCTTCAAATATGAGGATTTGCAAGGTTCTTAGCAACATGAGTAATGGAAATGTGTGCAACTGTAAGAATTTTTGAATGCACATGGAATCTCCTTGCCAAAGAAAGGGGCTTCATAATTTAATATGATAATTTTTCTCAGCTCTAGAAATGATATGTTTCCTTAAAGAGGAAGGAAAAACCTAAAAGGTAAAAGAGATGCTTAGGAATCTCAACACTTCTTTATGATCAACCCCCTTCTATCCATAGGAATTGAACCAATTGGGCTTGGCTAAGAATGATTTCCTATAACATTGAGTTTTATGCCACTATATATTTGACCTTAAAGCTTTCCAAAAAATATCTAGGCATTGAATATCCTAAATAATGTCATGTTTGTCCTCCAAGAGAGTGAGAAAGGAGTCATTAGAAAAATGACTATTGAATAGTTGGGCTATAGAGTTACGAAAACAACATCCAATCGTCGATTGTGGGATTCACATCCTTAATGTTTGTTAGAATTTGATGAAATATTTGTTGTTCTTCATTTTGTCCATCTTGTTGAAAAACACAACTTAATGTAATGGCCATTTTGAATTCATCCCATAGTAGCTTTTCTCACCTTTTGCTTTCATATGGAGCCATGTCATTTACTGGAGGTAATTGTGCCAAGTCTCCAACTAAAATCATGTAGATATGCCTGAATATAAAATATTTAATTAAATTGATAAGTATGAATTTGTATAGAAGGAACTATAATAGAATTGAATAAAAAATATTGTAATGTAAAGTTATCAAAGTTAGCAATGTCAATCTAGAACTCACCTCCAAATCTTTGGTTACTATTTTTTGGGAATGCTTGTCGAAGCCTGGAATCTATGTTTTCAAGCAACCTCTCCCCAATGAAACTCATTTCATCTATCAATATGTATCTGACATGTGATATTTCTTCTTGGAAAGTTGTAAGTCTGGTCCCTTCTAGTTCATTGAAGTCTCTTATTGGAATTCTTAGCTTTGAATGAATGGTTGAAGCACAATTGTTGAATGTTGGAACTCCAGTAGGCGTGAATAGAAGTAGAGGAGATTGTTTGGGAGAATAATTTTTTTCTAGTGCTAGGTTATGTGTTAGGTTATATAGGGTTAGGTTATATAGTTTTTGAGCCTAGCCTCAAACACTACAATTAGGGTTAGGTTTGGTTAGATTTTAGGGTAATCTCTAAATTTAAGTTTAAGTCGTAGTTGATTATTTTCTCACAAAAGGAAATTATATCCATTTTTTCTCATGTTCATTATAGCCAACTATGGCTTAATCTTAAATTTAGACCTTTTCTTGAAACCTAACATCATATCCCTAATCTAACCATAACCCTAACCCTAATCATAAGATTGGCTCATACCCTGACCTTAACCCTAGCGCTGACAATAAACCTAATCCTAAAACTTACTTGGAAAGTAAACCATCATTTTCTTATTAATGTAACCCTCGCCATAACTTTAACCCTAACACTATTTCTCAAAACCATAATCTTAACCATAACCCAAATCCTTTTTATCACAACCCTAAACCCTAAACCATGATCTTAATTGTAACCCTAAACATAAACACAACCCTAACCCTAAAACCTAAACCATGATCCTAATTCTAATCTAACCCTAACACAAACCTTAACTTACACCGTAACCTTAACCCTAATTGTAACCCTAAACTAAAGAAAAATTCTACACCCTAAACTATAATCCAAATCTTAAACCTAGCCCTAACCCTAATCATAGCCTAACCCTTTTTCTCGAAACCTTAACCTTGACCCTAACCCTCACCTTTACCCTATCTTTATAACCCTAACCACAACCAAAACTCTAACCCCAACCCTAACCCTAATTACCTAACCGCAAATATTTTTTCTTTTATTAATTAGTTGCATTCACTATAATAACCCTAAACCTATCCCTAAACCTAACCCTAGCCCTAGCCCTGGCCCTAATCCTAACCCCAACTTTAAGCCAAATATAAAAACAACCCTTAATCATAACAATAACCCTAAAACTTAATTCTAAATATAACCCTAATAATATAATCCCTAATTGTAATCCTAAACCCTAACCCTAATTTCATATCTAATCCCAACCATAACCAAAACTCTAAATCTAACCCTAACCTTAAAACATAAACCCTAATCTAACCCTAATCCTAACATTATTTTTCCTAACCCTAATCCTAACTCTAAACCTAACACTAACTCGAACACTAAATCCTAACCCTAATTAAATACCCGATCATACCCTAAATTGTAACATGATCCTTTGAATTTGATACTACATAAAAATTTATGTGTTACAATCATTGCTTCCATTGTTGGAATTTTTACATTGGGATGCATATATTTTTAAAATCAACAAAATCTGTTAATGTCTTGCGAAAATTAATATTGTTAATTGTAATATCAAACTTATAAACATGTATGCAAAATAAGAACATAAATAAGAAATATATGGTAATAGTTTCTTCAAAAAACAAAGTGATGTGGACTACAATGACTATAAAATATCCACAAAAGAGATCTACATTGAAAATATTGTAGGGAAATTCAAGAAAATACAATTGGTAGATGCAAAGCCAAATAAATGTGAAATTGTGTACTATAATGATTTTAGAATATACACATAATGGATTTTTTGAAAATGTTTTAGAAACTTTCAAACAAATGCAATTGGTAGATGCAAAGAAAAATTCCACAACCTTCACCAAAATCCTTATTGGTTTCCTTAATATGGGAGATTTGGAACAAGGTATAGACATCCATCAAAGCATAATATGAAGATAAATTTTTTCAAATGTTGTGGTTGTAGATGCCCTTTTAAAATTTATACAGAATGTGGAAGGATAGAAAAAGCTTGTGAACTATTTGACAAAATGTCTCAAAGAATTGTAATCTCTCAATTTATTTTAGTGTCTATTTTGTTATACCCCATGTCCCAAATTGGGTATAACACAATAGACACTAAAAAAAATTGATAGATTGTTATGAGGGCAGTCATGAGACTTTTCTAATTAGAGTGTATTCCATGAGATTACAATTATTCGAAGCATTGTGTCAAATAGTTCACGAGCTTTGTCTATCCTCCCACATTTTGCATAGATTTCAAAAGGGCATCTACAACCACAAGATTTGAGAAAATTCATCTTCATATTATCTTTTCCTTATGATTGGTTGACTCTTATACTAAATCTGAGTGTTGTTTGTGTTTTGACATGAGTAGATTAGCTTCTTCAAAAGCCTGATGACAGTTTCAGTTAGGCACATAAATACTTCTTCACACTCTTCTCTGCATTCGAATGATCTAATCTTTATTCACACATATCTCGTATACACTTCACATACATTCTCTCTAAATGAATAAAAAAATTGCTCTTATATATCCACTTCATGAATTTACATTAACAACTCTGTCGGCCAAAAATAAATAATAGATGAATACAAACTGTCGGCCCAATTCATGAACAAATCTCAATGCGCACCAACCTAAATCTGTCACAACATAATGAAGACCTAAATCAACATCCTCGAACATGCCAAGCATTCAAAAATTAATCCACAAGGATCTACAACACGCTACCACCATCATGTCAACCAAGAACATGAAATAGCGAACATGCAAAGGAAAAATCTTTGATCATGAGCACACTGATCAATGTGGATGTACCACAATGATAGAGTATGAGATCAAGAAACATCAACGAACATCTCAAGAGAATACACAACAATTCAATTCACCAGAATTCCATTCTCTTCTTTCAGAAACACCAACTATAGCAGCAAAATAACTGTAGGAACACAAAAAATCATAACTCACTCCAATCTTGATGCACACCTCTGAAAATTCCAGAGGATATACTACATAGGCTCAGCAAAAACCCTTTAATACATGAATTTAGAATACCAACGTACAAAAATTTCCACCACTCTGATCTCCACAACTTCATAGACTATATTCTGCAACATATTTATTCTAATTTTCTCAATATCCTCGACATATAAAACCTTTAAGACATTAATGCTAATAGTGTTGACATCAATGGCAACCACATATCATGAGCAACACAACCACAACATCCAACAATCTACATCTCTATGAAAATTGGTATATGCTAATAGTCAACTTATTATCTTATTTATAGCATCTCCTTAGCTTTTTATACTAAAAAATTCAAGGTAGAGGGTAACGCGATTCTTTGAATTGGATACTACATAAAAATTTATGTGTTATAGTCATTGCTTCCATTGTTTGCATTTTCACATTAGGATGCATATTTTTTACAATCAACACTCTTTTAATGTCTTGCCAAAATTAATATTATTAATAATTTTAAACTTTTATAAACATGTATGGAGAATAAGTACATAAATAGGAAATATATTGTAATAGTTTCTTCAACAAAGGATAAAAAAATCATGTGGACCGTACAAGGATTGTGGTGGGACTTAAAATTTGCATGGATGAAGGCTAGGTTTTTGGGGTTTAAATTGGGTGTCTTCTACACGTGGGGTATTAATGAGGGATATCAATGATAATCCTTCCTTGTGGATCTCGCACGATCAGATTAAAGGCCCCTGAGGGTACTGCAAGGTCTACGAAGAGGCGACACATGGCCTGGTTCTTGAAGCGACAGGGCTAGGTGGGACCCGCTATCCAGTTGCAACCTCTTGTTTTCTTGGGTTGTGATTGGGCACTGTTCTCCCAGGGCACTGATGTGGATTTTCAAACAATTGTTGACTCAATCTGAGTCGTCCGACTTGCCATGTTTGATCCGCATTAACGGTTCGATTTTTTTTGGGTTCATGTTCATCCGCGTTGGGAGTTCTTTCTCTTTGCAAGTTGTTCTCATTAATGGCATGAGTTTTTTCAGTAGATCCTCGCTTGATTTTCTTGCGTGCGAATAGTATTCTCCTGATAAATGCAATTATGGGTTGTACACCATGCCTTGACAAGCCAGGAATAATTTGTGGTGGCTACATCAGCCACTAAAATGCTCCAATGCTCATGCTGCATTCGAGCAATTAATATTCTTGCACCAATTAACTCTATAAATGCTCATTTTGTTATCTGGTATTATCATCACATTTTGAGTTGTCTTATTTGCAGGTGGTCGAGTCTGTCCTATATTTTGTGAGGTGTTCTTTGCAATGGACCATTCGACTGTGCGCAGAAGGACCAAACTTGAGGTGAGAAATTTGCAGCCTGACGAGGTACAACTTGTCCTTAGCAAGCCTGAGGTTTTCCATGATGCTAATTTTAAAGGGACGGAGAGCTCCAAGTCCCCACTGGTGTTGTCTTCTGGTTCTGATGGTGATGGGTCCGAAACTGACTCAGACTACCAATGTTACTTGGCATCCATGATCGAGCTATTGGGGGTTAATGAAGAGCCCCTCGCAGTTGCCCCAATAACTATGATGGTGTCATGCCATGCTACCAGAACATGTGTTAAAGCAGATAAAAGGAAGCTAGTCTCACTTCTTACTGAAGCGAGGACCAAGAGCGGTCGCCTCTACCGGGGCCATGTGTCTTGCAAGTGGTTGTAGTTGTTGGGTGTGTTACTTTTGGGTGGTGTGTTGATGTGGACGTATGCGTGCCTACCAAGCTCATTTGTCTTTAGCTCTGGTTGGTTACAATGGTATAACTATTTTGATTCCTCAAACTGATTATGGTTTTTTCTAATGATGAGGAATGCGAATTTGAATTTCATTCTAAATGAAATTTAATTTTGGAATGAACAATGTAGCCTATTGCGTTGTTGCTCTCCTATCCTATAAAGGAGACTTGACAGCTCATTGTTAAGGGTTGTTGTTTTCTTTTGGGTTTGAAGGCTTAGAATAGGTATAGTTAGTGGTAATGCAAGATTTTGAAGGTATTATGTAGGAAATCATGTTGGGTTGGGAATAGTATGAAATAAGTATACTATGCTTTTGTAATTACTGATATCGAAAGAAATCTAAAAAAATTAAGACATTTTGCTCTCTTGTGTATGGGCCATGGATTATGAATGGATTTATCAAGGGTTTTTTCATTCAATTTCAATGGTGTAGTTGAAAGTGTAATTTTTTCTCTTGCTTTAACTTAATGAGTTAATCAAATGCTTGAACACAAATTGCATGTTTATGGTTATATGCTCAGGATTCACTAAAGAGTATTGTTTTAATATACTGACAAATCTCATGGTAGCAAAGAACTATGGTTATAAGTTCATTTTCATCTAAATTACATATTATATGACTCCCACCCAATGGATGAGGCATTGGATAGTATTGGTAAATTCCTTTCAGGTATAGGACTATGACTCTAAGCACGATGATTCAATACTTGAACATTTTAACAACTATCAACTACTATCTCTTTTTGGGAAATAGATCTTATGATAATTTTCAGTCTCCTTGCTTTGGGATATCTATTATTATTCTTTGGTTTTTCCACAACCAGGGTAATGACTGTCTGTTAATGTTAGTGGGGATTGCATCTTTAAGAAGAAGTGTTCTTACAAATCATGAAACATTCTTATGAACACACCTGGGTTTACCCACCTTGGTTTCATAGAGCCAAAAGTGTAGGAGATGTCAGTCTTTGACTGACTCTTGTTAGTTGGTCACTAGCCTTTGCAGTTCTTTATAATGAAGGTTGGCTACCTCTTAGAGAATTGAAAATCCTATGTGGGAAAAAACACCAACAGATTGTAAGATATACACAAAATGGATCTACATTCAAAATTCGGTAGGAAAATTCAAGCAAATACAATTGGTAGATGCAAAACCAAATAAATGTGAATTTATGGACTATAATGATTGTAGAATATACATAATGGATTTTTTTAAAATGTTTTAGAAAATTTCAATCAAATGCAATTGGTAGATGCATAGACAAATTTCACAACCTTCACCAAAATTCTTGTCGATTTCCTTAATATGGGAAATTTGGAACAAGGTATGGACATCCATCAAAGCATAATATGAAGATGAATTTTCTCAAATGTTGTGGTTGTAGACTCCATTTTCAAATGTATGTAAAATGTGGGAGGATAGACAAATCTTGTGAACTATTTGAGAACATATCTCAAAGAATTGTGATCTCATGGAATACACTCTAATTAGAAAAGTTGCATCACTACCCTCATAACAATCTCTCAATTTGTTTTAGTTTCTATTGTGTTACTAAATTTGAAACTTAATTGTGATATATTAATTTCATTGTCAAATTGTCATTTGTGTGTCAAGTTTGTCAAAATCCAAAATGATCAATTATTAATAAAATCATGGATAATGTAATATTGGGATGGGTGACCTCCTAGGAAGGCCTAGTGCTTCATCGCTTTGAGAATCATTTAGATGTAATGAGTGCTAAGTGGACCATTCATTATCATGAGAGATGGGTTCTTGTGAAACACTACTCATGAAACATGGGTCAATGAGTTTGAATTGTAAAACTACATAATTGAATCCTGATAACAATATCAAAATTTGACACAATGTGAAAAATACTTCCTACTTGTCAATAGATCATGTTGTCAAAATCTAGAATTTCAAATTATGAATTATTTGTAATTACTCAATATATCATGTTGTCAATTGAACTTGTTGGCATTTTTTTACTGCAACCCACACGTGTTTCCTAGAAGCCTCTATGAACTCGCCACATTCAAAAATAAAAGACTAGGAATAGTATGGCCAACTTAACAAGAATAGAAATAAGGCTAATTCTCCTACACTTTGGACTCTGTAAAATCCAGGAGGGTATTCCCTAAAATGTGATCTTAACATACAACATTTAAACAATTCATTTGCACACAGGTAAGCAACAGATAGATCCCCAATTAATGTTAAAGGATGAAATCCTTCAAGAAATTGGCTATTCCTTAAAAAAGACTCATGTCCATTTAACAGAGAATCACAAACTTCACATAAAGTAAATTGATAGGAAATGTATGAGTAAAATATCCTGATGCCATAACACAAAACATACCAAAATAAAATGTAATCAGAATTCCAGTGCCATATCCCAGTGCACGGAGTCAAAAGAGAAAACTGAAATATAGGGTAAATTTCATTTTGAACACTTATGATCTATTATGAATTGCATTACAAACCATATATCTATACTTGAGTTTATTACTCCTTTATGAATATTATTTGTTATATTGCATGAATTTACTGGTTAACTAAAGCATTTAACTGATCCTTTGAACTAGAGTTGTAGTTAAACATAATTCACAGTAAAGAACAAATGAAAATCAATGAAAATCATCTTTGATCGATATTTCATTAATAATCCATGTAACATAACACAATAGGAGAGAAAATAAACTCCAAATATTCACGAGTTTGATACAAACATGCTAAAAAACGCCATGATTAACAAATTTCTCCAATCTGACTCAAAACTTTTTAAAACCTGGACTTACAATTCATACTCTCTATATTACTAGACTCTTATTTCTCATATTTTGGATATTTCAACCGACCACTCTCTCGGCCTAGAATTCCCTTTTATAAAAAAGGGGAGCCAACAAGCTTCAGGTCAGAGAGTACACATGTCCATTTGTAATTGGACCACTAACTCCTGATTCAGTTACAATTCTATTATGCGAGTGGAGAGCATAAGACAAAGATCATCATTAGTTGATAAGGAGGAAATAAAACATCACTCCAAAGGCCGCTCCCCATACATCGAAGACATGCTTAGCCATTATAGTATTAACTCCACCTCAGCACCCTGTACTTGGAGTCAAAAGGAGAATGCAATTTTAGAATATAATATCTAAGGTCAGACTTGTATTATACATGACCAAGTTTCAATTCTCGACTATAACACTCATAATTCCATTTCATTAGTGAACACCTTTTTGCATAATTGAAACTCCTCCTTGGAAGGCCACTGGAAAGCCACAACCTGATCAACCTTGTTTCGATAGGGAGCATACTTTACCATTACCGATGTGGCCTTTTTATCAAAGTTATCTAAGAAACTTATAACAAAAGACAACTTTTTCAATGTATTCTCTAGCATACGGATGTCAGGATTTTTGCATATATCATGTGTTTGAGACATCATTATATTGTTCATTTGCTCCTTCCAAACCTACAGGGGTTTGACTTCATCCTGACTATGTAAAATAGGAGTCAATGGGGATAGGTCCTTTCCATCATACACATCTTTCAACAATTTAATATTGGATTCCATTGGGGCGACAAATCCCTGAAACTTCTGCTCAACAATTCCATTGACCAATTGATATGTTGCAATAACAGTGGGATATTTATCACCATGTTGTTTTGTCCCTACTGCCATGAATTTCAACTTCTCCATTCTAGGGCTCCATTTGTTTAGCAATGGGATGGAAAATTATTTATCCCTTGGAAACATTTTTAGTGCTTGCAACATTAGGACATATTTTGCATGAGCATTGTTTAGCTTACTCTAGACCCTTCTGTTTAAATGTTTCAAAACAGTGTCCACTATCACTGCATTGCTTCTCCCTGCTGCATCTCGGATTTTCTTTACCATCTCCTTATATTCTTCAACTTGATGAATCAGTTTCTCCCTAGAAAGTCCCCCTCTAGGGCTAGTAGCCCTCTCAATAGTGATAGGCACTTGTCCCATATTATATGGAACAATAGCTAAAGACTATGCTTGTGCAGGAGGTTGAGACTTCTCTACTGGTGGGTCGGGAACAATATGGCTAGAACTGGCTTGCTTTTGAGATCTCATGGTATCCATTTGTTGCCTCAATAAAGCCAATTCAGTTTCTAACTCTGCTACCTTTTTTTGACTCTTATTATATTCAATAATAATGTCATTATATTGGCCTCTCAGAGTATCCTGGTCCTTGATCAAATCTTCAAAAGTTGCTCTAGTGAATTTGGCAACATTCACGACCATATCAATAGCTTCCAATGTTGGGGTGTCAACACCTCTCCTCACAACCAAGTGACCACTGAAGTCAGAAGGTTCTGCAACAATTGGCTTTTTAGAGCCAGTGGATAGGGACCAGATTGCCAATGCATCACATTCCTCACTAAAGGTCGATCCCTTGAGTGCTAATGTAGCCTCCTCTTCAATATCAAGAAGTGGCATATTATCCCTTCTTATTGTGTCAAACACCACAACATCAATGATATCTCATTCAGGGAGTAGCAATAGTCCACTTTTTTGTACCAATTCTCAGCCCTGCTCTAGTGTTATTGCTTTGAATTTGTCTCTCATCTGTTCCCTGACCTTAGCTTGAATTACCTTCTCTAGGAGCTCTAGATGCAGAATTATCTCATGTGCCACCTTCTCAACATATAATGCAGAATGTGCATTCCACACAAAATCTTTAAAAGCATCAGTTTGAATAAAAGAGTCATCCATCATGAACTCTCTGTAGGCTTCTATTCTCAAGTCATCATTTCTTGTTAATCCATTGATTTGATCTTTTCTTAACCTCAAAGAAACTATACCTGAACCTGTTGCAATGTCAACTAGGTCCAATGGCATCTTAGGATGCATTTCATCTAGAGTGAAAATAATGTCATCATCCTCATCACCATCACAATCAGCAATCTTAACTCTTTCAATCCTCTGCCTCTTTGGTGATGGTGGGAAAGCCTGTTCTGAAAAAATTGGAGGAGAATCCAAATCAACAACATTTGGTACTGACTTCCTTGAAGAAGATGGTGCAATATTTTTAGCAACATCTTCAGCCCTACTTCCCTTTCTTCTAGAAAAAACCATTATCTTCTTTTGGGGCTGATAAGTAGGCCTCTCCTCTTCCTTTACCTCAGGGTACTCCTCGATGGTTTGTGATTTTCCCCTTTCTTCCACAACCCTTTCATCTTTCAAAACCCCAACCAAGCTCTCAAAATTATCAATAACATACATTGCCCTGCTAAATTCATCTTTAACATTAGGCATGGGATTGAAACCAGGTATTTTCTCCTGCTTACTTTTTACCATTTTAGAGTAGGCAATGTATAGTGCCTTTCTCTCATCTTGTAATTCCAAATAAAAAATATTCCTGATGGTGTCCTCAGGAAAGTAGAAGTTGTGGAAAAAAGCTCCTGTCCAATGTTTTGCCTTCATTTGAGAGATAAAACCCTTAGGATCATGATTCCTGGGGCGCACAGTCCTTAGCCTATAAAGCCCAAGTAATGTATGCAACTCCTTCCATCCTCCATTTTCCATAACAAAATCAGAAAATGTTGTATATTTAGGGAAGAAATAACCTTTCTTCTATTTAGCTGGCAAGTGTAGTCCCTGAGCGCCCCCCAACTACCTCATGATTTCCAAAAATCCAATTCTAAGGGGCACCTCCCTTGGCAAAACCTTTGGATTGAAATTAGTGCCAAAAAACCTGAAAATTGTGGTATTATGATAGGGGATAATGTCTCCCCAATTGTGCATTATGTTCAATTCAGGCCTTCTCTCCATTGGCCTCAAGAAGTCAAGAATTTATTTTGGGATCCTTGGGGGGTCATGACCCAGAGCCTCCCTTAATTTAGATCCAAAGACATTATAGAAAGTTACATAATCAAACTTATGATCATGCATGTCAAGAATCGTAGTCCAATATTGGACAGGCATTTCAATGTTTCCTTCCTTCTTCTTTAATTCCATATCTTTTTCAAACACAGCCTGACCCCTATATAGAAACATGTGGATTAACAAGGAATACCATTTGAATCCAACCCAATTTTTCCCCTCCTTTAGGGCTACCAGACTCATGTGCATCTTCTCTGCCAAATAAGTGGCAAAATCATATATTACATTAAAACCTGGGTGCTGGAGATTTACTACCATATACATAATATTGGTAGGCAAGGTTTTCTTTAAGCTGACTCCTAGAACTTGACATAAATCACAAATAATATTCTTGAAAGAACTAGAGAAATAGTCCATAGGAAAAGGTTCAGGCTCACTCCTGTCAATTACTACCTTGTTTTGATTTTTTCCTCTTCCTGAGACTGCCAAATGAGGTATTAAAAATGATGTTCTGAACAAACCCCTAGTATTTCTATATTCTTGTTTGAAAACATCCAAGTCGACAGGAACCATATCCTTACTCCATTTGTGCAATTTGAAAATCTCTGTAATTTATTCTTTGGTTATCTTAATCATCTGCACAGCAACATGTGTTCTGACAATTCGAGCCATAGGGTCATATCTAGCAGCAATGTCCTTTAAAAGATCTATATCCATATAAACATTAGGAACCACCAATTTACCCAGGTCTAACCTCCAGGGGTTACACAAAGGAACCGACAAATTCCTGTTCCTAAACCAATTGGAGAACAACTACCACCCGGTGTATGGTAACTCGACATCTTCAATTACACATTGCTTGTCTATCAATCCTTCCAAGACTCGGGGCCCATAAAAAAAAACCTTTCCCTCCTGCTTCTTGCTAGTAGAGGGTTGTAACAAATCAATAATATCTTGGGATAAAGACCTGGTAGTGGTTTCAGAACCAGAACTTCGGGCCTTGGGTGCCATTTATACTAGACTAATGATAATTCAAACTAAGGCTTGCTTATTTTCAGATAGCAAATAATTACAATTTTCTCCTTTAGCCTTTACAGAAAATTCTTCAATATTCAAAAATCCCTAGCAATTATCTAGACAAGCTCTAAAAGCGAATCTATTCAATCAATTCTTCAATAACAAAAATAGGAAACAATCATGAATTTTCCAGAAAGCAACCATAAATCTTCTGAATTTACAAGAAATGGCGTACATGCTACTTACGGTTTCAATCACAGAACATCTAGGGCAGTGAAATTGAGAAATCGTAACCACAACTTGCTTCACTCAATACCAAGCAATTCACAAATTTTAGCATTTAATTATGCAGGCAGAGTTGAACTCAGCCATTACTATTCACTTGCACGAGATAAAATGGCTATAGTACAATACCATTTTATTTTTAAATATGATTTGTTGATCAATCGTAACGTTGGCTAGGAGAACGACTCAGATTTAGTCAAAATAGTTTGAAAATGCCACGTTCTCCCTCCAGTCACCAAATGGATAGGATATTCACTTACCGGGAACCACATTAGCATGGAAATGGGCCCCACCTTTATTATCAGTGCACATCATTTGAGTCCATGCGTCACCAAATTTCACACCTTGCAGCATTATTGAAACTACAGTTTTAATTGCACGAGGTTAGCGAGGAACGACCATAATGCGTCGGTACAGAAACAACTATTGGCATCAGCCTTCATCATTGATCAATGAGCAAAACTGGTCCCCACCATCAAATGGGATAGATGGCAGCATCTCGCATGCCTCGCACCATATTTGTGACATTAGCATAAATCTTGCAAGGTCTGCGAGCAATGGTCAAGATTGAAATCACTTCATCCGATGGTCGCGCAATCTACACATGCAAAAAGGTTATTTCACTTGACTTTATTATTTCTTAAGTCTTGGTCGGCATCAATCGTCATCATCGATCAGCATCCCCACCATCAAATGTGACAGATGGCAACATCGTGCACACCTCGCACCATATTTGTGACATTAGTAGAAACCTTGCGAGGTCTGTGAGCAATGGTCAAGATTGAAATCACTTCATCCAACGGCCGCACAATCTGCACATGCAAAAAGGTTATTTCGCCTGACTTAATTATTTCTTAAGTCTGGGTCGGTTCGTGCCCCATGCTTTAAGAACAACTTTGAGCCATCATTTGTCATTGTCCTAGGTGATGTCCACTTCTCCCTTATAATAGTTGTTTTATTTTGCAGGGGGTGTTTTTAATGACCATCGATCTTCCTATGATTGATCCTGACCGCTCCTTGCGATCTCGCGATGACATCGCTGCTAGTTCTTTGGTAATTGTGATATCACGGGCGAGCACCATGTGTCCCAAGCTGCCGATGCCAAAAAGGGATTAATAAAGTGTTTAATATTTATGTCGGACTTAAATATGTTATAAAGTGGGTTACTAAAATAGCTACAATATGCACATGCTCAAGATCAATGATGATGTTATAATCTTGGTAAAACATTGCTCAACAATTATGTTTGGTGCTGCTGACTACTGTGTTTTTAATGACCGTCGATCTTCCTATGATTGATCCTGATCACTCCACATGATATCGTGATGACATCACCATTGGTTGTTTGGTGATTGCGATATCACGGGTGAGCGCCATGTGTCCGAAGCCGCCAATGCTGAAAAGGGATTAATAAAGCGTTTAATATTTTTGTCAAACTTAAATACATTATAAAGTGGGTTACTAAAGTAGCTGCAAGATGCACGTGCTCAAGATCGATGGTGATGTTATAATCTTGGTAAAAATTTGCTTGACGGTTATGTTTGGTGTTGTTGACTGCTGTGAGTGAACATGATCGCCGATGGTAGAAATCAATAGTTGCCTGCCATCACATGATCCACAGATGCAGGATGTTTAGTGATGGCGATATCACGGGCGGGCGCCATGTGTACTCCTTTGGCGTTGCCTTCTCTGGTGGGCCCTCAATGCTGACATGGAGATTTCATCAGCCCCTTTGAAGATGGTCATTCGATGATCTAACAAAAATAAAAGATCAACGGTTGAAGTTTAAATTCGCATCAAATGCGATTGGAGTCGTTGGCGCGACATGAAAATGAGCTTTAATGGCTGATGAGACGTCTACTGGCTCAAATCAATTGACATAAAGTATCTGCTCTTTTTCTATCTTCATCAAAAAAGCATTCAAGTATTTTCCAAGCAGTTCAGAGCGAGAGATGAAGTTTTTTTAGCGATCACCCTGAAGTTTGGTTCTCTACAAGGCGCGAAATCTTGTGAGTTATTTTCTAAACTACTGGGTGATTTTGACTGTGTCTTTATGAAGGGTTCTATTGTGCCGGTCAAGGGGTTTTGTTAATTATTATAGTAGGGTTATTGGTTCATCTGAATTATTGGAATTGCACAATTGTGTTGTATTTTTGTGTTCTGGGTACCCCTAGTTTCTTCGAGGATTTGATTTTTTAAAAGAAGCCCTAATTGTTTAAGATGGCACCACCGAAGCAACACTCTAGCCATGTTGATTATTTGAAGAGGAATTTGTATGATGACTTCCTGGATCAACTCCCATTGTCAACAAATGACAAAAAGAGTGGTTTGGTTTTAATGAATAGAAAGACCCTAGGCGAAGGTCTAGTGTGCAGAAATTATAATATTGTGGATGCCACGATTCCTATGATTAGTCTTGAAATGTTTAGGTTGTGGTATGGACAATGAAACTTACCTCACCCCTTCTCTAATGCCTGGAGATACGACATGGGGAAACTAACAGTGCCAAATGCGTTCCCTGATGTTGACTTGCTCAGAGCAGTGGCAGCACGGTATGATCCTATGACAAGGGTCATAAGGGATAATGATGATGGAATTCTGCTAAGCATAAATGCAGATGACATTCAGCAGATTTTTTATTTGACTAAGCATAGCCCTTTCTTAGTCCAAATAGATTTTGAGGAGATGAAGGAGGAGTACAAAAGGTCAAAGCCTCTTTTCAAATCAAGGTTGCTTCCTCCTCACCTGGCCAAGGTGGGCAGTTCAACAATTCTTATTAGCCCAAATGACCGGGAGCCTTTCAGGTTGAGTTGTTTTGCTAGTCACTTCTTGGTAACATTTTATTCATTATGCCAGATTTTAGGGTTCACCCCTAATACTGTGATGCCAGTTGAATACATGTTTATGGGAGCCCAGATTCAACATCCCAACTTCTTTGTGGTATATGACTTTGCATCATTCCTGTCAGAGAAGATGCATGAGGGTTTGATGAAGCTACATGTGGGGGATACTGGCACTCCTTTTTTTTGGTACTCCATGTTGATGCATATGTTGATGTACAAGAATATTGTTTTCTTCTCAGAAAAATGGAGTTGAGGCAGGAGGTGAATGAAGAAAGGTTACCAATACAGGTATGGAGTGCAAATTTGTCTTACAATAGGGGAGGTGCTAGCTTTGTATAGTTTGATAACTGCTTTTCCTCCAAACTCAGGGCTCGGTTGGTGGTCAACGTACCAAGAGTCCCTGAAGATTTGCATGACTTCCTCCGACCAAAGGTGAGGAAGCCTAATTTAAAAGTGTGTCACAATTGGGGTGATATCATCTTGTACCCTATAAGCACTATCTTGAGGGTGTATGGCTTCCAGGGAACCCCTCATATCCTCCCCTTTAATGTAACATTAAGGATGGGGTTTGCCAAAGTTATGTGGAAACTAGTTTGTATTCATGAGGAAAACCTAACAAAGAAATGAAAAGGGACTTTGTTCCCTGACTACACTGTTGTTTCTGATTTTGTCTATTCCAAGGGAGGATAGGTCCACTTCGAAAGGTTTTTTGATGAATTCAATTTGAGGAATGGTCCTAGGAGATAGCATGACATTGGGGGATTCTTCACATTGTTTAGACAATGAATTAAAGGTGGAAAATTTGCACATGAATTCAACTTTCCTCAAGACCTAATCAAAAATAAGTTTGATTTGAATAGGCAAGAGTTGAATAAAGAAAAATGGATTGCATATGAAAAGCTGCTAGCTATAATACATAAAATGGATCCAAAATATGATCCATTAATGGAGTTCACTCCATTTCACAAGAGAATATAATTCTTAATGGCTAGTTTAAAAAATATCATAGGCACCTTGATGACTAAGAGGGTCAATTTGGAATTAGATTTTGGTATAGAAAGACCAAATGTGAGGCCTGAAGAAACAAGGCTAGCTTATCAGCCACCAGTTGACATGCCTCTATACAAGAGAAAGAGGAATGCAAGCAGTGATGAGGATGGAGGGGATAAGAAGGGAAAACAAGTTGTGCAAGCATCATCACAGCTAGGTCCAAGGATTAGAGCACCCGAAGGGATAAGAATTGTGGATCTAGATTCATCACCAAGAGGTGATCCTACAGTGTTACCATCAAAGCCAAGCCCTAAGAGGTAGAGAGTTGAGGAAACACAAGAAACTCTGATGGATGAGATAATTGTGCCTGATCAAGACATGCAGGTTGGTATCCTTCCCCTCCTAGATCAACACAATTGGTGCTTTCTGACATGGATGTAAAGGGGCAATGTGTACAAGATGCCAAGATGGAGGCCTGCAAGGAATTCTTGGACGATGATGCATTTGTAAAGACTCCTGTATTCTTGCAACTAGTTTGGAGGATGAAACTAGAAGAGTACCAGAACAAATGCAAGAGTAGGAGAGAATTGAGACATGATAGGTCTAAGCAGGAGAATGATGATGAGGTCAAGGCCGAATTAATGGAAGAATTCAAAGGCATCACTCCTAAGGAGGGAATAAGACTTGTGACTCAGGTTGGTGTCTTACTTTTTCCTGAATGGGACATAGGTGATGCGGTTGCATTCAATGCTATCTTATAGTCCAAGCACCCTATACAAAATAGTGAAGAAGAGGTTAAGGTAGCTCTATAGGACTCTGCCTTCAGTGAGGAGTATGAAACTCTAGCCATATGGGCATTGGCACCCTAGGGCAGAAAGCCAAATGTAACTGATATTAGCCCACACCTAAGGGGAGGGCTAATCATCAAGAGAGCTTCTAAAACTTCAACAACAAAAGCTACAAGATTGACAGTAAATGTGGCCAAATTGGCCCAAAATACAGCTGAGAGAGAAGAGGCTGAAAAAAAGAGTCTGATGGAGAAATAAAATATGATAATTATAGAATATATTAGGATGCAACAAAGGAATGTTGAGCTGCAATCTAAAGTAGATAGGTTGAAATATGGGTAGGTGGGAGAATCCTCCAATGCTCCTGGTATCAGAGCATTACCTTCTATTGTAGGATTGGTCCCCCCTACTACTCCAATTGTTTCAATTCCAGGGTCCCCCATCTAGGCACCTGCTCTCAGTCCTACACCAAGGCCAATTGAAGAAGAAGTTGAATATTATGTGGATCCCACCAAGAAGAAAATGTTGAATAGGATCACAAAATTGCAGGTTGCCTTAAAGGCAAGTGAGGATGATGTAATTTCCAAACAAAGTGAGGTGGTTGACATAGTTTTGAGGCATTTTAATGAAAAGGTTCATGGTAAATTACCATCTGTACATTCTTTGTATTCTTTATTCTTGGATGGAATACAAAATATCAATAGGGATCGCAAAATATTTTTTCCTTTGGCTAAGAAATGGATCCCTAGGGCCAATGATCTGGATATTATTTACAAAGCTTTTAGGTTTGATGCGGACAACAGGCCCCAGTCATTGAAGCCTACTCAAATCTTTGTAAAATTATTGAATGGATTCCAGGCCCTACCTGATGATTTGAGTAGAATAATTGGGGAGCTGACAAAGAGATTTGATGACTGAAATGATACATTTTTTCCCGACATTATTGATGCACAAGGAAATGTTAAGGCATTGTAACAATGGTAGGATGGGGCAAAAGAAGTTATCAATGCACAAATCAAATTGATTTGTGATGATTCAAACTATGGTTTGCTGGTAAATAGTATGGATAAGATAATTAACACCAACACATTCTTAGAGTTTTTTGAAAGGGAAGCCAATCAGGTTGCAGTGAAGTACACACCTTACAATACTAAGGTGAATGTGGTGGTGAATTTTGGCTGACCAACAGATGAAAAGTATCAGAGATGGGTGGACAAGTACTTAACCAAAGAGGAGTAAAACAGAGTCTATTACCACAGGATGGATGAAGGAATGTGATACGATGATGCAAACAATTCTGGAGACAACCATAGGAAATGATTTAACAGTGGACATGGCATGTGAAAAAAATGAGAAGATGTTCGAAATGGAGATAGCCATAAGGAATTCACTGGAGGATGCTGATACACACAAACAACCAGCTTACCAAGATTATCTATCAAACATCTATTTATGGCTTAATAGAGAATAATTTCTAGTTTGTTATTGTTGTTAAGCAAAATACATTTCTCAAAGGATGCGCCCTTTCACAATTTTGATATATTTATATCTGTTTCATAATGTAAAACAAATATAGGCGGATAGGAGAAAGATACAGTAGATAGTTTGCAATGAAAATTTCCTTTAAAAGACTCAAATGCATGTATGAATTTTGATGAAGTTAATGAAGATGTATGAACTTGTGGCTTAATCTCAGTATCAACTATTTGTGGAATTATACAGTTATCTGTTTGTCTCCATTTTGATGCTTTTTTGTTGTTTAAATTGATATATCGAGCATATATATTCAGTTTACCGATACACATTTGCTGTATTTGTGTGATGTGATTAGTTGGTTCTTTCAAGTAAAGGTTAAACCCTTCTAGTCAATCATAGTAACTAAAGAGTATTAATTAGATCAATAAGAAGAATCACATAACTAGGATTGTCATTCTATCTCAAGTAGAGTTTGTCAGTCATTTACTTGCACATTTATACAAGTTATAAACTACATTTGTGTGCCAAACACTTTGAATTATTGCCATCATAGATTACACTTTTATAGATCTTCATTAGACTCCATACACCCAACAAGGCAGTGGTCTCACACTTTCATCTTTTGGTTTATCCATTTTATTTTTTACATCTATTAACTGAACATATTCTAATATAATTCAAATATAATTAAAATTAAAAACATCATAAATTAATTATGTAACCACATAAGTCAAATATAATTCTATCAAGAAATTAATATCAAATAGATAATACAATCACATAACTCATACATTTCAATGTCATTGATCTTCTTCTTCATCCAACTCTTTGTCTGTATCATCCGATCCAGATTCAACATTGTAAGGATTGGTCATATCATCATCATCGTCATTGATATCAGTTTTGATAATGTCATCATCCACACGGATATCATCTTCATGAACATTAACTCCTACATCATCATGATCTAGTTCCTCCTCTTCGACATCTTCGTCAGGCACATCATCAACTAACTGTTGATCCTGATCATCATCTACATCATCCTCTATTTCTTCAGTATCTTCTTCTTCCACCACATTATACTTTATCGGCCTTCCTCTTGGATCATGTCTAACAACATATGACCAACCCGCTTTACCTAGAACCTATGAGTAAAATACCTACTCACATTGGCTTGGAAGAACATAGGGCTCATTTCCAACTCGCTCAAAATACCTTGTATTAGCCATGGTTAATCCATTATCATGTTCAATAACAGTTCTCTCGGGATCATTTTCATTCAATCGTAGCCTGTACCATAGCATGACAAACATAACTAATTTTAAGGACTTAAAGTCACACTCAATTATATCATCCAAAATCCGATAGTATTGATTTTCTGAGACTTCTGGATGTATGTTGCTTCTAGATGAAACATTAGTCACCTGGAAGACTGTAGTTATCCCAGAATCACAAGTTTTCTTCGTGTCATCCAACTTTTTGATTCAAAATTTACGACCATTGCACCACATAGCCTTGTAGTGTTTCACCTACAATATGTCAAACATGTAAAACTTATTGCAATATCGTCAATTGATAAACATATTTATTCTTGGCCGAATGTATGCAAAGAAAAAAATCTCAACATATATATACATCAATATAATTGAAAATAATTAAATAATATGGGTGATTAATATATTTATACATACCTATTTATCTCTTAAACCATATGCTAAATCAATCTCCCTTGGTGTAACATTGGAATCTCCATTACGATGAGCTTCTTTAACCAATGAAGCCACACCTTCCCATGTTAATGCGCGACCAAATTGTTGACATCATTCAATCCATACCATTATCCAATCAAGATTTTTTGCGACGTACAAATGTAGTGCATCCCACTCTCGACCAACTGTATCAAAAAAAAATGAAATTCATAAACGACTTATAATTAGTTAATTACCACGGTATACGACCTTAATTTATAATTGATGAATATTGAAGATTAATAATTAAATAAGTACAATATACATAAAAACCAAATGTAAAATGTATTCTAATTAATCTCCATGACCATCTTATAATTACCTGTCACTTTCCTCAATCTACCTTTCCCCATTAGGTACTCCCCTTCAAATTTGTTAATGGAGTTGGGATCCCAAATGCGATCTACATGGATCTTTGCTACAAACTTAGGAAGATATTAAGTAATGTACACCATGGTCTGGTATACCATGTATCCCTCCACCATAGAACCCTTGGGATGTGCTCTTTGTCTAACCAAAGCCTTCAAAAATTTCAAGTGTCTCTCAACTATCCACATTGACCTTGTGTGTGCAAGTCCACACAATTCAATCTCCTCAACTTGGTGTATGAGGTAGTGTTCTTGTGCATTGAAAAATGTTGAAGGTAGACACTTTTTCATTTCACACATTAGATGAGGAATTCTTCTCTTCCAATAATTTATATCTTCTTTATGGATTGCTTTAGATGACAACCATCTACAAGTGATTCAAGACACAAATATATTAACGAGATTTAACAAAAATATACAATGAATTGAACATGTATTTTCCAAGATCATATATAACTTGCTTGACATTGTTGTCGAAGTTGTCTAGGTGAGATAGAGGTAGAACGTACTGCAACAATTATAAAATGATCTTTTCATTAATATTTTTCCAAAAGTAGTAAACATAATACACTGAAAAGTACATGCAACATACAAATATATATATATATATATATAATATACCAGAATAATTACCTTAATGAAGGTATTCCAATCATGCGTTTTCATTCTTGACCCAAATTCACCTTTCTTTGTTATGATATTGTTTATGTTCGCAGCAAATCCTATGGGAAATTGAATTTTTTGTATGACTTGTTTTATAGCATTGCTTTGCTGCTCCATTAATAACCAAGGAAGGGAACTTATATTAATTTGGTCTCCATCGCTATTTAATTGAATGACATTTTTCATTGCATGACCTGAATGTCACTACAAATTTTGACAATTTTTTCTTTGTCATGCCTTCCATCCAATATTTTCCATAACATTTCTGTCATATTCTTTCCGATATGCATTGTATCAAACAAATGCACAATTTGTAGCTTCTCATAGTAGGGCAACCTAATAAATTGTCTGGGATAACTTTTTAGTCCCTATGGAAGCTGACCATTAATGCCTTGATGACCTTCATGAAGCTTATAAGTTAAACAAATTAACAACGACAATCATTATGAATTACAGCATGAGTAAACACAACACAATATAAAAATATAAATTTAAAACATATCATAAATGATAGATAAACAATTTGATCTGATGTATAACCTTGATGATTAATTCTATTATATTCCAACTTCCATAGGCGAGGTGTCATTCTTTGTGGTTTTGATGTAGTCTCTTCTTTCCCATTGAAAAGATGTTTTTCAGTAGTTCGATACTTATGATTTCTATGGATGAAGTGCCTATACTCATCAAACACCTGCTTTCCTAAACTTTTTGAACGATGAGAATTCATCTTTGGACCACAAATTGGACATGCAAATTTTCCCTTTGTTTGAAGACTTGTGAATCATATATAATTGGATTAAATATGTCAATTTTTATAGTTATATATAATGAATAGATTATTTAAAAAAAATGCATGATATCTACTTCATAAAATTAAATATCGTTAAAGTCATGCAGTCGAACGTTATAACATACCAGAAAAATGTGTTAGCCCTGGGGCATCATGAATTGTCCATACAAGCATTGCATGGAATTGAAATTGTCTTTCTCCTATTGGTCTAGATACGTCATACATAGTCACGCCATTCTATAACTTTAGTAACTCATCGATAAGAGGCTCAATATATACATTCATATCTTTAACTTGGTACTTACCTAGTTGAATGAACATAAACATTAAATAATTATTATAACCATTTTATTGCAATATATATAAATTCATGTACATGACTATTAAATGAAAAAACATATAAGTCATTATGCAAAAAATAAGAAAAATGAGATGCTACTACGTTAAAGAAAATTGATGTAAACAAATACCTAGAACAATCATTGCCAACATTATGTGCTCCCTCTTTATTGACATCCATGGAGGAATGTTATTATTGATAACAAAAACAGGCCACACCAAGTAAATAGATCTCAGCTCTCCAAATGGATTGACACTGTCTGCTGCCAATGAAAGCCTGAGATTACGAGGTTCTTCTTTAAAGTGTGGCCATTTTTCCTCCATGTCCCTAAATGCAAAACCATCCACAGGCATTCGAAGAATCTCATCTCCACTTCTATTTCATGCATGGTAATCCATAAATTACGCTAAGCTTTCCCACCTAAATAATTGTTGCATACGTGGAATAATGGGAATATAACGAAAAACCTTGTGAGGCACATTTTTTGTTAGTTGATCTATTCGATATCTACTGATATGACATTCTGAGCATTCTTTTTCAAATTCATGTTGCTTATGATATATAATATGATCATTGGGACATGCATCTATTACTTGATACTCCATTCCAATATCTTTCATAATGCCAGATAAATCTCGGTATGAGCGAGGTAAAATATTTGATGGTGGTAACAAAAATTCACCAATCAATCTACAACAAAAAATAATTCCTTAATATAAAAAATATTAATGGTACATACTTCATCCTTTATTTACGGGTGATGAACTAACAACAATTAAAATAGATGAAAAAAGATGACATACATGGCATACCTTAACATCCATGAGATTGCTATGTTGGATAAACCATTCATAACCTTCAAGTTCACCAGCAACAATACAACAAAGAAAAGAGTTGTTTGGGAGCCTTCATAAAGGGTCTCGTATGCCTTCTCAAGTACAGGTAAATCATGAACATCATCAAAGTCATCTCGATCAACAGGATCAGATGTGCCACTACATGTGTCATGGATCAATGTATTTGTACCATCATCTTCAATTGTGTTTTCTGGTGCATGATCATCTTCTTCCATAGGATCATTAACTTCATCTTTGATATTCACAGCTCCATGTTCTTTCGCTTGCAAAACCACATTTTTCGGGTCGTGATAATCCATATCATTTTCCCTAGGGTGCCCCACATTTATAATAATGACAAACACAATTAAACCATGATCATGATCAAGTGATTTTATATATATATATATATATATCAAATGTTAAAACAATATAAAAATTTACAAATTCAATCAATATAAACACATATAATAAACAACTTACCAATGGATGATAACCATGCCCCCCTTCAACATGACCATGCTGCCTACAATTTTTTTCAACTATTGTGATTAAAAGTCTTCTCATCTTTAAGCCCTTGCAATTATTGCAAGGACAATAAATTTTCCCGTCACCCTTTCTTATGAATCTAGCCCACAATCTATCAAGTGACTCTTCATTTTGTTCTGGACTAATATTATCTAACATGATTTTTCTTTACCAAGCTTGAATATTTAGATCTTCAAAAAATATCAAAATCACACTCCAATAATTTTTAATCATACACAGGTAACAAAATATAATAATTATGATATTTTACACCAAAAAAATTTGGCATGCAACCACCCCTGCAAAAGAGAAGATAGTCTAAAGTTAATGACCCCAAAAAACACTTTCAAATGCTAATTCTAGAAATTATTAAATTCTCATTTTACTATGGTTTCCAGCTGTTAAGACTCCTAAAATCAGAATATTGAACTTGCACAACAAAATTTGGAAATGAAATTCTCAAAATGCAGCTAATAGGCCTAAAAAATTAAGGCCTACTCAAGACTTTGTGAAGTCATTGCAAGGTTTCCAGGCCTTACCTGATGATTTCAGTAGGAGGATTAAAGATTTGGTAAAGAGTTTTGATGACTAGAGTGACACATCTTTACAAGATATTGTAGATACCCAAGGAAATGTTAGATCACTGCAGCAATGGCATGATAGGGTAGATGAAATCATCAATGAACAAATCAAATTTATTTGTGATGACTCAAATTATGACATGCTGATGAGTAGTATGGATAAAATCATTAACACTAGCACATTTTTCAGAATCTTTTGAAAGGGAGGCGAATCAAGTAGCAATAAAGTATACACCTTACAGTGCCAAGGTAAATGAGGTGGTAAATTTTAATTGGCCAATGGATGATGAATATCAAGGATGGGTAGAAAAGTACTTAACTGAACAAGAATAGGACAGAGTCTACAACCGACAGTTAATAGCTCAGCGGTTATGGTTATAACAAATTTTGGCTATGTCTTGGTGGCAGTTTTGGTGCAAGTTTTTGAAGTTTGGAAAATGCAACAGTTCTTCTCTAGTGGACGGGATGAACACGAAGATTCTCTAGAGACTCAGCTATTGTAACCAATTTTTGAAATGTCATAAGGCGGTCCAAGTGACCACTGACAGGTGTATTTATGGTCTGATGCTTGTTGCTCCTTCATTTTCCCTATAAGAAGGATTTTAGGACGAGAAATATGGGTTACCAAGTTAGATATCTTTAGGTCGAGTCTAAGTGAAGTTGCAGAGAAAATTTGTAAAGAGCCTGATATTATAGTGAAGATACTATTCTTAGGTTTGGTGTCATTCTATTGTAGGTTTTAGTTTCATGGGTACTTAATTTTATACTAGCATCTGAATGAAAATTACTCATTTCAAGGTCATGTATCTCCATTGTATGAATATATTATTATCTTGAATAAAATGATCAAGGGTTATTCTGTTCATCTCACTGTTATGGTGTGTGTAATTCTCATTTTGTCTTTAATTCAAGGAATTAATTAAAATTCTTGAGTGAGGTTATAGGTGACTATGTTCATATAAGGATTTGATAAGTAGTATTGGGTTAGAATATAGATTGATGGTATTGTAAGGTAGTATTATCTGAGATTTTATATGCTATGTGTCTAGAAGATAAACTTGGTTACAGTAAAAAACAACCAACACCTTTGATATTATCTAGCTATGGCTCCCAAATCTATTGAATATTGATCATTAGGGTTAAAATTGAAACCTTGCAAATATAACCTTTGTCTAAATCCATCAAGAATTTTCCATCAATTATAAACAATTCCCTTATAAAGAATTTGTGAAGTCAGGTCTAAAATCTCGAAATGAAATTCTAAAAATGCACAAGACTAAAAATGAAATCTGATGAGATGTTGCTTTAAAATATGATTTTCAAACCTGGAAGTACAAATCTGACTTCACAAATGAATTATGGAAAAAGACAATGACTACCCTCAACCTGGAGATATATTCTTGAGTTTCTTCTGATTTTCCCCAAGAAAACCGTCGAGCAAAACACTGTCGCAATAAATAGTCGAGCTCATTTTTATTTATGCCCACCACAATTTAACTTTGCAAGTCTGTCAAAATTTTGGCGAAAGATCTTCATTGAAACGTAGACGAAAAAAATGGTTTGTCAAAATTCTGACGAACGTCGGGGATAAAATTAAAAAAAAATGAAAATTCGCACAAGTGCCTGACAATACATCTGATTATATAGCTTTCGTCAGAAGGTTTTGTCGGATTTTGCAATCAAATGAGTTAGTGAAAAACTGAACCACCATATAAAAAAATGTCAAAATTAAAACACTCATTAATACACATATACATATTTATATATATATATAAACTGAACCACCATATAAAAAAATTGAAATTCATAAGAACTTACAGAGGGTTGTGAAAGGTTTAAGGGGGGCACTGGAATGTTCACACAACCGGCCACCATCCCCATGGATGGGGGGTAGCGCTGCCTTTGGTAGCACTCCCTCCACATACTTGTGGAGGGCGTTGCCATCGACAGTGCTTCCTCCATGAGGGAAAGGCTACGGTGGGGGATAAGCTCCCCACCCACAAGCAATAATAGACCAAAAACAAATACAGACTTCAGTGATAAATACAAAGATTTCCTCATTTTTTCGTACGATGCCCAAGTAAAATGATAGGGGTTTAAAATAAATTTCCAATAGAAATATATATATATATATATTATCCATTAAATTTCTCATGAAAATAATTACAGTAACAATAGAGAAGAAGTAAAAATTTCCAGAATGAATAAATTGGGTAAATATGGGGAATGAAAGGAGGATGCTTAGATGGAAAGAAAATTACTGAGGTTTAAAGCTGGGGAGATTCCAAGGATAGAGGGAATCAAGATTTCAACAAGAATTCCATAATAAAATACAGAGAGGAAGGAGAAATCTACAGGCAAGAAGAAATAACTACAAAGAATGGGATTTTCCCAAACACACACAAAAACATATTTTCTCTTTCAAACCAAATTTCTTTTCTCCTTTTTAAAACTAAATTTATAGAGATCAAATTATGAAATTCGAATTGCTCGAAGTCCTACGCAAAGCTCAATTTGAGGACAAAATGATGTGCGACTCTAGCCAACTACAATTATTTTCAAAATCCAGAGATTCAAACCCCAGTAACAACAAATACGAAAAAAGAACCCAATGCAATCCAAAATCAAATCCTCTTAGATCAATTCGACAAAAAACCACACAAATTATCTAATCCTTAGAAAAAAATTCAACATTTTTTTGAGTTGTAGACATTTTTTTCATTTTTCATTTCCTCTCTCTTGCTTTTTCAAAAAAGCAACATTTGGAAATATACTTTTTCCAAAACAGCCAAGTCAAAATTTTCCATAAATTCCCTAACCGCTTTCCCATGCAAATTCCACTTAACACACCATTTTTGCCGTTTTCCAATTTTGGAAGAAGGATCTTTCATAATTAATTTACACCAAATATGCCTTTTTAAATATTTTAAATTTTATTTTAATAAAATTGCCTTTTGAAAACTAAAAAATTAAATAAAAATAAATTTAAACAACATTTCACTTAATTATAATTTAAGTTTAAAATTTATATTATTAAATCAGCTTTTTCCAATAAAATTAAATATGATACTACTTTCTCTATCTTTATTTATTTGATGATTAAAATTAAAGAATAGCTTCACATTTTACAATAACAATAAAAGTGATAAAGTGCATACGAATTTTCCAAAAATATTAATATTATAAGCAACATTGAACATTTAATTAATTTAATATTTTGCACCATAGAATATCATTTAACTTAAAATCATAAAGCACTAGAAAAAGCCATAAACACAACATATAAAACTCATGAAATAAAATGACTTAATTTAAAACCATACCCACATGAACGAAGTACGAATACAACATGAACAACCCTTGGACAAACCACTAACATAGACGGGGGTACTTTCTTACCAACTCTCTAACCACATCGAACCATTGGGTATGTAGGATGTGCTCAGACCCGATAATGTGGGTGGAGTCAGCACCCGGTACCTGCATTCTTGCAAAACACAAAACGTCAAACATGTACATATGAAAATAACTCATAGTAAAAAACATTGGGAATGGGAGTTACGGTGAGGTAGGGTGCTCACGGATGAGCAATGCCACCCCGTCTCCTTCACCCAAATCAAATACAATAAACAAAATCTGAACATCACATCATCAATATAACTCACAAAGTAACATCATCATAACATGAGTGCCCCACACATAGGTCCAACTCTCTTAAGAAAATAAGCATAACTGTCTTCCATGCCTAACACATGGCAAAAAAGATGTCTAACAGAGTATCAAATATGCATCAGAATATAACCAAAAATTACACTGAAGCAAACACACACACACCAAAGTAGTATCAAAGTACCAGAACATGAGAGGCACTACATCCTCTCCCCCTAGAACTTGACATACTTTTGGAAGTCGCAAGATCAGGTAAACATACAAAGTTATGAACCACGTCATAAGGCAATAAGTACTCATCAACATAACAAGCATAATCATGAACCATAAGATACACGTAATCAAAATTATCCAACACAATAATAGTTCCATGAATCCAACGTAACATAAAAATCAATACATAATGTTACGATCATTAAAATCAAATGGAAAGTCATCCAACACCATCAAGAATGGTGAAACAACCAAATTATGGTCTCAAAGCGTAAAACATATAATAATAAGTATCAATGCATAAAAGAAAAGAACACAAAAGACACTGCAACGATGCCAGGACTCTATTGAACCCTCACGAGTTCACCCACGAGCTCTCGGGTCAGCTACCTGACCTCTATCAATACCCCCAACAACTGTATCCCGATGCCCATCCAGACGGTTATCAACCACAACATATTCCTGGTGTGACCTACCTGCGTTGCCCACTATCAGTTCAGAAATGGTTGGTCTTTGACTGAACCCCGCTGTGTTCCTCTACATACACTATCTAGCAATATGTCTCTGCTACCCACAACTAAAACACCTAGTACCATGGAAAAACCCTTTGACACCCGAAGAAACATTAGACTGCTGATAGCTACCATGGCTAGGTGGAGGCTGTGAAGACTATGTTGCCTACTCCACATGGTTACGTTGTGATCTCTGCCAATGACGGTTTCTCCTAGACTGAAACCTATTGCTCTGATGAGATTGAGAGGGCTTATTCTTTGACTAAAACTATTGTTTTCAACCCTTAGTAGGTGCAAAATGAGCCCTGGAAGAACCTGCAGTCTGAGACTGCCCACCATGAGAACCACCACCTGTAGCAGGAGTACTACTGATCTGAACTCCAAAGTGACCTCATAATGCCGAGGTCAAATTATCCTCCACAAGGCGAGTTTTCTCAACAACAACCTCCATCATCTTCAGCTCAAAGACTTGGACACCTCCACTAATCCTGACATTCAGACCTCTGACAAAATGTTGTACTAGCATAGCCTCATCATTAGCAATTCTGATGTACTTCTTAAGCTCAAAGAAGCGACACTCATACTGCTCTATGGACATTGCCATCTATCTCAAGTCATAGAATTCATCTTCCCGACAGTGCCTCCAGTGATCAGATAAGAAACGGGCCTTGAACCATTCTAAGAGCAATTTCCATGTCACTGAACTGATGTCAAGGTGTAATTTTTGTTCTTCCAATCGCCACCATGTAGATGCAAATCCTCTAAGGTGCATGATGGTGAACCTTTCCCTAGTATTACTGTCGTAGGGATGCATAGCAATGCATCAATCTAGATCACTGAGCCAAGTTTCAACTTCCAAACCTCCACCAGAGCCATCATAAATAGGAGGACATTCCTTGAGGAGATCTCTCATATGCCCAGCGGCCACTGCATCATGATATGTCGGTATCTCATTCCTCCTCAACAACCGCTCTCTCTCTGATCACCCACTGCTCATCCTGCCTGGGAACCAAATGACCAAGAACATCTTCCAACAGCTGACGCAACTTCTCACCACCCTGAATTTGCTGCTCTAGAATAGGGCCTCCACCTGGAGGGTTGTTCTGGGAACCCTAATTTTCCTCCTACTCAGATTCATGGGAGCTCTAAGGTGGTGAATTATGACGACCAGCTCCATGACCACCACGATCACAGTCACGACCACATCCCTAACCCCTAGGCATTCTACACACACCAACCAAGAAAAGAGTCACAACCAATTAGGCGAGGGTGACAAAAAGGAAAATACAGATCAAACTCAAAATCCAAGCACTATACTTATGATTTTAAACACATCCCTTACATACACAAAATTCACATTACCCGAAAACACACAAGGCAACCCAAGAGTCCATGATGCATTTCTCAACAGAAAGGATATCGGTGCATTGCGCACTACACCGAGGGTCCTAACCCTTCCATTGGTTTCTGCACCATTGAACTACACGGAAAAGACAAACTTGTTTAAGGTCGACAACCACTAATGGTCAACAAAGGATAACATAACTACATGAATATGTGCACTGGGTCGAAATAATATTCTCATTGTATCCAGAGTTCCCAATGTATGAACCCAATCCTCTGATACCAAGTTGTAACGCCCCGCCACGTAAACCCCATAGGACAACTACAACATTAACAGAATAATTTTATTTTTTTGAAAACAACAATTACATATTACAACATTACACATTTATACAACATAGATATAACATAAAGCATTAGCCTAATCCTATGGGGTACATGGTGCATTACTTAAATGGACCCAACAGATAAACGATAATAACTAAAACGAAAGAAAGAAATGAGAATAAAACATGATATAAGTATGACATTCATACTACAAGAATAAGATATAAAATCATAAACATAAATCACATATTACTATATCCAACTTCAAAGTTCAAAATTACAAATTTGGAATATATTTCCATAGATACAACACAATATAAAATCAAAGTTACATTACAAGGCCACTTCCCTTATAACATTGGGAAGGGTACAATCATACTACAAAATTTCAATAATGAAAGAGAATTCTTCAAAGGTACAATCTTCTCTATGTGAGCTCCGAGATCACTGCAATTGCATCCACACCATGATCACAACTAAGGACCCAATAGGTGCATTGCACGTTTCCACCCGATCATGTGAACCCGAAGGAATACCCCTTGCAAGGAGTCAATAAGAAAGAACCCTCGGCCACAAACTAAAACATAAAGGACTCACATAATAAGACTCAAGCCCACAAAACAACATAAACATCAACAGTAATTAAACAATCTAGAGGCAACAAGAACAAGGGAAACAAAGGGGCATAATGGGAGAGTGTCATCGCATGTCCTTACATGGATTCACCAAGCTACCTAACATTAGGAACCGTCTCCATCTATGTAGATTAACTAGGCTACCTAATGCTAGGAACCGCCTCCATCTATGGTTAATTAGACACCCTATCTCAAGGTACCACCCCATAGGGTGACTCATGTGGATCCACTTACCTTTCGTGGAGACAAGGTAGTGACCTTACCAACCAAGTCTTCCCACCCATCCTTAGTCTTTGGGAGCACTAATGGCAGGGGTGAGGTGTATATTTTTATCTTGTTATTTGATAACTAACCCAACCCACTAGGTAAATTAATTAGGTTTTCACTTAATTAGGGAAACTCTTTCAAGGGTGACCACTTGTATACTGGCCCCAAGAAGAGCCACTCTCCCCTATGGTTGCCCTAAAAACTAAAACCAAGAAACGGGTACCTTAAAGAACAACCAAAAAGGATCTTAACTCACAACAAGGTACCACACACAATTACCCACACGATATCAACATAAACCAAGAAGATGCAACCATAGAAATGCATTCACACTTTCCCTAACCTCTAGAGATAACACTAAATCCACACAAGAACAAACTAAATTTCACATTTAATTCAATAACACCATATCATTAACTATAAATAATTTAAATTATAAATCATCCAAGTCTCAATCAAATAACCATTTTCATCTATTAAAATCAAAATAAGGAAATTCATTAATATTTCCATTTAACCCAAATACAATAATCAATTTAATAAATATCTTCCTATTTTTAAATAATCCATTTATTAAATATCTAAGTTTACAAAATTGCTAAAAAAGAAAATTAAAGAACAACAATGACAATTCCATGATTATTTATGTAATGCCCCGAGACGAAACCCTAGAGGAAGTTGCCACACAACGGAAGCATACAATTTTTTTTTCTAAAAGTGTATTATTAACAAGGAATATGCACAACACATTCGCAACAACCTCTAAGGTATGCGGCAAGATTACATCTAAAACCATACATACATCATAATACATCCATAGCATTTTAATTACTTAAGGAATTAAGTACTCATACATTCCATTCAAGATAAATTACATCACATTAAGAAATATAATAAGATTTCACATAACATTAATGTTAACAAATAGGATTACATCTCTCATTCCCCGAATGAGGTAAATCATATAAATGTGGTTACATAATACAAATTATCCACCTTGAATACAAATGTGGGGTAATAATTACAAGATCCAACTGAAATAATAACAAAGCATGAAATGAATACTAGATACCATGAGCTCTCCAACTAGAAATCTTGCCATCATGAGCTGAATATCAAAGGGGGACGCAAAAGTGTAGGGTGCACATTCCTCCCAACCAAGTGGTACCTCAAGGACCATCTCCCATGCTAGGAGACAATAAAAAGGATACTAGGCAAGACCATCTACCACTTGACACAGACTACACAAAATTGAACTTATCATAAACTAGTACACCGACTCAAAAGTACAATGCTTCTAGATTTAAACAAATCGACACACCAATGTACCATACACACTCCTAACCTAGGAGATGTGTCACCACAAGGTACATGGGTTACTCGAAATATCTTTCCAAACCCTGCCCCCCATCAAGAATCACTCTCCTACAGTCAACACGTAGAACATAATAACTCCAAAATAAGGAGGAAACAAATAACCAAAACCACTCCACACAAAAATAGGTAAACCTATCCTATTCGTGGAAACCGGGTGACTCACTGAAACAAATTCATACACTAATCAAGGGTCACACAATGGGCTGACATAGAAATAATTTACCACCCCCATTAACTAAAATATTCTTCTGGAAGACTTACCACTTTATTGACAACACTTTAACCCACTTTTCCCTCAAAATGTAACTAGAAGAAATACAAGGGAAAAATCAAACAAGATTTAAAGCCAAAATTTGGATTTCCTAAATCCATTCTCATTCAATGAACACAATAATATTAAAATTGTCCAATTTCACTAATTAAATAATAACCCTTTAATAGAGAGTGAAGAAAACCAATTTGCCTATTACTTCAATTCCTTGATTATTTTTTAATATAATAATAATTTCTTTCGTTAAATAAAAATACCCATTTCCCTTAATAGATTATAACATGCAAATAAATTATTCATTTTTAAATCTCAAATTGTGCATATTATGGATGCAGCTTTTGAATAAAAACAATAAATATATATTTTAATATACACACATTGAATATATTCATAAACATATATATGTAATAAATACTTAACCAAATGCCCTTTCTAATGAAACATATTAAAACATTATTTAATATATAAATACCATATATATACACTATATATATATTATATATATACATTATATATATAATATATATACATTATATATACAATATATATAAATAAATTATATATACAATATATATATATTATATATGTAATATAAATATAATATATATTAAATTATACATAAACCAAAACTCAAATATAATTCCAATCGAAATTAGCTAATAAAAGTATACAGATGAATCAATTAATCTTTTATTTCTATGAAATATAAGGAACATATGATTTTTGGGAGGGGGCGGCTATTTTACATAGTCGAACCCTCCCAATATCTGCTGGGTGTGGCCAATGCTAGGGGGGCTCTGTTGCCATGGAGGAAACGCTCCCTCCACACAGTGGAGGGCGCTTCCCCATGGAAGTCGCATCCTCCCTATATGGTAGGGGGGAATAATTCCCCCCCACAATAAAAAAAATCATTCCAATAAAAATATAAACCACAAAACATATGTCATACGACGCCCAAGAATTTCCAATAAAGATTTTCAGCAACAATTTCAATAAGCCTTAATATATATATATACAACACAACATATATATATGTATGTATATATATATATATATATATATACAACACAACACATATATTTGTATGTATATATATATATATATATATATATATATATAATTGATTAAACAAATAGAGTAATCGGGAAAATAATTTCCACAATAAATTCTACAGACAAGTATTTTTTGCAATTCCATAGAGAAACTAAATTTCGGAGAGGATATCATACATGATAGATTTTCCAAACAATTAAACAAAGGATTATTTCTTGCTTTCTCAAATCCAAACACAGACAAAACAAATTTTGAAGAATAAATAAATAATTCTTATAGTTTAAAACATAGAGACATTTTTCTCAAGAAAAGACAAGCTATAGGAAAATTACAATTTCCTCAAAAGGGTTTTCCTTCCAGATCTAATGTTTCTTTCTGATTTTTTCCATTGTTTAAAATATCAATTTCACAAAGGCTCTCTAATTTCACTATAAAATTTTCTACAAAAGCACTAAAATAAACATGCCAAATCTTGAAATATAGAAGCCTTACAAATTTTCAAAACAATTAAGAGCTTCTACTAAAAATACAAAATCTTCTTACACAAGCAATCTTTCAATTTCTTTTAAATCTATTTAAGCAAAGCTTCTAAATAATTGAATTTTGTACAGACAATCTTTCTAAATCAACTAAATAAATTAAAACCATAAAATAACCTATTTTGTTGAAGCTTGAAGAAATGAAGGTTGGAGTAGAGTCTAACCTTTAGAGTATTTAACATTAATTTCCATAAAATAAACCTTTCATAAATAACTAAAAATTGACAGGGAAAACATGGACATGACAATCAAACATACCGAACAAGTACTGACTAAACCTGACGACACACTAATGCTAGGGTGTAGACTTGACACAAGTAACCTAGCTACTATCTCCCAATCAACTTACTGTTGTGTCAACACGCTCAAACCTATGAAGCCAGGTGGAGTCGACGTCATGTACTTATAAATTTGCAACCGAGGCATCAATAAAACATGTATATAAACAACATAGTAATTCACATTGTGAAGAGGAAATCATGGAATTGTAGGGCGCTCGCAAGCGAGTGATGCTATTTCATCCCCTTCACCAATACACTTATCATGAACTGGCAGTTTCATCATAATTAAATTACTCATGTGCAATAATCATGTTATAGCAAACTAACATTTTTACACTAATCAAAGCATGTCAAACAAAGCATCAAAGGAGGTACAATACACCATTGCAAATAGTCTACGTCACTCTATAAATAGTGAAAAAATAACACACAACATGATAAAGTATATCAAAGTATCTGAGTATCCAAAAACCAAAAAATAGCAAAGAACGCCTTCCAAGCAAAGAGCCAAAATAGAGAGGTATTACATCCTCCCCCCTAGGGTCAAGCTTACTCTTGGAAGCCTACAAATACCCCTAGTACAATCTCCAAATAATAATTCCTAATCAATGGTTCCAAAACTGAACCACTCCATACCTCAACAAAAAAACAATAATAACCCATGCCATATTCAACCCAACCAAGTACACTATCAATCCATTCAACTCAAAATGGTGAAACAACCACCAACCAAGTCTCCAAAAACACATATCTATGATTTAACATATATTATTCACATACAGACCAATACCCATCACTGGAAATCATCACAAGGCCACACATGGGTCCATCTGGACACCGAAAAGCAGCATACTAATCCATGATACAAGAATCCATGAATGAAGAACCAAAGTCCATCTCAAATAATCCATACATCACAATCAGTGGCTTGATGGTGTTAGGCCACCCATAAGGTGAGACCATCCAAATAAGACCATAATGAACTATTTCTTATTGTATAAGGTGATTAACCTCCAAGAGATAGTCATCACACATAGGTGAGTAGTGGGTCCTAGCTCCATAACAACCTCACATACCCCCATCCTCAATGTTTCCTACATCTACTTCCTCATATAAACTCACCAAGTACGCCTCATACGTCCTTGGAGAGGAATCACAATACGACACATAGCCAACATTGAAAACAATAAAGATAACTAGCTTAGCCACCAAGTTCATAAAGAAGAGAAAATTAAAGTTCAATTTCAACAATAAGGCAATAAATGCGCATAATTTCAACACTAATTCAAATATATAACCACTAGGGTTATAAGTAAATAAGATCAGAATTCATGGCTAAACCTTCACAATAAAATATAAACAAAGTGTCAGCCTTCACAATCAACTGAAAAATCATTAATAACCAAAAAGAAAGTTCACAATCTTAAAATTGCACTGTACAACACTGTGTGACTAAATACTAGCCACCAAATGAGGAAAGAGGAAACAATGTCTGGCTAGAATAACAATAGCCCTCATGTGGTGCAAAATGTGCATGCCAACCACATGACCCAGATTGTATCCACGACTATCATGTCGTCACTTACCTGGTCACACACTAGTCAAAGAAGGAACGTACTAGTCGTATGCCACATGGCAGTGTGTCTATGGATCCACAGAAGTAGGCATGCGAAAATCACCCTCCACATACCTCGTGGAGAAGACACACACAAGAACTTGTTGTAGCCAAAGGTATACATGGCTAGGATTTACTCATATGCTACCCAATCAACATGGTCAAAGCAGCCATGAGGATCCCTCTACAAGTGTTCGAGGCTCCATAACACTCATCGCACAAGTAGGCTAAAAAATACAATCTCATAATGTGCCTTCACATGTCTGAGCATGTGGCATCGTGTAACATGAAATCATCACCATGACTATGTCCGAACATTAGTGAGGTGTGGCATCGTATCTATTACATCATGTCAGAATATGTGCAAATACACTAAATATATAATTTAATACGATAATATCACTATGGGGCTACCCAATCTTCACCTCTCATATGGACGAGGATTACTCGCTAATGCTAGATCAACATCCCTAAGGGTGGCCAAACATACACTAACCAACCTATGTTGTTATACTCAAATATATGGGGATTAGGTTAACACATATGGATCAAGTATCCTAATCCTTCATAAGTGAAAGTAGTGGGTAAGATTCCTCAGGATTGGTTGAGCTGAGACACTCTACATCACAATATGTGTATGCTACACACCCCACCCAAGGAACTTGTGATTGCTACTATCCCTCCACGGATTGAGGGTCTAGAGAACCAAAAGAAAAATAACTACTTTTGGTTACTCTTATATATAAGTTTTAACCACACATGGGTTGGCCCTCAATTAGGTAATAAACATACAAACACACACACAATGGTATGGTATATCCCACACCAAAGTGTTAATTTTTCCTCAAGGATGGGTACCAAGTAACACCATCACATGGACACACAAAGCAAGTATGGGGTATTCACAACACTCAAACAAGACACAATTACTGGTTCCTTAAATTTACATGGAGTAAAATTACATACATAATCCCGTAGGAACATCAAATTCCATAACCCATGGGATACATATCATAACTTTGCATCCATAACCTTTTATCAAGTTTTTTCCACGCTACTCTTTTCCACAGAGTACATCATGCGAATGTAAAATCCATGAACACGTGATCACTTAACAATTCCTCTAAAAATTTTGAAAGGAAAACATAGTGGAATCAAATGTACCTAGAGTACCTAGTGTATGAACCTGGCTCTGATACCATGTGTAATGCCCCACCACGAAACCCTAGAGGAAGTTTCCACACAACGAAAGCGTATAATTTTTCTCTTTCTAAAAGTGCATTATTAACAAGGAAGATGCACAAAAAATTCACAAAAACCTCTAAGGTACATGACAAGATTACATCTAAAACCATACATACATCATAATACATCCATAGAATTTTAATTACTTAAGGAATTATGTACTCATACATTCCATTCAAGATAAATTACAACATCAGATTAAGAAATACAATAAGATTTCACATAGCATTAACTTTAACAAATAGGATTACATCTCTCGTTCCCTGAATGAGGTAAATCATATAAATGTGGTTACATAATATAAATTATCCACCTCGAATACAAATGAGGTGTAATAATTACAAGATCCAACTGAAATAATAACAAAGCATGAAATGAATACTAGATACCATGAGCTCTCCAACTGAAAATCTCACCATCACTAATTGAAGATCAAAGGGGGACCCAATGGTGTAGGGAGAACATTCCTCCCAACCAAGTGGTACCCAAAGGCCCACCCCCTGTGCTAAGAGATAGTAACAAGGTTACTAGGCAAGACCATCTACCACTTGACATAGACTATGCAAAACTGAACTTATCATAAACTAGTACACAACCAACTCAAAAGTACAATGCTTCTAGAGTTAAACAAATCGACACACCAGTGTACCATACACACTACTAACCTAGGAGAAGTGTCACCACAAGGTACATGGGTTACCTGAAAGATATTTCTAGACCCTGACCCCCATCAAGAATCACTCTCTTATGGTCAACACGTAGAACATAACCACTCCAAACTAAGGAGGAAACAAATAACCAAAACCACTCCACACAAAAAGAGGTAAACCTATCCTGTTCGTGGAAACTGGGTGACACACTGAAAAAAATTCATACACTAATCAAGGGTCACACAATGGGCTAACATAGAAACAATTTATCTCCCTCGTTAACTAAAAGATTCTTCTAGAAGACTTACCACTTTATCGACAACACTTTAACCCACTTTTCCCCCAAAACGTAACTAGAAGAAATACAAGGGAAAAATCAAACAAGGTTTAAAACTAACAGTTGGATTTCCTAAATCCATTCTCATTCAATGAACACAATAATATTTAAATTGCCTAATTTCACTAATTAAATAACAACCCTTTAATAGAGTGAAGAAAACCAATTTTCCTATTACTTCAATTCCTCAATTATTTTTAATATAATAATAATTTCTTCCGTTAAATAAAAATACCCATTTCCTTAATAGATTATAACATGCAAATAAATTATTCATTTTTAAATCTCAAATTGTGCATATTATGAATGCAGCTTTTGAATAAAAACAATAAATATATATTTTAATATATACACATTGAATATATTCATAACCATAAATATGTAATAAATACTTAACCAAATGAACTTTCTAATGAAACATATTAAAACCTTATTTAATATATAAATACCATAATACATTATATATAATGTATATATATTTAATATATATATAATATAAATATAATATATATTAAATTATACATAAAACAAAAATCAAATATAATTCCAATCAAAATCAGCTTGTAAAAGTATACAGACGAATCCATTAATATTTTGTTCGTATGAAATAGAAGGAACATATGATTGTTGGGAGGGGGCAATTGTGTTACACATCCGAACCCTCCCACAATCTGTTGGGCGTGACCAATGCTAGGGGGGTTGTGCTGCCATGGAGGCAACGCTCCCTCCACACAATGGAGGGTGTTGCCCCATGGAAGTCACATCCTCCCTGTATGGTAGTGGGGAATACTTCCCTCCCCACAAATAAAAAACATTCCAATAAAAATATAAACCGCAAAAAATATGCCACACGACACCCAAGAATTTCGAATAAAAAAATTCAGCTGCAATTTCAATAAGCCTTAATATATATATATATACAACACAACATATATATTTGTATGTATATATATGTATATATATATATATATATATATATATATATATATATATATATATATATCTATATATATATATATATATATATAATTGATTAAATGAATAAAGTAATTGGGAAAATAATTTCCACAATAAATTCTACAGACAAGTATTTTTTGCAATTCCATAGAGAAACTAAATTTCAGAGAGGATATCATACAAGATAGATTTTCCAAACAATTAAATAGAGGATTATTTCTTTCTTTCTCAAATCCAAACATAGAAGAAACGAATTTTGAAGAATAAATAAATAATTCCTATAGTTTAAAACACAGAGACATTTTTCCCGAGAAAAGACATGCTACAGGAAAATTACAATTTCCTCAAAAGGGTTTTCCTTCCAGATCTAATGTTTCTTTTTGAGTTTTTCCATTGTTTAAAATATCAATTTCACAGAGGATCTCTAATTTCACTATAAAATTTTCTACAAAAGCACTAAAATAATCACGCCAAATCTTCAAATACAGAAGCCTTACAAATTTTTAAAACAATTAAAAGCTTCTACTAAAAATACAAAATCTTCTTACACAAGCAATCTTTCAATTTCTTTTATATCTTTTTAAGCAAAGCTTCTACATAATTGAATTTTGTATAGACAATCTTTATAAATCAACTAAATAAATTAAAACCATAAAATAACCTCTTTTGTTGAAGCTTGAAGAAATGAAGGTTGGAGTAGAGCCTCACCTTCAGAGTTTAATTTCCAAAGCCTTTTCCAAAATCACCACTTCTAGAAAGATGCAAAAATACAGAGACCACCAAATTTCCCGAGAACCTCTTTTGATTTTAAACCAAACAACCTCTAAAAAAAATATCCCTCTTTCCATTCTCGTGAAGTAACCTCTTACCTCACTCAGTTATGGAAAATATTCTCTCCGAGAATAATTTCTCAACAAGAGTGATTAATAAATTCTTCTCACACACATGTCAAATTAAAAATATCTTCTCAACAACACACATATATTTCCACTAAAGCATTTACAAGTCATTTTTTATATTAATAATTTCAAACCACATTTTAATAAATTTAATCAATTAATCTATTTTCTTAATAAATAAAGTTAATCAATTAATTTATTTACTTAATAAATAAATTTTATCAATTAATTTATTTACTTAATAAAATAAATTTAATCAAAAGGATTAAATTATTTTACCAAATAAATAAAATTTAATTAATTAAATTAAATAAAAAGCTTCCAACAATATTATTTAAAATTAGTTAAATAAGTACTAAAATCATTAAAGCATTTATTTAACATTAATTTCCATAAATAAACCTTGCATAAATAAATAACAATTGACAAGGAAAACGTGGACATGACAATCAAACATATTGAACAAGGACTGACTAAACCTGACAACACACTGAGGCTAGGGTGTAGACTTGACACAAGTAACCTAGCTACTATCTCCCAATCAACTTACCGTTGGGTCGACACGCTCAAACCTGTGAAGTTAGGTGGAGTCGATGTCATGTACATGCAAACCTACAACCGAGGCATCAATAGCACATGTATTTAAACAACATAGTAATACACATCGTGAAGAGGAAATCATGGAATCACAGGGCGCTCGCAAGTGAGCGATGCTATTTTGTCCCCTTCACCAATACACTTATCATGAACTAACAGTTCCATCATAATTAAATTACTCATGTGCAATAATCATGTTATAACAACTAACATTATTACACTAATCAAAGCATGTCAAAGAAAGCATGAGAGTAGGTACAACACACCACTACAAATAGTCTACATCGCTCTATAAATAGTGAACAAATAACAGACAACATGATAAAGTATAACAAAGTATCTGAGTATCCAGAAAAAAAAAACATAGCAAAGAACATTGTCCAAGCAAAGAGCCAAAATAGAGAGGTATTACAATTTAAACATAATAAAATAAACTTAAAATATATATATATTAACTTAATTTATTAAAAATGAATTATAAATCATTCACTAATTTCAATTCTTTAACTATATTTTAATTTTCCAATTTAAAAATCTGATTTACATTCTCATTTTCTCTAAGATAATGGAAAACTAATATTTTAAAATTCAGTTTAAAGTAAAAAGTAGATTCAAGATATTAATTTACTAAGTTCATAATCTGATTAATTTTTACAACAACTATTCTGATATTTCAAAGTACAGTTTGACTAGAAAATAATGAAATCAAAATTTACAGTATATTTTAAAATACATTTTTTTTTCTCTGATTCTAAATACAGATTCAATTAAAAGGACATTTTCAAACAGACTTTAACAAATAGCATTTTTCCTCATCATATATAAAAAAATTTCCAGAATAAAAACTCATTTCTACTTTTCCATTAATTGTTCACATTTCCTGTATATACACTATATGCATATATATATAAATATATATATATATACACATATACATATATGTGTGTATGTCAAAATAAATAAATTAATTCTACTAATGTTGCTAAAATTGAAAGATAGTAATAAACTGAATATTACAATTCATAGAGTATATATACACATACATATATACATATATATATACAAACTTCTAATCATAATATTTTTAAAACTGCCAAACTTAAAACATTCATTAATACATATATATATTTATATATATATAAACCGAACCACGATATAAAAAATCAAAATTCACAAGAATTTACAAAGGGCTGTGAAAGGTTTAAGGGGGGCGCCAGAGTGTTCACATAGCTGACCACCCACCCCATGGATGGGGGGCAACGCTTCCTTTGGTAGCACTCCCTCCACATACTTTTGGAGGGCGCTACCATTGACAACAATTCCTCCATGAAGGAAAGGCTGCGGTGGGGGATAAGCTCCCCACCCACATGAAATAACAAACCAAAATCAAATACAGACTTCAGTGATAAATAAAAAGATTTCCTCATTTCATCATACAACACCTAAGTAAAATGATAGGGGTTTTAAATAAATTTCCAACAGAAATATATATATATTTTATCCATTAAATTTCTCATGAAAATAATTACAGTAACAACAAAGAAGAAGCAAAAATTTCTAGAATGAATAAATTGGGTAAATACAGGGAACAAAAGGAGGATTCTCAGATGGAAAGAAAATTATAGAGGTTTAAAGTTGAGGAGATTCCAAGGACAAAGGGAATTGAGATTTCAACAAGAATTCCAGAATAAAATACATAGAGGAAGGATAAATCTATAGGCAAGAAGAAATAACTACAGAGAATGGGATTTTCCCAAACACACACATAAAACATATTTTCTCTTTCAAATGAAATTTCTTTTCTCCTTTTTTAAAACTAAATTTACAGAGATCAAATTATGAAATTCGAATTACCTGGAGTCCTACGCAAAGCTCGATTTGAGGACGAAATGATGCGCGACTCTAGCCAGCTACAATTCTTTTTGAAATTCAGAGATTCAAACCCTAGCAACAACAGATACAAAAACAAAACTTAGTGCAATCCAAAATCAAATCCTCTCAGATCAATTCAACAAAAAACGACACAAATTATCTAATCCTTAGAAAAAAATTCAACATTTTTTTGAGTTGTAGACATTTTTTCATTTTTCATTTCCTCTCTCTTGCTTTTTCGAAAAAGCAATATTTGGAAATATACTTTTTCCAAAAAATCCAAGTTAGAATTTTCCATAAATTCCTTGACTGCTTTCCCATGCAAATTCCACTTAACACACCATTTCTTCCATTTTCCAATTTTGGAAGAAGCATCTTCCATAATTAATTTACACCAAATATGCCTTTTTAAATATTTTAAATTTCATTTTAATAAAATTTCCTTTTAATAAAATTTCCTTTTGAAAAATAAACAATTAAATAATAATAAATTTAAACAACATTTCACTTAATTATAATTTAAGTTTTAAAATTTATATTATTAAATCACCTTTTTTTGATAAAATAAAATATGATACAACTTTCCCTATCTTTATTTTTTTTTTAAATCCATAACAATTAATCTATTTATTTAATTATTTAAATTAAAGAATATCTTCACATTTTACAGTAATAATAAAAGTGCTAAAGTACATACTAATTTTCCAAAAGTATTAATATTATAAGCAACATTGAACATTTAATTAATTTAATATTTTGCACCATACAATAGCATTTAACTTAAAATCATAAAGCACTAGACAAAGCCATAAACACAACATATAAAAATCATGAAATAAAATGACTTAAGTTAAAACCATACCCACACAAACGAAGTATGGATACGACATGAATAACCCCTGGACGAACCATTAACATAGACGGGGGTACTTTCTTACCAAATCCCTAACCACATCAAACCATTGGGTATGTAGGATGTGCTTAGACCCGACAATGCAGGTGGAGTTGGCACCCTGTACTTGCATTCCTGCATAACACAAAACATCAAACAACATGTACATATGCATATAACTCATAGTCAAACACATTGGGAAGGAGAGTTACAGTGAGGTAGGGCGCTCGCAGATGAGCGATGCCACCCCATCTCCTTCACCCAAATCAAATACAATAGACAAAATCTAAGCATCACATCATCAATATAACTCACAAAGTAACATCACCATAACATGAGTATCCCACATAAGTCCAACTCTCATAGTCAAATAAGCATAACTGTTTGCCATGCCCAACACATAGTGGAAAAGATGTCTAACAGAGTATCAAATATGCATCAGAACATAACCAGAAATCACATTGAATCAAACACACACACACCAAAGTAGTATCAGAGTATCAAAACATGAGAGGCACTACATAAGTCATACCTTTGCATTGGCATTCTCTAGACTCCACTAGCATGTCTTTATTTCACCTTGATATTCATGCTAGTCAAGTTGAATACCAGTTACTTTATCAGGGTTAATAGCAACAAGCCGTAGACTTCAAAAGACAATTCATCCAATCCAAATACCAATTCCCTTCCTACCAACAATCCATAAGTCCTAGTCATTCAACCATCTACCCTCACTATCAAGAGTTACATAACACAAGCCATGCCATGTATACACAACAAACATCCATTTATCACCCTTATTCTAACTTTTATAATGGAAACCAACCATCCACTAACCCCTTCCAAGCCTCTATTTCATATCCTAGTCCTTCACCCACTAATCCCTTCCAAGTCACTCCATCCCAACATACATTTAGTCATGCAAATTTTATCCTTGTCCAAAGTCACGTTTCATTGTCTAAATTTGAGGATATGTGTCAAGATGAAAACCCAAGGCATGACATCATAACTTCACTTTCATGTCAAGATCAAAGTAGTCCATCCCATGACCCTTGTATACACCTAAAATCGGTCTAGATAATCTAATTAATTAGATACAAGTTATTTAAATAATAAATCTTTCAATTTCTCTACTTATAATAAATAATTTCTAAATTTATTTATATAGTTCACATTTTCTAATTCTTCTTATCTAAAATCATATTCCTCTAATCTTAATTAAATAAAAAAATTCAAATAGTATTTTTTATTTAATTAATATTCTCTTACTAAATTTGAATAACTCCAAATTTGAATTTAGGCACATGTCTACAACTTTTTCTCTTTCAACTTCATCATGTGTCTCATGAATTTAAATATACTTAATATTTAAATGGGATTTTTCCTCAACAAATTCTGAAACAAACTTGAGACACTTGGCTCTCTTCCTCCATTTATTCTTTCTCACACTTGGCAAAATATTTTACTAAAGGGAACAGTCAACATGATTCTCTCCAACCTCTTCATCCTCCACCGTCAATTCTTCTAGATCAAATCTAGACTGTCGGTTGCTACCACATCACTTTATGCCTTTGAAATTATATAAATATAGCCTCATTCTATAGCAAATGGATCCCAACTTTGAGCAAACTTACTCTGCAGAGTTTCCATTTAGAGCATTTGAGCATTTAGGCATTTATGCATTTAGCAAATAGCAATTAGAAGCATATTAGTTTAGAATCATGGATTTTATATTAGTTGCATCCTAATTACTGTAGTTTCTTCATATCATTATCATATCATAGATTTCATTTTCATACAACACCATTATCATAACATTACATCATATAGTTTACCAATCATCATGTAAGAATAGATTTAATACATTTCTAGCATCTCATTTTTTAGTTTTTCATTCTAACAGTCATAGTGCATACACAATCTGAGAGCCATTATTATTTAATGAATCCTTGAGGATAAAGAACAATGGGACAATTTTAGGGTATTTTTTGTGTTTCAATTCAATTAGACTTGTGATTTGAATTCTCTAATATAATACGTTTCATTGATTATGTGTGGTTATTCACATATTTTATTCACATGATACAACCCCATCCTTAAATCCATTCAAGAAGTCCTTCTAGACAATCATAGCATCCAAAATACACCTATCCTTAATCAAGATCCCATTCAAAACCATGCCATTCAAGACAAACCCATCCTTGATCAAGACACTACTATTGAGCAAGAAGTCCAAAACAATCCATTCCTTGAACTTTATGCCATTCATGATAAAAAAATTTGAAGACGGCCCTATCCAAGCTCCAAACATTGACACTTCCAAAAATGAGACACTTGCCTCCATGGGACACATAGATGATTTTCCTCTAGAAAAAGAGTCTCCTATTCTAGACACATTTACAAATGACCAAGTTATAGATGAATTCACTGGACTCTATGACATTGACCATGAAGATGGTTTTGACATTGACTTGGAAGCACCAATAGAATCATCTGAATCCGATATGTCACAAAATCAGACCAAATATTTTAATCATAAATCTATCGAACATTTCAATAAAGATACGATATATTATCAACTAGGATCATCTACCTTTGTCAGAGCAGGCTTTCTTACAAATGAGAAAGTTTAGAGTAAAGGTTTCTGACTGGATAATGATGGGTTATCATCTTGCCTCCAAAATAACAAGTACCCCATCACAACTAGAATCTATTAGAGCATGCATTATCAAGGAAAAAGGACTAGGCCTACACAAGAAAGCAATTATAGAACCCGTACAACTTCATATAAATTATATACATCAAGTTATTGGCTATTCCTCAATCGAAAAAATCTAATGATGATAGTGACACATCCTTAATATTTAGGGCAACTCTATTTGATACAAACATCAAAATGAAGGTCATGAGTAGTCCTTGTCATAAGGTTGTTGCCAACACTACTTCCATCCACACCATAAGTCATTATTCCAACATGAATAAACCTTCTATTTAGAACCAAAAAAAATAAAACTATTACAAATCCAAAGTTCAAAATAAAATGTCAAAGGCCATTGAATCAATCAAAAATCCAAGTGGACAAATGAAGTTAAAATGGATCCCAAAGAAAAATGGATCTAGTAAAGAAAATATTCCAAATCCAAAAGTCAATCAAAATGTGGAACCACAAAAGAGGAATCCCACATACAATAAATGTCCATCTCCTTCAAAATGGTCATCTAGCAAGACATATAAAGTCATGGTTCCAAACATTATCCTAATCAAAATTTTGAACTCCGTCATCCAACACCTAAAGTTTGGAAAATAAAAATTGCTACATCCAAACATCCAAAAAATCCTTCCACATCTACCATCATCCGTCATAATCCTACATCGTGCTTAAAGTCCAAAAATACCATGTCACAAATCCATTGCATCTTTGCATCAATTCTTTATCATAAGGACTCTCATGGCACTCTATTGTGATGTGTGTATTCTAATAAGGCCAACCCTAGTATCAAAAAGGATCATAATTACATCAATCAATTGTATGCATGCGCTATGATCCTGACAAGGCAACTAATTCATAAAGGTCATTATTGGCATGTCATGTCACCAGTCTCTACATCAACACCATCAATGGATTCAACACAATCAGTGATCATCTAAAGCATCAAGGCCATCTAGAAAATACAAAAATAAAAAATCATTGAAAATATAAAAAAAACCATCACCTTGATGAAAACATGGCAAACAGGCATCATGGTGACACCAAAAAAAAAAAAATTTCTAGAAAATAGAAAAGACATTTTTTTTGTCCAATAGTGAAAACCATTATTATGGTGCTTTGGATAAGTACTATGATGAAAACCTGGAAAACAAGCATCATGCGTAAAAGAACATATCTATGTGGACAATTACACTTGGGGGCAAGTTGTCTCATCTCCCATACCCTTCACATTAATTTTTTATGACATTTCCATATATCCATCTAAGCTCTATCATTACCATCCATTTTCACACCTGCTTTGATCTTGATAAGGACTAAGGTACAAACATAAATCATGCTTTGGGAAAATTTTTGACATGTCTATCCTTTGACCATACCCTATTCATGAAATAGCATTACCCTCATAACCTCATTATCCCTTTGTGACATTGTCCTTGGAGACCATATGATAATTCTTCTAGCTAATAATCCTCATCTATCCTATCTTTTACCAAATCCATCCATCTTCATTTTATACCTATTGGCTATCTTGGTTTCCCTTGTCAATGGTCTAAGATCCTCCATCATCCCATATAGTCCTAATGAATTCATTCCAAATGCAATCAATCATAATACATGCAATCCAATCTTGCAACCTAGCACTTCAACCCCAAAATCATCCCTTGACTATACCAACGCCTACAACAAATGCCATCCAAAATAATCAAGACCAAGGGCAACCAAAAAAAACTAGATAATTTCCCAAAAAATGCACATACACCCCCTTGGGTGAACCAATTGAAGTTGTCCTCAAGAAGCTCATCCAAAACAATGTCATAAAATTGCAAGACCCTAAACCATATGACCTAGGGTACTTCAAACCATCATGGTGGGATGATAATGCCTTCTATCATTATCATCATATAAAAGGGCATAAAACTTCTTCTTGTAGACAATTGAGAAATATCATATAGGACCTTATTGAGATTCATGCTATTGAAATATACGGTCAACAATTTTCTTCAAACTCGGACCACACCATTCACAAAAATCTACTACAGGATCATGGTTCAAGTAACCCCTCTACGTCAGGTCCAAAGACTAATAACAAAGATAATTACACTCATGCTGCTTTCGACTATTTTGGTGGACCTAAAATTAATCACCTTCGAGCTAGTGATGAACACATTAATACTATCACCATTAAGAGTACACTAGAGTGTAATGTCACCACCCATCGAGGCAAGGTCACAATAGCTATTCCTACTGCTACACAACCAAAGATCATAATACCAGGTCCCTCTATCAAACAGTCACAACCCAAAGTACAATTCAATCTTATTGATCAATTGGGTAAAATTCTTGCTCAAATATCCATATTCGAGCTATTGTGCATCTTTCCTGCACACAAGGCCATACTTGATAAACCTTAAATGAGTCTTTCATATGTACTGACATTGATGTCAACCACTTTGAAACCATGGTCATATATTTGGCCACTTCTCATCATGTCACCTTCTCAGACCAAGAATATTCCTCACCTAAACTATCTCACAATGACGCACTACATATCAAAGTCTTCATCCATAAACACAAGGTTAGATGAATCTTAGTAGATGATGGAGTAGGATTGAACATATGCTCCCTAAAATTGGTCAAAGCTCTTGGCTTCTCAGATGTGTGTGTGGACTCTACCAAAAGCATAGTTATAAAGGCATATGATGATGAGGAACTTTCTTCTAAGGGAATCATCACACTCCCCATCTGTGTAGGTCTCGTCATTGTAGATACCACATGTTAGGTCCTGGATTTTGAGCTACCTTATAAAATCCTACTTGGTTGACCATGGATCCATGCCTTAAAGGCCATACCATCCACTTACCACCAATGTTTGAAGTTTCCTTTTGATGGTGCCAAAATCACCATACCTAGAGATCCTAATCCCTTCCATTATTGCACCAACTTGAGAGGAATAACTAAACACCAAGTGCCCATTAATCGTGAAGCTTCAACTTCCACTTCTTCCAAATACATCAACCCATCCACACTTTCCAAACCATCCATGTCCAATTCTTCCACGTTTGTCATACCATCCACGTCTACTCCTTCGATCTCCATCACACCACCTACTTCCAATACTCCAAGTGTTGATCCAGGCATTAAGATCCAAGGTGAAGGTTGTGACACATACAAATTACACACAACCTACTACATCACTACAATACCTATCTCTAAAGACTCATGGTAGGCCTTTTTTCAGAATAGAGCCAAAAGTAATCTTTAAAGTTCCCCCAACAATGAATTTCAAAAAATGGGGAGATATGAATGAAGAAGATATTGAGGATATTTCGGCCTAGATTTACAAAGACACAAAAGACCTACCTCCATTATCAGTGCAAAAGTATGGCAAAGGCTATGAAATAATGAAGGAAAAAAGCTATGATGGAACTACTGGCCTTGGTATAAACAAGACTGGAAGAAGAGAACCTGTAATGCTATCTAGAACACCAAAGAACTTGGGGTTAGAATGCAATGCCCCTCCATTCTCACCGTGGATGTGCAGGTAGTTTGGCTTTGGAACTTGAAGATGAAGGTAAAATAATAGGGATATTTAAAGGTATGTGCTAATGATGCTAAACATTTGATGTTGCATATTATGAATTTATGGACTATGTGATAAGTTTAGGATAGGACTTATTATATATGTTTAAGGATAGTTTTATCATGATGTGTGTGTGTGTGTGTTCAAACATGATTGTTACTAGGATGCAAGTTATGGGCATATTTGTGCTATGGAAGTGCTTTGGTTATCTTTAGTATTTTCACATGATTTTGACATATTATTATTGTGATGATATGATATTATGATTTTAATTTTATTATACTTATTATCATGAAGAGGTGTTGACTTGTGTTCAAGTGTTGCAATTGTAGATGAAACATGAGCTTTTGTTAGTACTTTGTGAGTATGATGCATATTGTGATGTTGTTATTATTATGCAGAGATTTACTTGGATAGTTAAGTAATGCATTAGTATGTTTGTTAGGATAAGTGGAAAGGGTGAAATCATACCATTGGACATATAGGGGACATATGGGAATGATATATGATTGCTAGAGTTCCTTTCCTAGTTCTTCGGCTATTATGCACATGTGCTCTAATTTGTATGTTTGAGTGAACAGTTACTAGGCTACGTCTCCACTTGAATTAGTAGGTATGAGCATGCCTCTAATCCAAATGGTGGTTGAGGAGATAACATCTAGGCCCAAGTTATACCCTAAACCTATCCATTGTCCCCAATTAGGGACAATTGATTCAGTGTGAGACCAACTTTCTGAGTTATCATGGGAAAATGCACAATCTCCTATACCGTATGGTTGGAGTGTTGCACTTGTGTGAATTTTTATGTTGGGTTATGTGAATGTGTGACTCCAATGTCTAGCTTTGAGTATGGATTCAATTCAAATGGTGCTAAGTCCTTTGGTAAGTCAGGTTAGTCACTGTTGTGATCATTCTTATTATTTATGATTTGATGTGAAAGTCTCTTTCATGTAAGAAGTTATTTTATAGTTTATGCTTAGTCTTTAATTATGACCTATTTAAGTGAAGTTAGCTTCTAGGTCGGTTATTTTGCTGGTAACTATAGTTGTCATGTGGGTGTTAAAGTGTGATTTAATGTTATTATATATATGTATATATATTGCTATGATTATTATTCGGTGTGGGTGAATATTGGCTATTAATATTATTGTGATTATATGTGAATTATGTTTTATGAAAATAAGATTATAAATATTAACATATTCTAATGTTATTTATTAAATATTAATACACGTTTAGTAGTAAATATTTAAATATTAATATGTAAGCATATGTTATATTTGCGTTTTGATTTACTATTTTGGTGGAGTGGCTATTTTAAGAAGGTTCTCTTATCTTTTATAATGTTTTGAATTTATTTGGTGGGAAACCCTAAACAAATGAGTTAATTATGTGAGTTAATTTGATTATTTATTTTATTTTAATTATTTCATTAGTGAGAGGAGGATAGGTGCTTTAATTTAACATTTTAATATTTTATTTTATGAGAGATTTTATTTCCTCATTTTATTTTGGAAAATATGAGTCTTTTGGGGAAAAAGAAAGAAAGTTACTTTGTTTTTTAGTTTTATTTATGGAAAAAGTTGGAAAATTGGGTTTTCACTTTCTTTGGTGCATGAAATTTAGAAGATATTTTTGGAGGGTTTGAGAATGGAGAGAAAATGGGGATATTCTACATGGTTCTAAAGTAATTTTCAATGGTTTTGTTTTGGGGAAATTTGGAGTGGTTTGAATCAAAATTTGGAGGAGAGTGATTTGGAATTCAATTATGATTTGAGGGGAATGGATTTTCTGCTAGTGTGTGTGGTGATGAGCCAAGGTTTTGGCTCATTTTGATCATGCTTTTATAAATATTTTTCTGTTTTTATTATGCTAAAACAAACATTCAATCTGATTATGGGATAGAACATAAACCTTTTTATGACTTAAATATGATGAGTATATTCTGATAAAAAGTCCCATGATTATTATCTTTAATGTTTTATTAGTCTGATAAATACTTTATGGATTTTGTGATCATAAAACCATCTTGCAGCCTCTACTACCAAAACTTCCTGCAGCCATATCTGAAACAATGTTTGCCTTAGTTTAATACTTAATGAATGAATAAATAAAAGTAATGGATTGTCTTAAATGATGAATGTGTTGAGCTAACCTTCTTCCTCATGAAAAGATGGTGAGATATTTTGCAGGAACCCCTATTGGAGGAAGGGAATTCAAATTCCACTTGAAGAATGAAGACCAAATCCATGAAGACTGGTTCAACAACAAAAGATGAGGAGACAGTTTCAACTCATCCGCCATGCATGGAGAGTGTTCCATAAATCTAGGCTAGGCATCTCGGAGTTGCATAAATCCAGGATGATGGCACTTTAAGGCTATTAAACCGATTTGACTTAGTTCTTCCATTGTCATTCATCCCCTTGCTTAAGTTAGTTAAATGTAATAAATGCCTCTCGTTTTATAAGGGAAAGGTTGGTTAGTAGTTAGAGTCAGTTTTCAATAAATAGCCCCTTCTCCTTCAAAGAATGGGCTGGAAGAAGTTAGTACTATAACACATTTTTCAGTTTCAGAAATTCAATCAAGAGTTTGTGCTATGTACTTGTTTCCATCAAATCAATAAAGCTTATGAAGTTTTTCACCTAATCTGTTGCTTACTTTTGACATTACCTAAGGGGGCCCACTTAGGGAACTGTCCATACTTTTATTCTACAAGATAGAATAGTTGTATTTTCTTTCATAGAAGTAAAGTGACTGCTCCTACAACTGACAGAAAAATAGAGCTGTCAACTGTTCCTATAGCCACTAGGCGAAGAGTAGTTTTATCTTTCAAGTTTTCATTTCCAAGCAAGTTATCTAGTAAAGTTGTTTCTAGTAATTTAAATTTCAGTATGAAGCATTTTAGGAATCATGTATGTCTGGAAAGGTGATTAGTGCATATATTGTGCTGACCCATTTCAAGTTTACGTCCCTGGGTTGATAATTAAATGAGGTTCTTTAGTGGGTTATGACTGCCAGTTGTGATGTTCAATCCCTGAGCAGAGCAATTTATGTTCCTAGTTATTAAGCTGATTAAAGAACACTACATTTTTGGCGCCATTGTTGGGGATGGTGTCAAACTAAGGACCTATTACAGGCATGCTAGTAAAGAGTTTAAGATTTCATTCTTAGTATTTTTAGTTAGAATTCTGCATTCCAGCATCTCCATAAGTTAGTTCACTTTTACTGTATGCATAGAAGAAGAGACCAATTTGGAAAATTCGTTCCAGGGAGCATAGATATTGAAGAAATTAAACCAAACCTATTCCAAGATGCCTCATATCTATATGTTGGCCAAGACTTAGTTATCTCATCTTCTTCCTCTGAACAAAGCTTTAGCCTATCCAAAGAGACAGAATCAAATAATTCCCTTGCTCTTGTAGTTCCCCAACCAGGAGCTAATCCAAGAACACAACCAAGAATGGCAATCCTATTTTTCCATTCCCAATCCCTGACCTGCATGACAATAATAACCTCAAGAACATCCCTGCCTCAGTATTGCTAAAGTTCTATGGACTTATTATTGAGGACCCTCATACCTTCTTGTTTGAATTTGACATCCTTTGCAGAAGCTATGACTATACAACCTCAACACACAAGCTGAAATTGTTTCCTTCTACTCTAAAGGAGGCAGTCTTGAGATGGTTCATGGGATTGGGAGCTAATGTAGCTAACACTTGGGATGAAATGAAGACTCTGTTCTTGGGAAAATATAAAGAATATTGTAGAGGAAATGATATGAGAGGAGATGACATCTTCAAAATATCACAAAAGGAGGATGAAACTTTGGAGGATTATGTGTCAAGGTTCTTGATTAGTGTGCAGAAGAATACTCATCATGAGTTGAATGAGGAATCTCAAAAACTTCTCTTCTTGAGAGGAGTTAATGATGCTTGCATGGAGGCCCTTGACCTCATGGTAGAAGGTGATGTCACCCAAAGGGATTGGGATGATATCAAGAAAATCTATCTCAATTACTCCAGAGCAGCTATAAAGAAGGGAAGGGGGTTTAGACCCTCTTCTATAAAAGGAAGTGGCTCTGGAATATCTAAAAGGGAGATTACTAATCTTTTGTTCGACTTCAAGCAAGATATCATCAATGATGTAGCCACTCAACTAGATATGATGCAGGCTAAAAGGAAGAAAGAAGCTGAGGCAATATTAGCTGAATATTGCCCCCACTACCGACAAAGGAAAAAAGACTGCTGATGCAAAGCAAGGCTAATTTGGAGGTGCAACATCTCCCTACTGAGTTCAAAACCATTGAAGGAGAGGAGGAAGTGTTCTTTGTTGCTCAGCGTAGGCCATGGGCCCTAAGACAAGGTATGCCTCAAGACCCTTTGCAAAATTTTGGTTCATATAATAGTCAATGGCAAAATTAGTACCCTCCAAACTATGGGCCATACTCCCAACCTCAGTGGAATAACCCTTGGCCAAATGCCTAGCAAAACCATTGGAAATCCTCACAAAGGAATTGGCAATCACCATAGCAAAATCAGTGGCAGCCTCCGCAAGGGAATTAGCAGTAGTCTAACCAATGGAGAGGAGGCCAGCAATGGTCAAATCCATCCACTGGTTTCCTGCAGCAACCACAACAGCAATCCATTATACCACCTCCTATAGCTAATCAAGGTCAGAATCCAAAACCAACCAAACTACCTACTCAGACAGCACCTAATCCAAATAAGCAGCAGCAACAACAATAAGTCTATTTTACTGATCCTAATCATTAGCCTGCCTATGCTCTCAACTTGAATAATATCAATTTACGTTCAGGAACTATGCTGCCCACACCATCTCCTCCCATAATCTCAGAATTACCATCTGAGGAGACTGACCAAGAATAAGATACCAGTGACCAAGCCCAACCCAATGAGCCAATTCAGATTCCAACATTACCCAAGGCGTCTGATAAAGTGTTCCCTCCTTTTCCACAAAGGTTCGAAGGTGAGAAAGAAAAAAAACAAGAGGAACCTACCTTTGACATCCTTGACCAGCTAAAGCATATATGTGTGAAAATTCCCTTGTTCCAAGCAATCAAAGAGGTACCTATCTATAGCAAAGCCATCAAGGAGGCATGTTTGAAGAAACTGGGGAGGAAAAAGAAAGACCCTCAAATTGTCCATGTCATAGGTCAACTCTCTGATTTAATGTTAGGAAAGCTTACCATCCCAAAATATTTAGACCCAGGCAGTCCTATGGTGGAGATCAATATTAATGGGTTGTAGATTAAGAATGCTTTAGTGGATCTTGGTGCAGCTATCAATGTCATGACAAAGGACCTAGTTGTAAAAATTCATATTTCTGACCTAAGGGCTACACCTACAATATTGCAACTTGCTAATAGCTCAACTATCAAACCTGATGGGGTAGTTGAAGACCTGGTAGTCACCTTGGATTCCTAGGAGTATCCTGCTAACTTTATGGTTTTATCTCCAAAATCATCATTGGGGGGGTACCTTGTCATACTAGCAAGGCCTTGGTTGGCTACTATTGATGCTTACATTGGTTGTAGGTCGGGTAACATGACAATATCTGATGGGTATAGCACAAAGAAGCTTACCCTCTATTCTCCAGCCCAGCCCCAACTTGAGTCTGGAGAGGCTGTTTGCCTAGATTTGGGAGAAGAGGAGGAAGTGAATTATGTGGCCAATTTAATGATGATTATCAGAGAGCCTTTTGTTTCACAACAAGAAGAAAAAGATATACTGTCCAATATCCTGCTGAATAACTATGGTACCGAATACTTTCATTGTGAAAAAAATCCATGTTCCTTGTAGACCATTCTTCTTTCGTCTGTATCAGCCCATTATCCTATAGCAACTGACTACTTACACACCTTGCTACCCTATGAGGTAGAAATTCTATTTTTTCCTGAAGTATCTATGGTTGATTTAACCTCTCAAGTTGAGGTAGGCACAGGAAAAACCTTGAGTATCAATAAAAACCTCACCAGAGAGCAGCAAGAATCTATGGTCAAAATGCTTACCAGTCATAAGTCAGCTTTTGCTTGGGAATATGGTGACATGAAGGGTTTAGACCCAAAACTCTGCACACATCGCATATTCATTAACAGTGAGTTCAAACCAGTCAGGCAGCCTCAAAGAAGAATCAATCCAGCATTGAGAGAGATTGTTAAAGAAGAATTGCAGAAAATGTTAACAGCTGGCTTTATCTACCCAATCTCAGATAGTCAGTGGGTTTCCCCATTGGTTATTGTTCCTAAGAAAGGAGGAAAATAAAGAGTATGTGTAGATTATAGAGAGCTTAATTTAGCAACAAAGAAAGATTACTTCCCTCTTCCATTCATTGATCAAGTTCTAGATAATTTAGCTGGGAAAAAGTACTTCTCATTCTTGGATGGTTTCAACGGGTACAATCAAATCAAGATTGCTCCTAGGGATCAAGAAAAGATTACTTTCACATGCCTTTAGGGAATGTTTTCCTACTCAGTTTTTTCTTTTGGTCTCTATAATGCACCTGCAACTTTCCAGAGGGCAGTCATAAGTATCTTCTCAGACATCTCATATGATTGCATGGAAATATACATGGATGACTTTACTGTTTATGGTGCAACATTTGAAGAAGCTCAGGCCAACTTGAAGAAAGTAATACAGAGATGTGAAGATCATAATCTATCGTTGAATAGTCAAAACTGCTTCATGATGATGGAATAGTGCTTGGTCACTATATTTCTACTGCAGGAATACAGGTTGATCCTGCTAAGATTGAGCTCATCTCTAATCCACCCTTTTCTACTAAGCAGAAAGAATTAAGAAGCTTTCTAGGCCATGCTGGATACTATAGAAGATTCATTAAGGATTTCAACCAAACAACATGCCCTTTATACAACCTGTTGAAGAAGGATGCAGATTTTTCTTGGATGGAAGAATGTGAAAAAACATTCCTTGATTTAAAAGTTTCCCTTACACAGGCACCTCTTTTAAAAGGACCTGATAGGTCACTTCCATTTCATATTCATACAGATGAATTAGATTATGCCATTGGAACCGTGTTAGGGTAGAAGGGTGGTTCAACAGAACATGCACTCTACTACATAAGCAAAAATCTGCAAGGGGTTGAGCTAAACTACACTGTTACAGAAAAAGAGATGTTAGCAATCATCTATGCCCTCAGTAAATTTAGGTATTACATCACAAGTTATCAAATATTTGTCCACACTGATCATGCAGAAATCTGGTATCTCATGAACAAAAGCTCAATAGCCAGGAGACTAGCAAGATGGTTGTTGCTGATGCAGGAATTTGACATTACAATTGTGGACAAGCCAGGCAAAGTCAATGTAGTTGCTGATTTCCTTTCTAGAATTCAAAGGCAAGATGATTGTGCACTTATTGAAGACTCCTTTCCTGATGAGCGCCTTTTTGCAATCAAGGTTATTCATCCATGGTATGCCGATATAGCAAATTATCTGACTATAGGAAGAACTCCTCAATTCTCCCCTAAGGAAAAGAGATTATTGGTAGAGAAAAGTTTTAATTTTTCTTGGATTGCAGATTGCATATTTTATACAGGGCTAGATCAAGTTATGAGGAGATGTGTACAAGAAGAAGACACTCATGATATATTGCATGCAAGCCATGATGAGTCATGTGGTGGACATTTTGCTGCCAAAAGAACAACAATTAAAATTTTAAATACTGGTTACTATTGGCCAACTCTGCATAGAGATGTAGCCAAATATACCAGGAGATGTGAGAAATGCCAAAGGATGGGAAGAACAACTCGCTCTGATGAGATGCCTCTATTTCCACAAGTTGTTGTTGCACCCTTCAACAAATGGGGAGTGGATTTTGTAGGACCAATTAATCCACCTTCCAATGGTAAGTCCTACATCCTTGTATGCACAAATTATGTGACAAAATGGGTAGAAGCTAAACCTATGAAGCATGCTAGGGATAATAAAGTGGTTGAATTCTTTTATGAGGAAATATTCACTAGGTTTGGTGTCCCTAGGGAAATAGTGACAGATCGATGAGCACAATTCACTTCTACACTTATCAAAACCTTAGTAAATGAATACAATATACATCACAAGAAATCAACTCCTTATCATCCCTAGGCTAATGGCCAGGTTGAAGTCACCAACAGGGACATAGAGGCCATTCTGACTAAAACTATAGATTTGCATAGAAAAGACTGGGCCGCAAGGTTACCAAAAGCTATATGGGCCTACCGAACTACCTGGAAGACTGTTACAGGATGTACACCTTTTGAAATGGTGTATGGTAAAATAGCTGTGATGCCAATTGAATTTGACATAAGACTCTAAGAACAACATTAGAGATGGACATGGATTTAAAAAATGCACAAAGGGATAGAGTCATGCAGCTCAATGCACTGGATGAGCTCCGAAAGAATGCCCTGCAACACATAAAGATGATACAAAATCAATGAATAAGGTGGCATGATAAATACATCAAGGAAAATAAATTCAAAGTAGGAGATTGGGCTCTGCTTTATGACTCACGGTATAAGGACAGTCCAAGGAAATTGCAAACCAGATGGTTGGGTCCATATGAGATAGAAGAGGTATTCACTAATGGTGTTGTTCAATTAAAGACCATTGATGAAGTCCGGTTCAAGCTATTAGTCAATGGGCATCGCCTAAAGCTCTATTTTAAACCCATTGACAAGGAAACATTTCTGAAACAGCTCGAAATTGAGCAGAACAGCAGTGATCCTGCAGCCAAAGGAATTGAGCCTAGGCTTAATTTCCTAGGCCATGCATAAAGTGCATATAAAATCATAATAAAGGGGTTATCTTTTAAGATCCCCATTCCATTCCATCACGCCATCCACAATCCGTACTCACTCTCTCTCTTCCACATCATCCACCTGTCATTCCCATATCATCCACGTTTCTCCGTGTCATGTATTGCAATGAAGAAGGAGGTCACATCAGATAATTACGATGATTCTCTCCAGGTACGCTCCACTTCACTTTAAGATAGTTTAAGTTACTTTATTTATTGCATTTAATTTAGTATTAATTAACGCAAATAAATTTCCTATATGGTTGCCATTTCCTTCAGCTCGTTCGCACGATTGAGCACGCTTCTTTATGACTTAACTTCCACCACATCACTGCCAAAAGCTTGTCCCATCTGTTGTCATGCACCCTCAATACTTGGAAACTGTAATTAATAATCAAACAGTCTTTCCTTCCTATCATAATGAACTTGAATGTATTCCAATTATCCATGATTACTCTCTCCCTCCAAAAAATTACATGATTATATTGTTTTCCCTATTTTTCTGTCACTTTTGAAAAGTAGTTCAAAAGTTTCGGTTGAGGGGAAGGGAAAAGTACTGAAGAATTGCAGAAGATTCAATAGTTGGGCTATAGGGAGTTCAATTGAAAAAAAAACCAAGTGAGGAAAAGCCAAGGAAATGGGAGGTCAACCGATTCGGCATGATCCTACAGACCATAGTATCCTGTTATAGGACGTGTTGCATGTGCCACTATTCAGACAATATGGGTGGCTCAATTACTTCCTGAAGCATGGGACTTTCAATATAGACATTGCAGAGGAATTTACGAGGACATTTCAGGATGGGGAAGCAAAAGTTAGGGGCATAACAGTCAATGCGTCAATTGACAGAATTGTTGAGATTACGAGGTTACCACAGGTCAAAGAACCATTTCTTAGAGGAAGAGATGCAAGAAGCGCCAGGGCTGAGTTCACTTGACCAAATGATCCTCCTTTGTGAGTGGATAAGCAAGGTATGCAAAGAATGAGTCTATCGCAGAACTGGGTGTCACGGGTAGGGTACATCATCAAATACATAACCTGTGAAGGTAGGTTTTCAGTCCTACATTCTCATCATTTTAAACTCTTGTCTCATTTACACCATGGAATGTTGATGAATGTTTCTGACTTCCTTTATAACTTGTTATCCAATAGTGCTATTGAATTTAGGAATGGTAGGATTAACTCTGTATCTCACCATTGTCTTATTAAGTTGCTTGTTGAAAAATCCATTCATGACGCATCAGGGATGACTTGGGAGGAATTCACTATCCAATTCAACCCTCAAATTCAAAATGTAGGACTTAGGGGTGAACCTCTTACCTTTAAGCAATGCACCTCCCACTCAGTAGGCCATACCTCTGCTGCTTTGTTCCCTCCTTAGGAATCATCCGACTCATAGGATGATGTTCCTCTTTCTGAAAGAACTCCCAAGCCATCAGCACAAGGTTCTAGCAAAATTCCTGAGCCATCTCCCAAGGATAGGAAAGGAAAGTCATATGTTGTAGCAACCTCTGAGCCTATAAAAAGGAAGCCAAAGGGAGATTTCTCTGTTTCTGCGACAATGCCTTCCAAAAGGCATAAAATAGTTCCTTCCTCCATAAGGAGCTCTAGGCTCTAAAACCAGGCGGCCCGCCAATCATGTAATATTACTCCTACCACACCACCTTCAGATCCTTCCAGTCATGAACTTAGAAATGAGGAACCTATTATCGAGGAGGTTGTGAGTACACCTGAAGGGGCTGGCCTGGATGAGTTGGCTGCCATTGCAGAACAACTATAGGAAGGTATGGAATGTGATAAGAAGGAAGAACCAGTTGTGTTTTAGGCCGAAGAAGAGCAGCTACAAGAAAGTCAGCAACAGGATGGTGATTTGGGACAGGATAACCCTGAAGAATCACATAATGTAGAAGTAATTGGAGAAGAAGAAGAACAAGAAAAGGAGGATGTACTTGGAGAAGTACAGGAGACACCTGCAGTATGCTATAATCATAGACCACCACTCCATGTCACAAACTTTGTTGTAGGAATGGCATGCTTCGAAGAGCTTCAGCAACAACAAACTACTTCTGCACTGGAAATTGAGAGACTACAAAGGATAATCCAGAACAAGAATCTAGAAATTGCTAACTTGAATGACACTCTCAACTAGGTAGTAGAGCTCATTCCACAGCTAATGCAATGTCGAGCACCATCACCCGTCTATGCAATGTATCTCCAAGAGCTGTATTTGAACTTCCAGCTAATTAGAGTCTGGAAAGGTAAGAATCCTTCTTTAAATATCGCTGAGGAGTTTTATGAAGCATACAGGGACTCACCTTTGCATATCAGGAACCTCCTGTGTGAGTTTTATCTGCACAATTTGGTTGTATCCTAGGATATAGAATGGAATCCTTTATGTTATGTTCATGATATTCATCTCAGCGCTTTAATCTCCTGGATCACCAATGAAATCAGTAGAGGGGAATAATTTAATAGCCATATGCATGATACAGTAAATACGCCATTGTCTATGAGAAATGAATCTAGAAATGGAATGGGTATTTACTTTGACTAGAAGAAATTGTGGAGGGATGAAAGAGCCAGGCCTCTAATTGAGCCTCTAAAACAAGAGGTATTTTCTCAATATTCTCAAATCATAAACAGTGATTTCAATGCTGCAACCCTGCACATTCAGAACAGATGGGAGCATCGTTCATTTCAATTGAAAAAAGCAGAACCACATACTCCCAACACCTTGTATGCAGCAACCAGAAGAGCAGAGAGGTACATGAGGAATGCCAGAACAAAGAGGGAGAATTGGTTACCATTGGTTATGTAGCCGCCTATTCTTCTATGGCCATTATTGGTTATACAAGGGGACAACAACACTTATAACAAAAGTTTTGAAGATAATAGATGGCAAAGGCTAGAGGCAATGAGAGCTCACTTCTGGAGTTTTCAGAATGGTGAATGTGGGAGCAACTGAGTATAGATCTGAGAGAGTTTTCTAGAAGAAGGAATGCTAGACTTGCTGAAGGGTCCAGCAAGTAGTTGGTTGAGGGGAGTGATGAGCCAACTTTTTGGCTCATTTTGATCACGTTTTTATAAATAATTTTCTATTTTTATTATGCTAAAACAAACATTCAGTCTGATTATGGGATAGAACATAAACCTTTTTATGACTTAAATATGATGAGTATATTCTGATAAAAAGTCCCATGATTATTATTTTTAATGTTTTATTAGTCTGATAAATACTTTATGGATTTTGTGATCATAAAACCATCTTGCAGCCTCTACTACCAAAACTTCCCACAGCCATATCTGAAACAATGTTTGCCTTAGTTTAATACTTAATGAATGAATAAATAAAAGTAATGGATTGTCTTAAATGATGAACGTGTTGATCTAACCTTCTTCCTCAAGAAAAGATGGCAAGATATTTTGCAGGAACCCCGATTGGAGGAAGGGAATTCAATTTCCACTTGAAGAATGAAGACCAAATCCATGAAGACTGGTTCAACAACAAAAGATGAGGAGATAGTTTCAACTCATCTGCCATGCAGGGAGAGTGTTCCATAAATCTAGGCAAGGCGTCTTAGAGTTGCATAAATCCAGGATGATGGCGCTTTAAGGCTGTTAAACCGATTTGACTTAGTTCTTCTATTGTCATTCATCCCCTTGCTTAAGTTAGTTAAATGTAATAAATGCCTCACATTTTATAAGGGAAAGGTTGGTTAGTAGTTAGAGTCAATTTTCAATAAATAGCCTCTTCTCCTTCAGAGAATGGGCTGGAAGAAGATAGTACTATAACACATTTTTTAGTTTTAGAAATTCAATCAAGAGTTTGTGTTATGTACTTATTTCCATCAAATCAATAAAGCTTATGAAGTTTTTCACCTAATCTGTTGCTTACTTTTGACATTACCTAAGGGGGCCCACTTAGGGAACTGTCCATACTTTTGTTCTGCAAGATAGAATAGCTGTATTTTCTTTCATAGAAGTAAAGTAACTGTTCCTACAGCTGACAGTAAAATAGAGCTGTCAATTGTTCTTGCAGCCACTAGGCGCAAAGTAGTTTTATCTTTCAAGTTTTCATTTCCAAGCAAGTTATCCAGTAAAGTTGTTTCTAGTAATTTAAATTTTAGTATGAAGCATTTTAGGAATCATGTATGTTTGGAAGGGTGATTAATGCATATATTCTCCTGACCCATTTCAAGTTTACATCCCTGGGTTGATAATTAAATGAGATTCTTTAGTGGGTTATGACTGCCAGTTGTGATGTTCAATCCCTGAGTAGAGAAATTTATGTTCCTAGTTATTAAGCTGATTAAAGAACACTACAATGATTGCACACATTCTCCAGAGTTCGTGCAAGCTTGCTTCAAGATGTTCTATAGTGGTTTGGTTCAGAGGGGCATAGAATACGATCAACATATAATATGGTCTGATAACTATGCAACACACTTCAAGAAGTCACGCATGTTCTACTAGTTGTGCAAGATGCATGTCATTATAGGTGTTCAGCATATGTGGAACTTTTGTGAGGCCAGACATGGAAAGGGGGAGCATGCGTGAAAAGAGCATCAACATGAGAAGAGTTAAAGTATAAAGACAACACAAAGTTGACAGATGCAAAATCAATCGTTGAGTGGTGTAATGCTTTGATGGGTCCAGGTAATGAAGGTACGTCTTCAGTTCGTAGATTTTTTGGTTGATGGATGATACTAACATTGCACCATATGAATACTATTGTACACTAACAAGATTGAGTCAGGGACACCCTTTCCTTAGCTCAAATGCAGGTTCATGGAGTATCGATACACGAAAGATGTCTTGCTTTTGTTCTTCATGTACAATGCAAGCCTGGAATGATTGTGAGTCAGGGGAGTGGGTTGACAAATGGCTCACAAGTTATCTTAGCCCACTTCACATGTATCGTCCTCTCACAGCATTGGAACTGACACAGATGGAATCATCAGTCAACTTTGACCACGTATCAGATCTAGCTCAACCAGGTGATATATCTACTTTCTTAGTTGTTGAAATTCCATATCGTTATCTTACTTTTTACTGTATTCGTAATGTTGACAAATTTCAAGATATTTTTTGCACATATCAATGTAGGGCATGTTTATGCAGTTATTGTAGATGAAGACGATGAAGAGGGAACAAACTATTACTTGTGTCATTGTGTTGAGACCAAAAATAAATTGGAGGTCCTAGTTATAGATGGATAAAACATCGAATACCCTACAGGCTCAGTTGTGATTACTGGAACATGGCTTAGAAGGTACCCACATTCAAGTGTTAAACATTGGCTATTTTAGGACTTTGACATGCATCGTAAGATTCTTCATTACTCGAACCTTGTCGTGTCATCCAATGTTCATTTGACCAAATATGGGGGTAGACGTTATGGAAGGTCTGTGAGTTTGACCATGAGGTAATACTTGACACAATAAAGAGTAGAGCAGACCTGGATGATTCGTTGGATTAATTTTTAAGTATATGCACATTGGTTCTTATTAATTTATACATGTATGCACATTAATTTGTTTGATTCCAATGCTATCATCTTCTTTTATAGTGATTGGTGTCCCCTTGCAAAAAATGCAGATATATGAGCCATCCAAGAGAATGTCAGCCAAAAAAGCAATGCAGCATCCTTATTTTGATGCCTGCATGCAACATCTATAAGTGCATTCAATCTATTTTTATTTCATTTCCATTTTGGATGCTCTTTCTTTTTCTCTTTTACTTTGCATATTTTTAAGTAAACTACTAAAAATTGATTGATCTTTCGTTGCAGAAAATGTTGATTTAAGAGCCATCAAAGAGAATCTCAGCCAAAAAAGCAATGCAACATACTTATTTTGATGATCTTGAAAAATCTCAAATTTTGATTTCAAGCCATTATAAAAGAGTGTGTGAAGCTTAGCGAGGAAATCTCAAGTTACTCATTTGAAGTTAACCTCATAATGAGCACCTATGATGTAGACATTTAAAGAGAATCTCGATTGTATGAGTGACATTGTAAAAGATTTGTGAGAACGAAGTGCCTTAGACATTGTAATAATATCTAATTACATAATAAGATATACTCAAATATTGTAAGGTTTGAGTTTATGTTTGGTGTAGTAGCACCTTGTTCTGTAAATGCCTTGAATAGGAAAATTTGCAAACTTTGAATTTTGAAATGTAAACAATGTGAAAAAGGTCATATAAAGGTCATGTAAACAATTTGCAACTTTTTTTCTGCAACTCTTGTGACCAAGCAGACTATTCCAACATGTCTGAATAAGTATTTTTATGCTAGGCATGGTCCTCTTTCACACTGAAACACGTAGAATCGCTCTAAGCTTTGTTCCACCGGATCGATCCCTTAAGGGTCCAAAATGCAAAATGGCTGCAAACTTTAGCATGCTATTACTTGGATACTATGACACTTAGAATCTTCTCATTTGATCCTACAAGATCAAGTTGGACCCCTCTAGAAAAACCTCTCTCGGTTTTGGCTATCTTAGAGTGGTTTTCTTGTGGCGGCGGATTTTCACTTGATAGAAAAAGTGTCAAATTCAAGTTGTGCAAAGTTGCAAAGTGGTGCAACTTTCCCTCAGCAACTCGTGTGACCAAACTAACTACTCCAACACATCTAAATAGGTATGCTTACACTAGACATGGTCCTCTTTTGCACCGAAATACGTGGAATCGCTCTGAACTATGTTCCACCGAATTGATCCCTAAAGGGTTCAAAGTGCAAAATGGTTGCAAACTTCAGCATGCTATTACTTGGATACCATGATGCTTAGAAATTTTTTTTCTGATCCTATAGGATTGCATTGATCCCCTCTATAAAAACCTCTCTTGGTTTTGGCTATCTCGGAGTGGTTTTCCCGTGGTGGCAAATTTTCACTTGATGGAAAAAGCATCAAATGCAAGCAGTGCAAAGTTGCAAAGTGGTGCAACTTTCGTTCTGCAACTTATGTGACCAAGAAGATTGTTCCAGCATGTCCAAATATGTATTTTTATGCTATGCATGGTCCTCTTTTGCACCGAAACACGTGGAATTGCTCTGAGCTATGTTCCACCGGATCGATCCCTTAGGGTCCAAAGTGCAAAATGACTGCAAACTTCAGCATGCTATTACTTGGATACCGTTACACTTAGAAACTTCTCGTCTAACTCTACAGGATCACATTGGACCCCTCTAGAAAAACCACTCTCATTTTTGGCTATCTCATAGTAGTTTTTTTCGTGGCGGAAAATTTTCACTTGATGGAAAAAGTGTCAAATTCAAGTTGTGCAAAGTTGCAAAGTGGTGCAACTTTCGCTCTGCAACTCGTATGACCAAACTAACTGCTCCAACTCATCTGAATATGTATGTTTATGCTAGGAATGGTCTTGTTTTGCACCGAAACAATTGGAATCACTCTGAGCTACGTTCCACCGGATCAATCCCTGAAGGGTCCAAAGTGCAAAATGGCTGCAAACTTTAGCATGTTATTACTTGGATAACGTGATTCTTAGAAACTTATCATCTGATCCTACAAGATCACGTTGAGCCCCTCTACAAAAACCTCTCTCAATTTTGGCTATCTCAGAGTGATTTTCCTATGGTGGTAGATTTTCACTTGATGGAAAAAGCATCAAATGCAAGCAGTGCAAAGTTGAAAAGTGGTGCAACTTTCGTTCTACAACTTGTGTGACCAAGCAGATTGTTCCAACACGTCCAAATAGGTATTTTTACGCTAAGAATGGTCCTCTTTCACACCGAAACACATGGAATCACTGTGAGATATGTTACACCGGATCAATCCCTTAGGTTGGAGGAGTCTAAAGTTGCAAATTTGTAAGTTGCTTAAAGCAACAAATTTGAAATGCAACGGTTACTTATTTTGAAAGTTGGTTTTTAGTTATTTGAGGGCATGGATCAATTAGAAAAGGGTGTAAAACACTATGTAAAGCCTTGAGAGGCTCGAATGGAGGTTTTTGATGAACTTTTGGAGAAGATAAGATAAGAATTATTCACACTGCTCTCTATTTTTTATATTTTTTTATACAAACTTGTTGGTCTCGTACTTGGTACAACCTCCAACTTCTTGTATGGTCCCAAGGCTGACATGGATTGAAAGAGGGTTGAGTTCACAAGAACCGATCTCTCATGATAATGAATGGCCCACTTAGCACTCATTGCATGTAGGTGATGCTCACAGAGGTGAGGCACTAGGCCTTCCCAGGAGGTCACCCATCCCAGTACTACTCCAGCTCAAGCACTTAACCACAAATTTTTTTCCCCAAGGTTAAGCCCACTTAGCTTGTAACCCTATTTGCAAAACCTTCAGCAAGTGTTGTGCCTTATAAAACATTCATTATAGAGCCCCTTTAGCTCATCAATTGATAAGTAGGAGGTATTTTCTACAATGTGTCAAATTGTGATATTGCTATTAGGATTCAATTGCGTAGTTTTTGAGTATAAAAGAGAATAAGAAGGGAAGATTAGGGTAATCGATTTGCGGACTTATTTTTATTATTGAATTACCCAGTGTGGGATTGGTCTATATGAGAAAAAAATTATAATGTGGGAGTATACGTTTCAAGCATATAATCCAGAAAGGACTCAAAGTTAGATGCATGAGTACAAAGTATCGATCAGGAAAGGCATCCCAATTCTCAAGACCTATATATCAATGATAGGCAGATTTATATTCAAAGCTAGAACATGATTTTAATTGATTAATTAGAAAAACCTATTATATTTATTTATCAAATTTCCATTATCAAATTAATATTTGAATTAGATTTCATATTCAGAATTTATTTCATTTATAATCTGGGGACTCTATTATCTATCTTAATAATATTGGATGACAGCCTTTGTCAATCCAATAAGAAATAAATAAAAAATCTATTAATCTAGAGCTCAAGTCATTATAGTGGTATTAGAGAGAATGAACCTGCTAGCCTTTGGGTATTGCAACAAATTGACTTTCCATTAGAAGCATGGCAATCGATGATAGTGGTTGGCATTACTCAAGAAGGATGAACATCTTAAAGACATTTGTGGAAATTGGGACAAGTAACCTTCTTGTGGACATAGGGTTGCAATATTTGATCTAAAACATGTTCCCCCATTTCTTTTGTAGGATCAAGAACACACATAATGAAGGTGTGTTTGCAGCCATGAAAGATTATGGTTCGAACTATCCAGAAGAGTGATGTTTTATCTCGACCACCCATATCTATACCTTGGTTTGTTTGGAAACAAGGATGGGTTCTCTCTTCATTGGCATATACATTATTCCTCGATGTGTTCACACTAGTGTTACAAGACTTGGACTCACCTCAAACTTGACAAGCCAATTTTTGACTTGGACTCGAGCTCGGAGCCCATACTTGACAAATAGAAAAACCTAAGAAATTCAAAGATTTTTAAGGATTTAAAACTTGTTTCATGCACCCTTTAATAAATAAACCTTAAAGACACAATAGCTATCATCATCAAATAGAAATTACTATGATCCCATACACAAACATACATCAATCACATAAGTATAAGCATCGATAAAAAATATTTGTATTAACATAGAAATTACCTTGAATACACGTAACTCATAACTATTGAACCATCAATTTAGAATGCAAATATGGATAGGCATTGATAAAAGATATTTGTATTAACCAAATAGCCATGTAGGCATACATCAATATATGTTGATATAAGTATGAAATATATGTACAAAATAGCCATATAGGCATACAATGTCAAATATGTCCAATAAAAAATATGTACAAAACTTCCATGTAGGCATACAACAAAGGACTCTGGAATCAAAATTTATTGCTCTCCATGCCTTGGAAATAAAATATTTCCCTTTCCTTTTTGCTCGGATGGCGATAGGTATGTCACTCATTTTTGCTGCGCTCGTGGAGTGCTCCTGCTACTCCTCCTAGGGTTTAGTTCATGGTGAAGTTTTAACTATTACAATAAGAAGTAAGGACATGAATATTAGAAATTACATTATAAAAAATGATATATTTGACAAAATAATCACTTACAGCCATCTCACAATCTCTCTCCATGAGGGAAATATTCTCATGCCCATGCTCAGGCATGCTCAAGCCCTGTATAAACCATACAAATAGAAATTAAACTACGTGAATCAATAATGGTTTTATTTTTCACTAACTAACATCTATAACAACAAATGTAAATTGAAATTTACTAATTTGACTCATACCTCTTCTGTCAGAGCCATCGAGGATTGTATAGCAGATGTCACACCAATATCCATTGCCCTCGTCACATTCAGAGGTGTATCATCTCGTAACAACTGAAAATAAAACAACAAAATATTCAACGTAATCAATGACGTGCATATAAACTACACAAATTTATTAAGTACTTGATTCATTAGTTAAGCTCTTTATTCTATTACCTGCGTGAAGGTTTGAGTAAATCCACCACCACTGGGAAGTGTTCCATCAAAACCTCCAATGTTAGTTTGTTCAACATCCAAAATCGCATATTAAATTACCATTCGTAAAACAATGCTATTAACATGCAATAAATTTATAATTTTTTACTAGTTACATACCCTAGCGATAGGTGTACTACAGAAATAGGTTGGTGGGGGGCGGTGTATCCAGTCTCAACACTATGACCCTGCAATTTTATTAAAATCATAAAAAAATTTTATTTAATCTTGCATTTCAAAATCAAAATTTAATAAATTAAATTCAATGAACACATGCACTAAGTTTTACCTGACTATCAATGCCATATGCCTCATGCAAAATACCAGCTACCCTCTCCATCTCCATAGCTACAGATGGATCCTGCATACCAGTCTTCTAAGTGTTGGTGGGGTCATATGAACAAGTAGCCCTGCAAGATTGACAGACATGTGTTCGAAGGCCACAACTCGAAGACTCCCCTGGATGGCGTTGTAGAATAGGGCTAGTATGATGGATGAAAATATGGGTCAAAGTGTTGATTGCTTGCAATGTCTCTACATCAACACTTTCCTTCGTGATGGAAGGCATAACAACATGCTCACGAGGTGGCCTAGTGAGAGCTCGTCTACCTTGCCGCGTAGGATCCGACTGTGCACCAGATCTATCCTGATCTAACCTCCCACCTCTCCCCTGGAAATCCCTCATATCAAAATAATTTGGGATTTTGTTCAATATGAACTCACTGTATAGTTTCCTAAGGAAATATTCTAGGACCATGCAATTGTTGCACGGTGGGTAATCGAAGACCATGTACCACCTATCATAAAACTAGTCCCTAATCTGTTGTTGGTGGCACCAATGGATAGGAAACCTATTCTCATTGAGGGTAAGATTTTGATTTGTGCGTGGGTCAATGAATAATGAGCACAAATCACCTTTTGTAATTTTTAAATCCTTCACATCCTTGTATGATAGTTTATTTGCATAATAATCCCTAGCCACCTGCCTCCTATCTTGAATCTACATTTTTTAACATATCTTTTAATGAATTTACTAGGGTCATTCTTTTTGTGATTGAACCATTTGGATCACTCAACCTATTGATCAAATTCTCAATTCTCTTTTTGTTGTTCTCAATTTCACTCATTAAATTTTGTTGAGTGCCAGGAGGGGGTTGAGTGATTGGTGGAGGAGGTTGATGTTGTGGTTGATTTTGATCTTGAGGATTTGGTTGGTCTTCCTATTGAGGATTTTGAGGGTTTGCAGGTTGATTTGCATCTCCTAAAAATTCAAACAAATAGATATCAAATTCAACCTAAAACTAACTAATTCAAAACAAAAACCATAGAATCCTTACCTCTCACAGCTCCTCATCGTTGTGGCACCATTGTTGCGAAGAAATAGGGATTGTTGGTGAAGAAATTTGTTTATATTCTCCTCCTCAAACGTGAGCGTGAAATTGTGGTGGTTTTCGCCGCGGCTGCAAAAAAAACCAATTGAAATCCTAATGAGATATTTGCATTTCTTTTTTTGCTTTTAAAAATTAATAACGCGAGCACGTTATAACACACTCATGTTATTGGTTTGTAGTTGTCAAGCCTCAAGCTTGACATAACGAGCCATAACAGAAGAGCATTATAATGCGAGCGCGTTATATCATGCTCACATTATGGTTTTTCAAATATTTTTTTAGGGGGTGTCCATGGAATTGCTACCCATTTCCATGCACCCACCCATATTATATATTTTATATAGTTAACATAAATATAATATATATAACTTAATAAATTTTAAATATTTTAAACTACCTATTTCTTTTAAAGAAATATAATATATATATAATAAAAAATTTATATTAAAAAAAGAGAAATGGGGAGGGCTCGACCTCCCCAAACCCCAGCCACCATGGCTGGGGATGGGGCAGCCACATTCTCCCCTTCCCATTGGGCATGACCCCTATGGGGAGCCACAACCCCTGTCATGGGGGCATGGCTCACCACATGCCGCCATTCCCCCTTTTTTCATTTTTTTTGAAATATATATATATATATATATTATGCAAAAAATTAAATATTATATATGACAACCAATGTTGTTATATACATCAGATCTTAATAGGGGTATCAAGCATTTTCAATGAGAAATATAATCTATTATGTTGTGTATACAACCATAAAAATATATAGATCACTTTTTTCTAGGTTTTTGTTAAATTTTTAAAAAGGAAATCATATGGAGCTATCAAATCTTCAAACAAAATGAATACTCATAATTATAATGGCAGATTTGCAGGTTATTACAATACCCTTGCAACCTACAAAATGAAAGAAAATCAACAAGATTTGAGCTGAAGATAAAATATAAAATAAGAAAAGAAATGCAATAAGAATGGGGAAAAGAATATGACCAAGGAAACAAGATTCATGGAACCTACAAACAAAGAGACATCTCTCCAATCTAAATGAGGAGAAAATAGGTTAAAAAATATCTTTATGATTTATGGTTAGTATGTGGATGCCCTAAGATCCAAGGGCTAAGATTAAAACAATTCAATGGCTAAGATTTGGTGCACATCCCATTAACTACTAAATTGTTATTACACTAATTAAACCAACTTAACCTTTTAATTTGATGATGGTTGGGGATAATGTAGTTAGGAACCCTTGTTTACGTAACAACTTAAAGTCATTTTAGAAAGATTTTATGAATAAACTTTTACCCCCTCTTTCAAAATTAAATTTGAAAATATAACAAGTCATTTTAATCCTCAACCATAGAAAAGGGGAAACTAGGTTTTGAAATTTATTTTAATTTAATTTGACTAGTGGACTTGAAATAAATTTATTATTTTAAGTAGGATTAAATCATGGTGTTGGTTCATAGTATTATTTTCAAGTAATTCATAGACGTTTAAACAATCATATCATCATAATTGAGGTCTAAAAATTGATCGGATTCAATACTAGTAATTTATCAATATAAATATATTGGGTGATAATTAATAATATTATTAGTGATTAAATGGTGGGTATAACAACAATGTGATAACGTTTAATTTCTTTAATTATAATCATTTGGATAAGGATCGATCAAGAGTAAACAATAAGTGAAGGATATATTCTTATAAATAATCTATGGATTGACAATAGATATTAATTTTACTAAGAACAATGATATTACTAATACTTAATTTAGGATTGAGTAGTATGATTATTCTTTAAGTGATGGAATGACGATAACCTCATTACTAATGTTTAAAACTTGTTTAAATAATAATACTCTCTTATTATGTTTAAAAGATGATTAACTCATAACAATTTATTTATATAGACTAGATGGTTGATTACTAATAGTCTCATTATTCATAACATAAATATCTTTTGATGTTTAAATTACTATTCAAGCAATGTCAATAATTTTTTTGGAGTATGTTATATAGATATGGTAATTGCTCATAACGTGCAATTATTATAAATGACAAAGAGCTGAATCCATAAATCAAATGCATATGCATGTGCATGGTATAGGAATAATACATATATCTGGGAAAGATTAGAGGTTTGAGATCTATCACCATCAACAGGATATTCCTTTGAGAGACTAGAATGGAAAAAAAAATAGTAAGTAAACTAAACCACAATTACACTACCTTCTCATGCATTTATGTATTGGAATGAAAATTTAAGCTTGTTTTTTTTAAAGATGATCAAGGATAACTAAACTAGTAGGATGAGTTAGGAAATAAGGTGATTCAATATGCCATGTTAGGTAGTCAGTATTAGTAGTGACAACATTGGTGAGTCATAATTTGAGTTGGTTATAATATTAGATTTAATAATGTACTAGAGTGAATTCCCAATCAATGTCGATCTTAGTAGTAAGACTAGCAGCGTACATACAACCATCATGGGAGAACAATAATACTTATGTGAATATCAAGGATAGTGTATGAGTTAATGCTACACCCTAAACACTTGGAGAGATAAATAACTTAATTAATTTAAATTATATAAAAAAAAATTGGTTGTGTTGCATGTTCCCATGTAAAATTATGTGCATGACATTTGGTATTAGAGCATCTAGGTTGCAACATCAGAAAATGAGGGTATTGAGTGGGTCTTGATAGTTGCATGTGTTGGTGTCATGCAAACTAGTGTGTGATAATTATTCTATATTTTGAAAATAGGTTGAATGAATAATTTAATTATGTTTGTGAAATTCTCCTTGGGTGGAACTCTATTTAATACAATCATTACGCTTTCACATAGCTCGTAAGGGTGAGTAAAATTCAAAGTTTTTATTACTAAATAGTCCCCCTTGGTTGTTTAAATTAAAAAAAAAATAACTTGTTGGATGTCAACTCTCCTCACGAACTTTAATTATTATTAAAATCATACAACTTTTAACCTTAAATGGATAGATAATGTTTCCTTGGAACACGTCAATTTTTTAAGTTTGTGTTTGGATCATAAAGTGATAATGTATTGTAATATAATTTATGAAAGGAGCACCACCTTATTTTATTTCATATGATTATAAATTCCATTTCATAAATCATGGCTAATTTAAAAAAATAACAAGATTAACTAAGGAAACACTAGTGCAAATAACAAATGTTGTTGTACAAGCTCCTTCTATATACCTCCTTATAACCTTGAGACCTAAGGGAACATGATTATTGAATGTAAGACACAAATATCCTCTAAAGATATTGATTGACCAAAGAAACCCTATTCTAACTCTATAACAAGAATAAATTGTATGGTTATCAAGTGCAAACCACTAAAGTATCCTCCCTATGCGTATTTGGAGTCTCAAATAATTGTTAAGAATGCAACCTATTAAAGTGTCAATTATTTAGTTCATTGTAAAGCTATAAGAAGAACTTGGTAATTGGATGAGAATTAAATATGTAATTTATTCTTGAACACTTTAAAATTCCTAGCCTTCCAAGTCCCTTCTACAACTTAAAACATGATCAAACATAGATGCTACTTAGGTGTATTTTCTGTGAAGAGATTAAAGCTCTAGGTATAATGCAATATGGCTGGTAAGATAAATGCCTAATGATGAAGATAATGGTTGGAAAACCCTCTTCTCAATATAAGAGAAAATAGATAAGTTAAAGTGTTGTTCACTATTCCACTATGGGTAAAACAGTAGAAGTTATAGGACTTCTCGAGAACATAGTAAGTAAATGAAGAACTATTCTTAGGAATTTGAAGGTATGTTTGCATCTATCATAATTTTATAAATCTAAAAACAAGGTTTATAGAGCATAGTTTTTTAGAAACTAAAACTACAGGTTTGTGTAAGAGTTTGTAGGTGAAACTAAAAAAATTACTTAGTAGTAACCCAATTAAGTAGAAGGTAGATATCTTCTTTGTCACTAATCAAGTATGAAGAGACCTCCCTTGTAGAGAAAATATTTAAGTTAAGATAGGATTAGGAACCCAAAAAAATTCCAGAACACTTTATTCTCATTTATGTCTCCTAGAAAATTGGGAACTCATTAGTGCATCAATATGAAAGAGAAATTGTTAGTTATACAAGTGTTCACCCTTTTGAAAATACATATCATGTATCCATAAGCTATGAGTATCTATAGAATATATTATTTTAATATTTAATTTTGGGAATAAGTAATGAAATATGTTCAAATTGTGTTCAATTTAGTAATTGAGGTTATAAAATAAGAAAAATAAAATAGATGTGTCAATTTCAACTGATGATGTGCATTATTATCTTATTGATCAAGAAAACTGTGTATGCATGAATTATGAGGGAAAATTTTTAAATAATTTGATTTCTTGGGAATCTTTACCTTTTAAGTATGTTATTGTGCTCTTTTAGATAAAACTTTGGTTTATATATGTATGTGTGACTAAAAAATGTGAAATGATTCAATTTTAGAATAGTGAAATGTAGAGTTGTAAAAGATTATATTGGATGAATTATCAGAAAATTATGCATTGATTATATCTCCCTCAGATTAATGTTTCTTCTTTTATTTAAATTAAAATGCTAGTGTTTTACTTTAAAGTAGGAACTTCATTGCAAATTCACTATAAACCTCTATAGCTGATTGAATATTCAACCATGAAACATGAATCCTTGTGAACTTAATTATGCTAGAAAGAGAAAACAACTATGTTGGTTATAGAAACACAATTATCCTCTATAGATATTACTTAAATTGACAATTGGAGGTGCAAATGAGTATCCCTAGTGAAATTGAGATGTGGTTGGAAGTGTGATGTCTCATGTATGTTAAGTTTTAAATTGAGATCCAACTTATAGATAAAGTTATGATTAGGTATAAGTTATATAGATCTATATATCAAATACAATGTATGAAATTAGAAGACCCCTATTGAGTGAAAGAAATGTGTGTGTATTTTTAATTTGTGATAGAATGTGGTAAACGACATAGAAAGTATGTGTTGTGAAGTGTGGAAAGACCAGTAAAATTTGTGTTGTGCCTCAAGTGTGTGATAAATTGTATCCAACTTGGAATAAGGGTCATGTGGACATCAAGTACAATCCACCTATGTCTACCCTTCACGAAATTCATGTGTGTTTAGGTGCTAACTATTAAGTTGTTGTGGTTGTATGCCTATTGATAGGAAATTCTAATCATGTGTTATTTTCTGTTGGTGTTACTCCCTTAGTGTTGACCCCTTCCTTTGGAAGAGGGCCTGCTTATGTAACTAGGGGTTGAGGTCCACACAGGTCTATCTATTGGGAAATTATGAGTTTCTAGATATCGTCCCTAATCCGAATAAAGGACATATGTCGAAATGTTGTGATTTTTCATGGACGTCGACAGTGATCTAGTCCCCCTCACATGAGAGCCACACTTGTTGGTTCATAGTGCAAACCTAGCCTTTGAGATTGGTACCCTATCAAGTTGAGGATGATCTATCATGTGCCTTGGTTTGGATTTACTTCTATTCATTTTGGTCAGCATTGGTACTTTGAGGGTATGACATTTAAGTCAAATTTCAGAATTTTGGATATTTGATAGCACCAAGAGCTAGTCAGTAAGTATATGGGTAAACTTGTATTAGCTACAAATCATTAGGAAAACTTTGAAAATAAATTTCATCAAGTTAAACCATGGGATAAAGAGCTCAAAATTATAGGAACATGCTTGGATTAACAATCAGTTGTAAAAAATATGTTAAGAGGTACATGAAAGTAATATTATGGATTGAGATAATGGAACATGTCAATAATAGTGAAAGCTTGGCAACAAGTAATAGAAAATAGTATGCTATATGAGGTACAAAATTTAGGTCATAAGATAATTATAGGTCACTTCTATATGATATATTTCATGGTAGAAGAGTTATAGATTGGTTATTTAGCAAGTCTTGGGTTGTGTGGGACTACGCTTGTTTAGGATATGGTTACTATGTTGTTATTATGTGGTTTGAGACCACCATGATTATGCATGCTATGTAGTTCCCCTCCATTCTCACTATGGATGTGCAAGTATTTTGGCTTGGGAACTTGGAGATGAAGGTAAAATAATAGGGAAATTTAAAGGTAGGTGCTAATGATGTTAAGCAGTTGATGTTGTATAATATGAATTTATGGACTATGTGATTATCTTATTAAATGACTATTATGCGGTTATCTTGTGACTGTTTTTATCAATGGTTATTGGGTGATGTTCTTATTGAGGTGTTTAGGTGAAAGGGAAAGTGTCACATCACTCACTTGTGAGTACCCTATGACGTTGTGATTCCCTTTCACGATGTGCCTGATTATATATGCATGATAATTTTGTGTATTGCAGGTTTTAAGTACTAGGCATTGACACCACCTGAATTGGTAGGTCTATGCGTGCCTTGAAACCCAATGGAATAGTTGATTGAAGATAAAACTTGGTCCCCTACCCTAGAGTCATCATCCTCGAAGAGGATGAGTATCCGGTTTGATACCTTCTCAGTGTGGTTGATCAGTGTTGCTTGAAGTTTTTTGACCCTGGATAGTGGTCAAGTAATTATTTTTCTATTCGGCTTTATTTAATTTAGATTATTTGATAAAGTGTCTTTGGTTATCCTCTGCATTAAAATAATTTGCTAAGAAAGGACACAATTTGATAAATAAATATATAAATATAGATAAATATACATAATCATCATTAATAATAAAATAAAATTATGATGTAATTAACAAATAATAACAATAAGGTAATAAATAAAATATTATAAAATTGATTATATAATTAATTATTAGTGTATAAGTAACTGTGAGTAAATGATTTACGGTCCGCTTGTGTAAAATGGGAAATCTCTCATATTATATTGTTATGAATTTTAAAGGGAATGTTTTGAATTAATTTAAAACTAACTATTGATTTAATAAATTAAAATTAGCTTTAAGCCGTTGATAGTTAATTGGAACAGTTTGGTTATTCCTATTCAACCACCATTATTCATCTTCCTTCTCAAATAAATGTTTTGGATTTTGGGGTATTAAGGAGACTTTGTCTTCGGAAATGGGGGAGAAAGAATTTTCCTGTAAATTTTCATATATTCTTGACATGCTGAGAATTTGGGGGGCACTGCAATTGTCCATTATCTATTCTTGAACAACATTTATTTACAATTTCAGAAGGCTATGAGGAAAAATCAAATGGCAATTCAATCTTCGTTTCCTGGACTTCTTCATGGAGGTAGTTGGGTCAAAGGTAGAAGAAGATAATCAGGTAAGCTTTGATCCGCTTCATTGATTCTAATGTCGTGTTTTAGGGATTTTGTTTTCCCTATTTTTTCATCGACTATGCCTTAAAATTGTTTCTATCAGATTTAAAAGTTAAACTAATTCATTGAATTACTTGAAGCTTTGTCATTCTTGTGTAGAATACTCGATTCAATTTTTTATGCTTTAATTCTGTCGCTTGTAGTATTTAAAATGTAATTTCTATCAACCAAAGAATGTATGGATCACTTTTCTTTTGTATCCATGTGGTATTTCTCTTTTTCATGATGGTAGAATCCACTGATCGAGCATTAAGAACTGCCATCCCCATAGTAATGTACTTTGCGTAGTGTCTTATAATGTATGACCAGTCCAACTTCTATTATATTATTCCTCTAATTGAATAAAGGTTAGTGCTAAATATCTAGAATTCTTAAGATGAGTAAACCAACTGTGAATCGAACTTTTCTTAGCAGGATAAGATCTTATGATCCTCCCTTCAAAATATAGCTTTAGCAATCACATTTAAATAGAAGATTCCTATTTGCATTTTAATGTGCCTAATCTAATACCTTTTGGACAGAACATCGACATCCAAGTACCTTTGTAATTCTTCTAGCTCCCATCAATCTCCTTCCCTTTTGAACCTCACCTCACCTGCCACTTCTTCGTAGATGTTTAGAGAAGAACATAAGTCACAAAGTGTTAGCAGAGCAACTCAAGGATTGAAAAATTCATTAGGTTGTGACAGTAAAGCACGCCCCGATCACTGAGGAGCTCAAGTTGTGAGATGCAGATGGGGGTTATCCTGGGTCTCCAAACCCAGGGCAGCGAGGAGCTCAAAGCTGAAAGGTAGGGCACGAGAGCTAAGCGGCATAGGAATTTCGAAATCCTTGGAAAACTTCCTGGGAGGGCAAAGGTAGGGCATGGGAGCTGAGCAGCAGAGGCATTTCAAAATCCTTATGCATTTAGGGAAAAAAAATTATACATTCAAAAGAAGAAAGATTATCATTGCGTCGAACAAGAGATGGAGCATGGAGATAGAGATGGCAAAAGGGCAAGGCATAGGGGAAGTAGCAGTGGTAGAAGAAGAGAAAAAGATGGTGTTAGTCATAGTCACAACCGCAGCAGCAGTCGCAGTCGACTGAGGGAATGACATTGCAAAACTCTTGAACATGAGCAAGCTCAATGGCAAACAGAGGTTATTATCCACAATTAACATCATATCATCCTCATCCACCGAGATACTCAGCTTCCAGAGGATATGAAGAGAGAAGAAGAAATGAGATAGTCACTTTGCCTCGACATCAGTGGGAAAGCGGGAGAGAAGAGGTTGAGGCCCCTGCAGAGAATACAAGTGATTCCCTGTCAGCTGATAGCATTTCTCATGGGAAACAAAATTTCCAAGGTGATTTGTGGCACCAGTCTAAGTTTAGAGGGCACTTAGAGGCACACCATCCAGTGGTAGGGGTTGAATCTGAGTCCTAGATTCCTCAATGGGTGTTCTAGAACAAGAAATGGGTTGATGTTTGCAAACCTAAAGGGGCTTCGAGGCTCAAGAGAGAGAATGTCCATGGGGTATCTTATTCAGAGGATTATGTTCATCTTTCTTCTGCACAAGGCTTGTTAGGTGTCCCTCCTTCTATCCCTCAAGCATGGTGTGGGTTTCCATTCTTCATAGATAACATTGCTCTTAAGAGGTTGGCCCCTCAAATCCCTTGTGCCAGGAGATCCCTGAGTGTTCATCTTCCATGGCAGGTGCCTCCTGTGAGAGATTTCAAAGGGATTATGCCTCTCCCTGAGGATGCTAAGATGATTGGAGGGAAGAAGTAGAACGAGATAGATTGGAGAAATAAAAGAAATGTTCACACCCCATAAACCCTAGGGAGAAGGGGTTTTTGGGATGGGGTTAGAAACAATGAAAAATCTCAAGCTCGATTGGAAATAAACCCTAACATGATTCTTATCTTTCCCACAAAAAGGGTAGGAAGACCCTTTAATCCCCCATTGCCGAAGAAATCTTGGTCAGGACTACATTGGGATATTTTTCAGGAGGAGAGAAAGAATCCTGGGAGTAGGGGAGGGAAAGAGCAATTTTCAAATCCAAAATATCAGATGGAAGCCCCTCCACAACAATAGACCACTGAAAATATTCTCAGAGCTTACATCTACAACAAATTAAAAAAAGGGAAGATCTTATATGGAAGTAGAAAGAGATCAAGATAGGTTCACAGCCAAGAGAAATAGGGGTGAGATTTGAGCAAGCAAAGAACCAGGGGGTATAGGGAAATATTTACAATCTAAAGAAAATGGAAAAACAAGGAGTAACTGGAAAGCCCCAGAATTATCAGATGGATCACTCATTGGGGAAGACACCCTTAGAGGCGCTGGAAACATCCATCACCCTCTCAGAGGAAACACTCAAAGAAAGGATGAAACGTCTTCAACAACACGCCATCATTTGTAAGTTCTGGAACATTAACTTATCTTATCAAGATTTCTGTAATTGGACTTTGGAGAACTGGAGTGACATAACTCAAATAGAATTAATAGATTCATCACTAGGTTTCTTTATATTCATTTTCAATTCCAAAGAAAATAGAGACAAATTCTTCAAAAGGAAATGTTGGTTTTATAAAAATGTCAGTCTTCATATGCAATATTGGAACCCTAACTTCAATAGCAAAGCTCACAATATTAAATTTATCCCAATGTGGATCTCCTTACAGAATTTACTATTAGAATACAAGGATGCAGATTTTTTAGAGATTTTTGGAAACAAATTGTGATTTTTTTAAAAATACGTTCTAACCATGGAAAAGCATTTCCCTAAAATTTGTATTCTTATGAATACTGAAAAAGATCTCCCCAAATCGATTAAAATTATCTCAAAGTTTGGGGTGTGGATTCAATAGATTACGTATTATCATTTGGAGTTGGACTTAACCTCCCCTTTAAAAGAAACAAACATAGTCTTCCATCCAGATGGGGGGCTTGTAAATACTGTGGGAGAGGACCCTTGTAGCAAGAATCCTACAAGGGAATCAGAGAAATGTGAAATGGGGTTGCCCTGGAAGCTATCCACACTGAAACCAAACATTATTTTCCCAGAAATCAGCAGTATTGGAGAGGTATGGGAAGAGAGTGAGGCTTCCAATGAAAAATAATTTAGGGATAATGTCACTCTAATGTTGTGGACCCTTTTTTGGAGGTGTGATCTGTATAGGATCTAGACTAAATTGCATTTTGAATGCTTAATTTTTACAATGATTATTCCAAGTTAATTAAATCAAAATTAACTTAAGGAAATAACAAAATGAAGGAATTAACAAATTGAGAGAAGGTGAGAGAGAAGAAGAGAAATGCAAACAGCGTTTGATTACGGAGTTCGTCACAAACGTGACTACGTCTCCGGGTCTGCTCCAATAGAGTGACCGATCCGATTAATCTCCAAATCAATTACAATTGCACCAAAACCATTCTTCAAGCACTTCGGCAGCGTAATGACGCTCTAACGTGCAAGAATGACTCAAAAATAATCTCCACAAGACCTCTCTTTCGTCACCTCAGCTTCAAGACTTCATCACCTGAAAAAAAAAACTTAACCTCCACTCTCACCTCACACCCCTTTTTATACATGGAATTTGCCTAATTAGGCCTAACCATAAAAATTAATTCCTAACCCCCTCTAACAGCTTGTACAAGTCCTCTGATGGCTCCATTTAGCTTCTGGTTTAGTTTGTTAGAGGTGGTTTTACATATTTATGGCTTAATAAGCCATTTGTTATGGTTCAGCTGACAGTCATATAACAAAACCAACCGTGGCCACCACATAATTAACAACCATCTCGTGGCCTACCGGTGGTTAGTAATTTTGTTACAATGGTGGTCGACAGTTCCAACCCTGCCGGCCACGTTTTACCATTCACCACCGACAAACCTAAACAATAAAACTAAACAATTCCATATACATTGTTGACCGCTGCGTTTGGTGCAACGGCTAACGGCCCGGCCGTTTGGGCAGAGATCGCGGGTTCAAACCCGTCCGCCATTTTTAGCACTTTTTTTAACAACCCGAATGCCAAAGACCTGACACATGTCGAAACATGATTCGCCAGAATCTGCAGACATGTCCGCTGACAAGGCAAGCCCGTACGCTGACAAAGCTGATGACGTGTGCTGACTGGACTGCCACCTGTCCGATGACGTGTCGTACGGATGCCACGTGTCGCACTCTCATTGGTCTATACAATCTAACTCATCTGCCACGTGTTTCATCTAAATTCATCCATTTGGCTTCCGTACTGTACGGACTGACACGTCAGCATGATGACGTCATCATCTGTACCTTCAAGTCAACCGAACTTTGATCACCAATATCTTGAGCATACGGTGTCGGATTTCGACAAAATGAACGCCGTTAGAATCATCTCGACGAGCTCTTCGCGATGATGCCAACTTCGAAAAATTTTGATGACAACATTTTTTTCGCTTCCTGGACGCCCTCTGATCCCAGTTTGACCCAAGGTTTGACTGGCCATAACTTGCATAGACGGACTCCTTTTCGCTCCATTCAAGTTGCATTGGAATCAGGATGTCGAGCTCTTTCTGATGGTGCTGATTTTGGAGAGAAATGAGACACTTCAATTTCACTGAAAATATCCACCGGATCAGACCTCCCCATTGAAGACCTTTTGGACCTCCAAAAGTGACATTTATTCTGACATTAAGTGAGGACATGGCCTCCCCACTTGTCCTGTATCTTCTATACATCTGAATACCTGGCTCACAAGCACAATAAAGACTGCAACAACATTGTTCAACATAAACATAACTTTATCACTTCCATAAGCATCTACATCCAATGTCGTAGCCACTAACCAACAAAAATTGACTAGCATCAAGCTAAACAATAATGTAGAAATGAAAGAGAATAAGTCAACAATATATCGATCCTTCACAACAGGAAATTTTTTACCCAAGGATCCATCAATGCTTTCAAGCATCCTTTTCTCATGCTGTACTGCAAGTGTATCCTACAACATCTGACCCTGGTTAGCTACTCCAAGTTCAAGTTTAGAACCACCTGTACTGACAGACATAAGAGTTAACTCTTTACTTGCATTAATTACCCTCTTTAACTGTCCTGTGTTTGCAAAAGAATGATCAGTCTTAATCCTGTGAGAATGTACAATATACTGTATGCCATCTTTAAACAAGTGATAATGATTCTTTTCCCTGTAGAAAATAGCTTTCCTGTCATATAAATAAGGGCTACCAAGCACTATCCCACAGATATCCAGTGGAACCACATCAAACTGTACTTCATCCACAAACTTACTAGTGATTGTGAATCTTAAGGTGCATTGTCTTGTTACTTGCAACTTATCATTTTCACAAATCCAGCCTAGTGGATAAGGTTTCTTATGCAATGTAGTTTTTAATCCCAAGTTTCTTACAACACTTTCTGAAATCAAATTAACTTGAGATCCACTATTTATGAGTGCATCAATTTTAGTGTTCTTAGCAACAACCCTTAAATGAAAAAGCTCATTCCTTTTCACATCTTCAGAGACATCATTCACTTTAGAAGTAGAAGCACAACTATCAAAGGAAACACTAGAATTAGGAGCTTTACCTTTCAGACCCATAGCTGTTATCTTAGTCTCATCATCTGAATCAGAACCAAGATCCATAACAACATTCATGGCTTTCTCCTTACCTTTCTGTTTCTGATTCTGTCTCTGAGCCCACTTAGGCTTCAGTTCTGGATGCAACTGCCAACAATGTTCTTCATCATGACCTTTCTTGTCACAATGAGAGCAAGAAAGTTTATCATCCTTCTTAATTGTAGCTGTCTTCTTTCCTTTCCCTGTCTCTGCATTCTTAGAAGATTTATTTACATCATTATTAAACTTATCAATAAAAGATCCTTTACCCCTTGACTCTAAGTGTGTAGCTTGGACACAAACTTCATCCAAGTTGTTAGGATTCAAAACCAAAATGGAATGTCTAAGATATGAATGAAGACCTCCTATGTACTTCAACAAAGTGTCCTGGGTGTACAAAGGAACATTCAATGCAATAGCCTTCTTTCTAAATTCATGGGTGTACTCCTGGACAGATTGACCCTTCCCTTGCCTAAACATTTGCCAGTCCATCATTAACTGTTGCATATGACCCAAGGGATAAAATTGCTTTTTAAGAGCATTAATAAATTATGCCCAAGTTAAATTGACTCTACCATGTTGTGAAATTTCCGCCTTAGTCTTACTCTCCCACCAAGTTAAAGTTGTACCTCCTAACCGAAGAGTAGCTAATTGGATCCTATCAACATCATCTAATAGGTTCTGGACTCTACAGTAGACTTCTACTTGCCGAATCCAATCATCCAATTTTTCAGCATTAAGTTCACCACAATACTTTGGTAGTTCAAATTTTACATCCAATTTAATTTTAGGCTTATACCCACTCTTGAAAGGATTAGAAGAAATAGAATGAGGAGAAGATGGAGAAGAAGGAGAAGAGGGAGGAGAAGAAGAAGAGGGTGGATCTGGTTGCTTGTCACCATCTCCATGATGTTTCCCTTTCTTGTCTTTGCGATCTTCTTGCTTCAATGAACCTCCTTCATGTTCCTTCCATTCTTGTCTTTCTTGGAAAAGAATGTCCACCTTAGCCTTCATCTCAAGGAATGCTCTTCGAAATTCCTGCTCACTGATTTCTTCAGGAACCTCTATTCCAGAAACAGACATCTTCAGAAATGTTCTACGCTTCCCAATCTCAGGATCAAATTCTTCAAGCTTGCCTTCGCCCTTCTGAATCCTGGATCTCGTTAGCATTCAAGAAAACAACTGCAATAATAGTCAACTGAGCTCTGATACCACTTGATCTGTATAGGATCTAGACTAAATTGCGTTTTGAATGCTTAATTTTTACAATGATTATTCCAAGTTAATTAAATCAAAATTAACTTAAGGAAATAACAAAATGAAGGAATTAACAAACTGAGAGAAGGTGAGAGAGAAGAAGAGAAATGCAAACAGCGTTTGATTACGGAGTTCGTCACAAAAGTGACTACGTCTCCGGGTCTGCTCCAATAGAGTGACCGATCCGATTAATCTCCAAATCAATTACAATTGCACCAAAACCATTCTTCAAGCACTTCGGCAACGTAACGATGCTCTAACGTGCAAGAATGACTCAAAAATAATCTCCACAAGACCTCTCTTTCGTCACCTCAGCTTCAAGACTTCATCACCTGAAAAAAAAACTTAACCTCCACTCTCACCTCACACCCCTTTTTATACATGGAATTTTCCTAATTAGGCCTAACCATAAAAATTAATGTCTAACCCCCTCTAACAGCTCGTACAAGTCCTCTGATGGCTCCATTTAGCTTCTGGTTTAGTTTGTTAGAGGTGGTTTTACATATTTATGGCTTAATAAGCCATTTGTTATGGTTCGGCTGACAGTCATATAACAAAACCAACCGTGGCCACCACATAATTAACAACCATCTCGTGGCCTACCGGTGGTTAGTAATTTTGTTACAATGGTGGTCGGCGGTTCCAACCCTCCCGGCCACGTTTTACCATTCACCACCGACAAACCTAAACAATAAAACTAAACAATTCCATATACATTTTTGACCGCTGCGTTTGGTGCAACAGCTAACGGCCCGGCCGTTTGGGCGGAGATCGCGGGTTCAAACCCGTCCGCCATTTTTAGCACTTTGTTTAACAACCCGAATGCCAAAGACCTGACACGTGTCGAAACATGATTCGCCAGAATCTACAGACGTGTCCGCTGACAAGGCAAGCCCGTACGCTGACAAAGCTGATGACGTGTGCTGACTGGACTGCCACTTGTCCGATGATGTGTCGTACGGATGCCACGTGTCGCACTCTCATTGGTCCATACAATCTGACTCATCTGCCACGTGTTTCATTTGAATTCATCCATTTGGCTTCCGTACTGTACAGACTGACACGTTAGCATGATGACGTCATCATCTGTACCTTCAAGTCAACCGAACTTTGATCACCAATATCTTGAGCATACGGTGTTGGATTTTGACAAAACGAATGCCGTCAGAATCATCTCGACGAGCTCTTCGTGATGACGCCAACTTCAAAAACTTTTGACGACAACATTTTTTTCGCTTCCTGGACGCCCTTTGATCCCAGTTTGACCCAAGGTTTGACTGGCCATAACTTGCACAGACGGACTCCTTTTCACTCCGTTCAAGTTGCATTGGAATCAGGATGTTGAGCTCTTTCTGATGGTGCTGATTTTGGAGAGAAATGAGACACTTCAATTTCACTGAAAACATCCACCAGATCAAGGTGGGTGTATTTCTGCAAAAATATTCAGGGAAATAAGCTCTTAACATTAGGTAATAAAGGGCCTAACAAGAGATACAATCAAGGTTTTGAAATATTTAGAGAAGTAAGGATGGTAAACTTTGAAGAGTTGAGCATAACATTAGAGGATGGCAAAGACAACAATTGGTTATCCCTAAGAAATAAAAGAGGTCCATATCAGAGAAGAGGGGAAAGAAGTATTAAGGTGAATCTTCCCAGCACTTGGAAAATTTCTAAGGATAAAGGCACACTAAGTGTTGGGAAAAATCTCATTAGTTTCTCATCACTTGGAGGGAGAATGTTGTTAAATCCCCAAAGCACAACTATTGGGGATTATGGATCAATCCAAAATAAACCATCCAACATCAGTGAGCGAGAAATGGAGATGTTAATTGAACAATGGTTGGAAGAAGTCCATGAAAATATCATAATAGAGATAGTAGGTCAGGTTTTGGAAGAAAAAATGGGACTGGAGGATTACTCAGATCATAAGTAGGAGTCCTCAATGGTGGAAAAGAGAAGGAGGATATCTAAGACTATATTAGTAGAGAAAAATGAGGAAAGGGAGGTTGAAAAACAAGCATCTAACATAACATCATTTGGAAAAGCGGAGGAAATATTTTCAAAGGAGGTTAGGAGCAAGGAGGATAAGGAAAATAAACCTACTAATATAAGAGAGGTAGCTATTTTTAACAGTGAGTCTATATTAGGAAGCCAAGGAAAGGACGTGGAGGAGTTTGTTGAATTAGACTCAAGACAAGATTGTGATGACATTTTACATGAAAGACTCATTGATATATTGAAAAAAGGTAAAAGACAATCTGTTAAAAAGGGATTAGATGTTACTCAAAGTAAGGTTAGAGGGGAAATTCCAAAGGAGAACCAACTGAGCAAAGAAGACAATGAGCCACATTATGGAGAATCGGTAGCCTTAAGGGAAACTAGTGAAATGACCCCCCAAAAGAAAATCAAGAGTATGGGAATGAAAGACAAATTGGATTTGAAAATGGGACAAAACTCACATTATGATTTGGTGAACACAAGCAGCCTCAACATCGGAAGCAAGAAATCAGAAAGACTAATGGAGAAATAAATTGAATCAAGACCTCACTCGACACCTTTTAAAGACAACTATAAGCAGTTGAGAAAGAGAAAAATTGCAGGGTCAATAAGGGGGGGGAATGAAGATAAGGAACCCAAATGGGACTATTATCCTTCTAAGGAGATCAACAATCAAAAGCCATCAAACCTAAAAGATATTGGATTAGTGGATAACAACATTCTAGTGGGGGATGTCAAGGGGGGATTATTTCCACTTACTAATATAAATAGGAAAAAGATTAATGGAAGGCTAGAAAAAGAGAATATGTTGATCAAATTTTTTGAGAAATTCCAAAGCCCACCTCTCTCAACTAGACTTAAGGCAGTGTATGAGCTCTTTGGAATGGTAGAGAACAACACAGTATCATAAAAGGATAATGAGAAAGAGAAGAGTAAGCTTTCTTTTATAGACAAACTTCTGGATCCAGATTACTTAGAGCAGGAGGAAAGGATTGAGGTATTGGAAGGATTGTCACTATCAGAGGCTTTGGATAAGGAGAAGTCATGTTGCAATCTGAATTTAGATGATCAACTACAAGAATCAGAGACACCTTCTCTATCTCAAAGTAAGTCTGAGGTGTTTAACTTTAACTTGGGGATTGAAAGATCAATATCAAATAAGATGCCTCCAGATTGTGGGGAAAAGTACAAGAAAGGAAAAGGACGCAAATCTTCAGCTTTTTTAAGGTCCAAAGAAGGGGAGGAATCTGATCAAACCAAAATCATAAACTATATGCATGTAGGGAAGGGGAAATTCCTTCCCAAGGAGAAATGAAGGTCATATCATGGAATGTTAGGGCCTTGAATGCTCCTAACAAGCAACATTTGATCAAACGTTGCATTTTTTCCTTCAAAGCTGATATTGTCATGTTGCAAGAAACAAAAATGAGTCATGATCAAATGGTAAAATTTAATAGATCAATTGGAAGTTGGGATATGGAATTTGAAGAGGCTATTGGAACCTCTGTTGGGCTGGCAATTATGTGGAATCCACGAAGAGTTGATTTTAACAAAATGGAAGGAAGAACAAATTGGATTGGTGGAACTATAAAAAGTCTAAACTCTAACTTGAAGTTCTCTATTTTAAATGTTTATGGTCCAATCCTCGCAAAGAAGAAACTGAAAGTATGGTGAGAGATCAGCAACAGATTTAGGATTTTGTCAGAAAAGAACTACATTATTAGAGGAGAGTTTAATGCCATCATCCATATTTTAGAGAAAAGTGGGGGGTTACAAAGAGAATCTCAACCTCAGACAGTCTTCAATAATTAGGTGGTAAAAGAAAATCTCTTAGAAATTGAGTTGGAGAATGGAACCTTTACATGGAACAACAAAAGAATGGGATTCAATAACATAGCTGAAAAATTAGATAGGTTCTTTTATAAAGGAGATTTAACCACCTTCCCATTTGATTTCAAAGCTTCCATTTCTCCAACATCAGGTTCGGATCATTATCCTATTCAACTGGAAATTCTGGGAGAAAACAAACCGTTGCTATGCCCATTCAAATTTGAGAACATATGGATGAAAGATGAGGAGTTTGTGAAACTTATTGAACAATGGTGGAAGGAATGTCATTTTGAAGGATCTAAACTTTTTTGCTTTATGACCAAATTGAAGAAAATTAGAAAAAAACCTTATTTGCTGGAACAAAGATCACTTTAAAAACATTTTTTATTCTAAAAGCACAATAGAGAAAAGCATTAAAGACTTCAATGAACAAGTCATCCAAAAAGGCATGAACTCGAAGATTTTTTGCAAGGAAAAGGAGCTCTTAAGGGATTATGAAGACATTATGGCCAAAGAAGAAATATTTTGGAGGTAGAAATCAAGAGAGATTTGGTTGGAAGAAGGGGATAAGAACACAAAGTTCTTCCATAACATCACAAAACAAAGGAGAAGCACTAATAGAATCCACAAAATCAATGATGATAATGAGAAAACCTTAGACTATCAATCTGAGATCCAAAAAGGGATAATTCAATTTTATTCAAATCTTCTCAACAATTATGAAGGTTCACATCTCGCAGCTCAACAAGAGATGTTGGTAGATATTCCTAGGCTGATTTCAAAGGAAGATAATGAGATGTTAATGGAAAAAATTATGGATGAAGAGATACAAAAAGCACTAAATCAACTCCATCCTAACAAGGCCCCAGGATGGGATGGATTCCCAGTAGGTTTTTTCCAGAAGTGCTGGCCAATTTTGGGTTTGGAAATGACTAAAGCATTAGAAGCAGCAAGATGATCAGGAAGATTTGTGAGAGAAATAAACAACACTTCCATAGTTTTAATTCCTAAGAAAGAAAAATAACTATGTCTAGATGAATTCAAACCAATATCACTTTGCAACACAATATATAAGGTGTTGACAAAGACCCTTGCAAACGATTAAAAAAGATATTGCCAAAAATTATAGGAGAAGAACAAACATGCTTTGTTCCGAGAAGATCCATCTTTTATGGAGTGATAGTTTCTCAAGAATAAATTCATTCTATTCAAAAAAATAAGTAGCCAAGTATGATCATAAAACTTGACATCAAAAAGGCATATGATAAAGTAGAATAGATATTTTTATCTAAAAGCATGGAAGGATTTGGGTTCTGCAAATCCTGGATAAACCTATTATTTTACTGCATTTCTACCTCTAAATTCTACATCATGGTCAATGGGAATCCATGTCGTTTTTTTTGAAATTTCAAGAGGAATCAAGCAACAAGACCCACTCTCCCCCTTCCTTTTTATCATCATGGTTGAAGCTCTTCATAGGAAGTTATGCAGCCTTCAAAGATCTGGTTCTATCAGAGGAGTGGAGGTGACATCTTTGGTTCAGCCAATCACACATCAGTAGTTTGCAGATGATATAGTTCTTTTTGGGAAAGGTTGTAGAGGAGAGGCATTACAGATGAGAAGGTTTCTATCAATATATGCAAAGGCCTCAGGACAAGTAGTCAATAAAGAGAGGTCACAGATTTTCTTCTTTCATGTCAAAACGTGAGCCCAAAACCAAATATTAAGGTTATTAGGTTTTAAGGAAGGTAGAGTTCCTTGAACTTACTTAGGGATACCAATAGATAAAGATCCTTGAGATCTTCTTCAGCCTAGAAACCAATCAGGGAAAAGATTGATAGGAGAATGAAGACATGGAAATCAAAGTGGTTATCATGGGCAGGGAGAATTATAATGTTGAAAGCATCTCTATCAGCCATTCCCATTTATCTAATGTCCTGCATTTCAATGCCAAGCGGAGTCTACAAGGACCTGATGAAAAAGTTGAGAAAATTTTTATGGCAAGCCACAAACACAAAAAAGAAGTTTGCATTGATTGCATGGGATAAGGTTTGCAATCCAATTGAGCACGGAGGCATGGGTATCAAAAATTAGTTATGGCAGAATAAGGCACTAGGGGCTAAGCTATTCTGGAAAATTCATAAGGAACAACACCTCAAATCATTTAGGATCATTAGAAGGAAATACCTCACAAACTTAAACAGTGAAGAGGCATTAAGAGTCACAAATTTTCCTAGGGGGTCCCATATTTGGAACTTTATTGCTAGATCGAGTGATATTATACTTAATCATATTTCATGGAATGTAAAGGATGGGAAGAAAGCATTGTTTTGGAATGAATCATGGGGAGGTTACCCCAATATTAGTAATATGATCGACACAGACAAAATTAGCCAAATTTGTTCAACCAAATGGGGAATTCATGTAAGTGACTACTTCACATTATCAGACAATAACCAAGTTTGTAAATGGGAGTGGAAACAATTTGAAGACCTTGATATACCATTGGTGGAGATTAATAACCTCAGACAAGTATTAAAGGACAAATTTATTTTTCTTAAGCAGGGAGGGGATGAGATTATCTGGAATGGATGAAAATCAGGTTGGTACAATGTGAGGGATGGCTATAAAATAACATCTGGGCAGCATGAAAGAACCAAAACCCAGTTACCTATCCAATTATGCTAGAATAGAGTGTGCATGCCAAAGGCTAGCATCTTTACATGGGTGGCATTGCAAGGTAAAATTCTGATAGCAGATTGGTTGAAAATAATTGGATATCAGGGCCCTTCAAGATGCTCGCTATGTTACAATAGTGAGGAGAATGTCAACCATATGCTTCTAACATGCCCCTTTTCCCTTGAATGTTGGTGGTGTCTTTGTGCTAAACTTGGTTGGATATCAGCATTACCAAATGATATATTAACACTATTCAAATCTTGGCCAACTCTTTTTAGGGATAGCTTGTGTGGAAATTTATGGATCATTTCTCCTTCAATTATGATATGGGAACTATGGAAGGAGAGAAATAGGAGAGTATTCCAAGGGAAACCCATGGAGATAGAAATGATTATGAATAAGATTGAAGCTGTCATTATGGAAACAATGAACTCAAGAATTCATGCCCAAAGCAACAAATCAAAATTTTATACAGGCTGGGATGACAGTATTTCCAAGAACTGGTTTGGTCTAAAAACTCCTCAAGTTATTGGGAAAGGTTGTCAAGTCAACAAACAAAACAAAGAAAATTGTAAATGGAGAACTCCAAATATTGGTTGGTTAAAACTGAATTTTCATGGAGCATCTAGAGGGAATCAAGGTGCATCAGGAGCAGGTGGTGTGATTCACTCTTGGCAGGGAAAAACTATTGCAAGATATTCAAAACCCCTGGAGATGGATAAAAACAATGTGGCAAAATTTAAGGCTCTAGTGGTAGGGCTATCCCTTTGCATAGAATTGAATTTAGCAAATGTAGAAATTGAAGGGGATTCGGCTATTGTGGTAAATGCGATAAGAGCTAAGAAAGTGTTGAGCTGGAAATTACAATCTTTACTACATTTAGCAATAAACCTGATGGATAAGTTTTAAAATGTTACGATTAACCACATTTACAGAGAAGGCAATACAATGGCAGATGCATTGGCAAATATGGGAGCTGATGGAATGACTCTTAGACAATTAACTCCATGATGAGCAAGGATAGCTTTAAGGTTTCATGTTTTGATTATGATTTTGTTCAGGATAGCTGTAAGGTTTCATGTTCTAATTTTTATCTCCTCATGGAAGCCATGATTCTGCTTGTTTTATCTTCTGTTGAGGCTCTAAGTCTTGTAAATCCTTACTCTTTTAATTTTAATACAATCTCCTCGGCTTTGGCCCCTTATTTATCAAAAAAAAAAAACATGTTAGGATCCAACCTTAAAACAATGTTGTTGGAGATACTCAGCCTATATTCATCTATGATCCATAGGTGCCACAATTATAACCAGCATCTTACTAATAAGGTTTAGGGTGTCCCCTGATAGCTAGCATGGGCATGAAGGTCAATCGCGCACACTTGATGATCAACTATATATGTAATGCAATAAGGGTTATTGATGTATGCTAAACCTATGTGACTGCATGCGCTTGGAACACAAGCAAAGCTGACAATGTTAGGATGTATTCCAGAGTGTGTCATTAATTCAAGATTTTGAGAGCTTCCTTGCAAAAGTTGTGGAATGATCATAATAATGAACAAATTTATATAGTTGTGGGTAAACTATCAAGTACAGTCTTATACCTTATAATAATTGCATACTAAAGAAAACCTTCTAGTGTTCATATAGTTTTCCTTGTCATTTCGATATCGTAACTTCTGTAAACAATAGATAATGATTTTGGTTCTATACAATGCATTTTACTTTTATCTGCATTTACGGTATGATACTAAGATATAGCACCTAAAGTTGGGTTTAAATAATACTACCATGTTTCGAGAAGTTGGAAGGAAGTATAATCATTTAAGTCTGGAAACCCATATTCTTGATAATTTATTTCTTATCATGCCTAAGTTTGACTGTAAACATTGATAAAAATCTTCTCATCTACAAGAATACATTTTTTAATGTATAATCATTTAGGGAATCTATAGTGATTATGGCATCACTACCATATAAATTGGAGTGACCATCTCATTATGTCTTGTTGTACAAATCACAATTGTCATAATAATGAAGAAGCAAGTAATCAAAATCTTGTTAGTGGCAACTCTTTAACATTTTCAAAAGGAGTTACCTAACAACAACATTCAGGAAGATTTCAAAGGTTAATTATCTTTTTCATTCCATTAAATTCTTCTTATAAAATAGGATTATGTTATTAATAGATACTTTGTACTTGTGCAATCCCAGGTGGTACCATATCTATTTCCTTACATATGGTAACATTACAATTTATGTTTTATAGTTTGCATTTTGGGGTAAACTTGTACATATAATATTCTTGGTCTTAAGACAGAGGTTTTATTTAATTAGTAGAGATAAAGATAACTCGAGTTTAGGCATGTTGAAGATATGGTTCCAAAGAAATCTAGTATATTTGAACCTAGGACAATTTATAACTTAATAAGACTTAGTTAGTGGTATTGATAATAATCTCTTCTATCAGAAAAATAATTAACTAAACAGTAACTAATTAAATTAGGTTCCAATTCAAATAGTAAGTGTGTGATTGTGAACCAAAATATATAATTTATGGTGAATAGATTTAAAAAGATTTACTTAATATTTTTATGAAAACATTGATATCAATACTAAACTCTTCTTATAATATCAAGTCTCAAATTAAATCGTAGTAAGATTTAATATTATATGGTATTTTGAAAGGATTCTTAATAACAAGGAGTCTCATATTGAATTAAACATTAAAACATTTTGATTGAATTATTAAAACCTTGTTATAATAAGAAAGTTGCTTAATTTAGAAGTCTTACCCTTGGTATGAAAATAAATAAGTATTTTATTGACATTTAGTAGAATTGAATTCATCTTCTAATTGTATTTAATAATTATTTTTCCAAGAGACTATAATATAGAATGATATGTTGAATTGAGAATAACAAAAGGGATATCTAGGCTTGATATTCATATATGATCCTTGTTTAGGTTTTGGTATTGGACTTGACATTAGTAGAAGTGTAGGTAAAGAAAATCCTATAATTCATGATTATATCATAAAATAAATTAAAATTACAGCAAATAGTTACTTGATGCATGTTCACAATCTTTTAGTTTGATTATGTTAGATAGGAATCGAGATAGATTCTTCAAAAATTGTATGTGGTATCTTCTTATCTTTCTAGATAGCTAAATTTTCTATTATGAACTTAGACGATTATGAAATGAATGATACACCTAAACATTAAATAAATAAGGAAAATCGGTAATCTAGAATTATAGGTAGGGGTTCTTTTTGGAGTGGCTGTAATATTTAGCTATTTGCATTTTATTGATTTGTTAATGGTAGTAGTTGGGTGAATAATTTAAGTGAATTGATTTATTCACATTTAGGTAATTGAATGATGTGTAGCGATTCAAATTAAATGTTAAAGGATTTAGATTTCTCTTTGTCAACCAGTTAATAAATGTATGTTAGTTCATTTTATAATTATTTAATAGAATTTCTATGTGAAATAATTAATTAGAATAGTGTCATTGTACTATTATATTAAAGTTGAAATATTAGGGCTTTGTAGTATCTAGTCCAATGAAGGTGGGTGTTTAATTAATGTTATAGTTGTGTTTTAAATGTAATTATTTGTGGCGAATAATTTTGTATTTAGGGGAAAATCTTCTTGGTTAGAATGTTGTGATTAAATGTTTGTATTACACAATGTGGTTGATTAATGGGTTAAGTGTTGTGTAATTTTTGAAAGGGGTGTCATTGTGTAAAGTTGTTTAAGGTTGGCTTCCAGAGGCCTAGGAGGGGGTATATAAAGTGTGAATGGTTCTTATGATTGTTTCACTTTGGAAGTGGTTGGCAATGTTTGAGTTAAGTGCTTTGTATGAAATGTAAACCCTAAGGATGTTGCTTCCTATTTCTATATGGAATTATGTGATCATGATTAATGTGCAAGATGGTCATGCCTTGCTCTGTGTTGGATTCATGTGATTATGTTAAGTGTGCAAGATAGAAAATGTCTTGCTTGATGTGTAGGGTTTACTAGTTGCAATTAGGAGGACTGACCCTCAATGGGGGTCGCAACCCAAAGTGGTGTCTAGGACAATCCATTGAAGGGTTTCTTAATCTAGTGATAACATTAATAATGAATTAGGGGATGGGTAGAATTCACATTAATTAAGATAATGATATGGCTCACTCATGGCTCAAGTGGTCATTTCGGTTTGAGATGAGATGAGAAGGCCTAGAATGGCAAGATCAACTACCTTGTCCTCATGAAAGGTGATAGAGATTTTGAAATTTGCCACAATTTTTGCAGGTCCTCTGTCCTACCTAGTTGTTACTCTTGTGTTTTAGGGGTCAAATGTTGGGGTTTAGGGTTTGTTTACCCTCGTTTAAAAAAAAATTTCACCAAATAAACCTCAACGTTATATTCTTGCGTTAAATTGTTGCTCTGGGTTGTCAGTCACTTAAGTCATTAATGGAGTCTTTTGTGTCGTGCACTTACCAACCCCTTTACCTAGCCAATCAATTTTTCTCCATGGTAGGGATTAATATTAATTTTACCTAATGTTGGGTTGATAATCGTTAAATTTTTTACTTATGTCTGAAATTTATGCCTTAAGGGTTCTCCTCGTGTGCCTAGCTAGTCCCCCTCTTATGAATAATGATTGTGACATGTGCAAGTTTGTAGACCATCGGATCGAAGGGATGAATCTCGATCGTTCCCCGTTGACCTCGTAGGGTTTCCTGATGACATTAGCAAACGGTTGCGAGATGTGCGAGATGTTGCCATGTGTCTTGTATGGTAGTGGGGCCTAGTCATAATCTGCCAACGCTATGCATAAAGACTATCAAATCGACGATTGTGGTATGATAATGAGGGTTAATGAGGATTAATTGTGGCCATTCCTCACCAACCACGCATGACTAAAATAATCATTTTAAAACTAATGTGAAGTGTGCGGTCTAGCAACATGTGTTTTCGCTTGGCGGTAGAGGGTACTTAGTTCGAGCCCGCAAGTGGTGAGTACGTCTATTGATTGGGAGGTATGTTATTGTCCAATGAGCCTACCATGTGGTAACATGGGATTTTCAATGATGCTTGACTCAATCTGAGTCATCCATGATGCCAAATCCCCTGTCCATCAACGGTCCTAGTTCAAAATAATGAATTGATCCTGTGAAGGTTCTTCACGCTCTGTAAATGACACATATTAATGGCGTAGGTTTTTCAATGGATATCATCCTGATTTCCATGCGTGCGAGTGGTTTTTTCCTAGCAATCATGATGGATTTTCATGTCATTTTCCATACACATGAAATTTAGCAGTGGTGAAATTAACGTCAGTTGTTGGTCACTTGCTTGTACTACAATTGGAACATTAATGGTTGTTGCACTAGTTTGCTCTATAAATGCTCACTGATTGTTCACTCGTATCATTGCAATTTCAAATCTAAGTCCATATGTGCTATTACATTAAGTAGTTTCTATCTTTGTGAGGTTTGGGTATGAGTGTAGAATGAGCAAGTCAATTGTTCTCAGCTCATCATTGCGCAGGAGTGCAAGGACCTGTGCTAATAATTCTCAACAAGTGAAGCCTGGGGGATAGAGCGCCATTCCTAGTGCTCATGGAGCAACTGAAGAAGGTGCCAAGGCCTCTCCCGAGTCTAGTTAGGAGCAATCCTCAACTCAAAAGTAGGGTTATGCGGGCGGAGGCCATGGGATATGGATTTTTGAGTCAGTCCTTTGAGTGTGGTACTGAAACAATGGCTGAACTGAAGTGTGGGCAATATGAATCGCCCATTAAAATTACTAGCAGCTCTGATGATGATAGTTTTGAGATAGACTCAGACTATCGCGGTTATCTCGTGGCCATGACTGAATTGATCAGTGTGGATGAGGAGGTCCTCGAAGTGTCCCTAGTTGCTACAATGATGTTGTGTGCTAGTATTGTTTCTGGTGTTGTGAGTGGGGTTGACAAAGGTAAGGTTGTTTTTCCCCTCTCCCTAAGATGAAAACACGAAGCAGTTCTTTGTACCACGACCGTGTTGCTAGTTCGGGCTTTGTATACTGATGTGTTGTTGGTTCTTCTTTTTTCAGCTGATGTGATAACTTTTTGGGTGTGACATGGTGGATAGTGATAGGGTCTTGGTGTTTTTTTGCTGCGATTGGATGGTACAAACTAGTTATAGGGTTGTAACCATTTTTTATTCCCTTGTGCTTTATTTTTAATGATTACGTCAAGTGGCAGGGAATGGTGAAATGCGAATGAAATTTATCCTTCTAAATGAAATTTGATTGAAATGTATCGGCAGTGGGCCTAAAGCTTGTGGCTCTCCTGGTCTATAAAGGAGATTTTAAGGCTCACTCCTAGTCATTGGATTTTGAATCCACAAGGTCTAGGTGGGAAAGGTTGAAGATATGTACGCAAAATTTGGGATAAGGTAGCTGGTACTTATTTTGGGTAGGGTATATCTGAAATGGTCTTGGCAAGTCTGAATGTAAATACTGATATTGAAAAAAATCAAAAGTCTATAGTAATTTCTCTCCTTTATGTGTTGTGATAGATTATGGATGAAAGTATCAAGGGTGCTTCCATTTATCTTCATTACTTCTTATGAGTGTATGGTTCTATTTCTTGCTTTAACTCAAAGGGTTAATCAAATGCTTGAGAAAAGATTATAAATCTTTGAAAATATGCTAAGGATCAGATAAGGAGGATTGCTTTAAACATTGTGAAAGCTTATGGTGTAATGTGCTATAAGAAAGGCTCGCCAATGTCAGGGTTGAATGTAACATTCAATTAAATATTTTATTACTGACTCCTTCCCATTTTAATAAGGCATTGGCTAGTTTATTTGAAATTCTTTTAAGTAATTTCAGGAAGAACCTACACACATATTTAAACTCAAAACACTATAAAATTCAAATTCTATCTACCTTTGAGATGAAAATCTCACATAATACCTTTATTCCTAGCATTAGATGATTATTTTCTCAAGCGTCTGTCAAGCCTTTGGTGAATTGTATCTTTTACACTTGTGTGGGAATTTATCTATGGGTGAAGTGTTTTTTGAGGCAAGACATATCATATGAACATGAATAGGAATACCATCCTTGGTTTCACAGAGACTAAAGAGTAGGGGTAAGGACTTAAGAGGCTTTACCTGTTAATTGGCCACCTCTTAGAGAGTTTCAATGTTTAGATGGGAAAATGAAAAACACCAATAGAATGGCGACTCTGTTGGGGAGAAATTCTAAGAAATTTAAAGAAAAAATAATTCCAGGCGTAGATGGTAGTATCACAGAGTAAAGCATTTGAAGAATATAAACCTTAAGTTTAGATGTTGGAAAGTTTTATTGTCTAGAAGTGGTTTTGTTGCAGTAGGATCTCAATGAATTTGAGTATGACTCCGTTGTTAGAGAAACCCCAGAACAAGATTTACTCTTAAAAGGACTTCATATCCATTTGAAGTTCAGTCCTCCGAGAAAGAGGTGGTGACTTTATCTAACAACTAGTTGAATTGTGAAGAAGACTTCCAGATTTGCATAATTTACAATCAGGAAGAAAGGTTAATAGTTGCTACAAAGATTCCAGGTATTCTCATAAGTCTAAAGAAGGCATTATATTGTTTGAATGAGATTATGAGAAGTTTTCAAGGCTTGAAGTAGTAAATGGTTCCCTATTAGATGAAATTGCATTAAGATAGGGAATAATAGTTGTTTTGTTCATACTTCTAATGTATAATGTCTAAAATGATTTGAGAAGTATGCTTATTTTGAAGTATGCCTCTAAGAAAACTTTAAGGCATAAGTACTCAATCTATGTTTTAGAATCATGGTTGAATTAGTAAATGATGTAATTAATTTAACCATGTATGAAGATTGACAATGATTGAATATGAATACAAGAGGGTTTCCTTGTGAAACATCAAGTAAAAGTATGGAGGGAAAACGATTTTTGCCAAGCCCTCAAAGGGATTTTGTTATTGAAAGGTAGATGCCATTTTTATTTAACGGCATTAAAGGTGTTCCAAACCTAATCCCTAAAAATGTTAGGAAGTATTTTCCCAAATTCACAGGGCAAAGTTCAGAATCAGCCTCTAAGAATTTGCAAACCTTCATAGATGTGATGGGGGATTATGAGGTAGACCATGAGGATGTTGTCATGAAGTTCTTTGTTCAATCCTTGAAGGATGATGCCAGTGACTTGTTCTTGTATTTACCAGCATGTTCTATTGCTTCATGGAATCAGTTTATGATAGCTTTTGTGGAGCAATTTGGTGAAAGGATAAATCCAAGTGTGGTGAGGAAAAACTTTATGGAAATCCACATAAGAGAAGATGAATTGGTGCATGTTTTTAATCTTCAATTTGCAAATTCAATCAGGGAAATTCTAGAAGATATAAGACCAAATGAGGCTGAGTGTTTGGTTGTGTATCTTGGTGTATTTGATAAGAAGATGAGCTATCTATTAAGGGATAAAGAGCCTGCAACATTACATCAGGCATATTAGAATGCCATGGATATTGAGAACAATTTGAAGTACTCAATGATGAAGGGATATGTGGATGTAGATGTTGGTCATTCTGGAATACCTTATGATATTCAAAATCAAGGATCAGATGTTGGCAATGATTGTCAAGGTGATAATTCTTTTGTTGTTATGATGTCTCCTTCATCACAGTATGAGGATCACAGTGAGCTGAAAGTTGAGTACCAACAAGATTTGAGAAATATTGATCAACAGTCTTATGTGCAAGAATTATGTGAAATAAAGAGATACAAAGGGGAATCATCATATAATCTATTTTTGAGATTCTTGGATGATTTGATTGAGGTTTCCAAAGATTTCAGACCTGGTGATTATGTGTGCATTGATTTGTTTTGTGAAGTTTATGAATCAGTTCTGAGTACCTTGCCAGAAGAATTGAAACCCCATAGTTTTGACCAAGTACCTGATTGGATAAAGATTGTAGAATCAGCTAAGGATGGTCATGTACAAAGTATGGATTCTCAAAAGAGAGAAATCAACTGTCCTCTTGAAGAAAATTAGATAACAATGCAAACTAGTGAAAATAATATGTCAGAAGATGAACATTGTTGTCAATTCACAAAGAACACATATAATGAACATCACAACAATGATGACGAAAAGGATACATAAGATAATAACGAATTAATTTTGCAAGAGTGCTTTTCTTGTGATATTTTATATGCTGATGAAATGAAAAATACTATTCCATGTGATGTTATTGACATTTTATTACAAACCAATGATTGTGTTCCTAAGAATGCAACTTCAAGGTTTTTCTCTAAAAATTTGGAACATGATTTGTATAATGATGTTTCATCTTATGGTGAAAATCATAATGAGGTGGATATGTTTGAATTCTTTTCTGAGGATGGTATGGAAGCATACTCCTCATTTGAAGAATGCAATAATATAGATGCTCATGATGTCACTTGTCCACAAATGATAGAACAGGTTATATGTGGTGAATACTTGGAATGTAGTCTAGATTTTCCACCCTTGGAGCATAGCAATGGTGTCAATAATGGGGAATTTGAAGATAAGGAGATGTGTATATAGTATGCTGATCCTGAACATAATGCTAAATATGATAAGTGTTTCACAAAAAACCGCTGACCTTCACGGTTATTATTTTTCCTTCGTGGATGTGCCTTATCTTTTATCGCTAGCAACCTTCAGTGTTTGCCACGCGGCCTCCTAATGGAGCTTTTGGTTGTTCCGTATTGCTTTGCTTCCACTGAATTTTGAGTGCATGACACGTGGCTTTCTTTGGCCGCTTTCTGAGTTGGGCCCACCATGCAGTTACTATCACTCGGTGTCACCCACTCGGCTTCCCCTTAGAGCTTTTCAGTGGGCATCCCTTATTCCTTTTGTCGGGCTTCGTCTGCTCGACGTGTGGCATTTTCTTGTGCGCTAGTTTTCTAGGAGTTTTTGTTGCATCGTTTGTTCTCGCCTGCCATTGTGTTTTCTTCTTTGAGGCCACATGTTTATTTCTTCTGCTGCATGGCCTTCTTTTCTTTGAGGTGGTTGTGCTGGTGCATTGTTGAGCATTATTTTTGTTCGGTGTCGGCTCGAGAAGATCTGGGGCGTCGATCTTTTATCAAGGTATCTTTCTTCGTGGTAGTCAGGCGATGGGCTGGCCTATATAGTTTTCCTTTCTCCTCTTTTATTAGGTTGTTGACTAGATAGATAGAAAATCTTCCCGAGCACTAGGAATGGCCTCTGTAATAGGGTATGTGCAGGATCATCATGGAAAAAATAGGCCCTTAAAAGGCAAAAAAATCAGAAAAATCAGAGTTAGGCAACTTGACATAAAAATTTGAATAAGTTATCTATATTATTTAAAAAATATGTAACAATATAATTTGTAGCAAATTGAATGTAGTTTCTAAATTATTAGGTTTATTTACAAAAAAAAAAAATCTATTTGGTGAAAATTTGAAATTTCAATACAGTAGTACTTAAATTTCAGGGAAAAAATAAGAAGTAGGTGTCTGTCTGACCACCCTAACCACATTAAAATGATAATATTTTTTTATAATATTTTAGATATAAGTAGAGAACTCATGTACCAATGTGATGCATATTTTTTTGTAATTTTTTTCCACATAAATAATTAATTATAATTTTTTTATGACAACTTTTAAAAAATATAAAGACTCATATGTCTGACCACCTTAACTTGGTCAAAACTTCATGAAATTCAATTTTTTATTTTTTAATATTATATTATGTGAAGCATAGAATGTGATGCATATTTTGGATTCAAAAAATATGATATTGTTTGAAAGCTATAGATGTTTTTCAATCAGCCTAAAAATCAAGAATTTAGTCATAATTCAATAGAAAATGAATAATAATTATTTATTAAATTCAAAGTAAAGAATAATTTATATTGGTGGAAAGCTGAGAATCTCCTTTAAAAATGCTTTTTGTTTCATCAATTTTGGGTTAAAAAAAAGTCATCACCCACATACCCATCATATTGCCACTTTTTGGCCCATCATGATCCTGCACATACCCAATATTTTTATTGAACTTGAAGTTCGCAGACTGTGCCAATCAATTTGGCCTTTCTGCTTTTCATGCATTTGATAAGACTATTAAACTCTATTGTTATTTTCCTATAATATATGAATGTCTGTTCTTTAGCTTTTGTAATCTTTTATACCTTAATAGATACAGATCATGTTTTCAACTCTTCTGTGTTGGCCAAAGTTGTACTTGATTATGCTATGCAATTAGGAGGTGTTCTTATGTTTTTTAAGTGCTTTTGAGAAAATTTATCTAAATAAGCAGCATTCGGTGGTTCGAGCCTTTGCATCCAGCACTGTGCTCAGGTAATATCGTTTATGATTTGGCGCATCACCTTTAGCTTAGATTTACTTTCTCAATTATCTTCTTAACCTTTTACCTCCCCCACAAAAATGAAGATCTGGCTTCAGTAAAACCCGGAGGTCACTCAGTTGTGCATTTAATTTCCCCCAACAACTAAGTTTCCCATGAGACTGCCGCTACTTGCAAAATCTTGTGTCAACAGTTTCTTTTATAGCACGCCCGATGGAACACAAACTAGCACATTCGCTTGATTATATAAGTGTGTATGACCCATTGGCCTGTAACTAGGTCACAAACTAAAAGATTCTCTGGCCTGCTCATACTACCCTTAGTTTCTATTCACCTGAGAGGTCGGCAAGGTAGTCCTTCACCTCCTCCTTCTCTGTCGTTGCCTCCTTCTCCACCGTCACCTCCTTCTCCTGCACCTATGGCCGCTATAAATTATGTAGCCTGGGACGCTGGTAGTCCTTTAGTAGCACTTGTGCCTCCTGCAGTATGGGCCCCAATCCCTACTTCCGCTCTAAAAGCTATCCCTAAGTATTACGGGGATAAGTCGAAGACACCAACGTAACACCTGCAAGATGTGGCAGATGTATGCCTGATACATGGTGTATCAAATGAAAATGTAGCTCTCAGATTGCTTGCTGACTCTTTCCGAGGAAAGGAGTTGAAATGATATAGAACTCTTGAGGCTAATACTATTGCTACTTGGGATCAACTCAGAACCCTATTTTATAGGCATTTTTCAAACGTTGGTGATAAGTCTTTGCTATATCATCAACTGGCCAATATAAACCGAGCTCCTCATGAAGTTGTGTCTGATTTCAACACACGGTTTCATTCAAGATGGCAGATAGTTCCTGTTGGTAGTCGACCGCCCCAAGATTTGGCATTCATGTTCTACTTGAAGTCCATAAATCTTGATATTTCCATGATGCTATAGGCTCTTGGTGGAGAGGCTCTTCCTAATGCTTATGCCTTGGTTGTCACTGTGAAAAATATCCTGATTTTTGATAGAAAGTTGGCACCGAGACCCATCATGCCATTATTCCCTGAGTGTAATGTCACGTAAGTCAAAGCTCCCTCGACCAACACACCTGCAACTCCTCCCCAATCTATGCACGTGTATCCCGGAATAGCTCTGAGCGCAACTCTGATTGTGGCTCCAACGCTTAATCCCTTAGCGGTCGAGATGAACGAGATAAGAGAATAGATGTGGGCCATGACTAATAAATTGACTACCATGAAGTGGTGGTAATATAGCTATCAGAAGCTGGCCTACCAAAACTATCAAGGCAGAAAAGCTCCATACCAATCAAATTAGTGGCAAGATAGATCGCGTGGAAATACTCAGGCATAGCCGAATAACCAAGTTGTTCTGGTGACCCTGCCGATGTAGACTGTCCATCCTAGTTCAAGTAAAGAGCTTGTTGTGGGACAAAATAACTTAGCCAGAGACGCTAATTCATGGTTTTTTCCTTGTAACGATGCACACATGCCAAGAAATTATCCATGGGAAAATTTTCAATAAAAGATTATGGAACAACGCAATCAAGGTGTCGCACCTGATCCCGACAACCAATCATATGCCTCTCAGCAGATGGGCAATGCAATCCTCACTGCTGAAATGCAAGGGATGTCCATTCAATAAGAGTCAGACATAGTTCTAGACCAAGTAATCTTTTCATGGATGGAAGGAGAAGAGTCAGCGTTTCCAAATGACTTTCTTGTGAGTCAAGTGCCACGAGTGCAGTCTGATTACAAAACACGTTCTAAACAGAGACTCACCAAAGAATTCACATCACTGCCAACTAATGCTCCATATTAGCTGACACCTAATCCATTAGTAGGCCCATCATCAATCCCACAATAGACTAGCATGGCTCTTCCTAGCTCTTTGAATCCACCTCCTTCGAAGGAAAAAGCTCCAATGACCATCTCGATTGTTACCAAACAACCGGACGTACCAGCTATGAGGCTAACATGAACTGTAAAACCTAAGGAGCAAGCAACCGTGACTCATCAGTCACGAGCACAGTTCAATATGGTGGAACAACTGAACAAGTCCTTTGTCAATGCTTCTTTGTGGGATGTCTTGGCTATTCTAGGGTAGAAGGTGCTATTACAAAAACCATTGTCGGGAGAGGAAGATGCGAAGGTGCCTAGTCAGCCCAATGAAGAAAAAATATCCAGGACGAATCTGGATAAAGTGCTAACAAATCAACCGAAAGAAAAGATCGAAGCCAGAAAAGAGAGTAAGCCTAAACCTAAGCCTTTCTTTCTAACACTTATCATTGGCGATAGGCTATTACATAATTGTATGATCAACTTTGGTGCTAGAACCACTTTCATGCCTAAGCAAGTAGTTGATGCTTTGGGTTTAAAATATGAGCCTCTTAATAAGGGAGTCATGCAGCTAGACAGAAATAAAGTTGATACCGTTGGGGTAATCAAGGGATTACCTATGACATTGTTTGCCTACCCCAGTATCACTTTAAATCAGGATAATGTACTCATTGATATTCCTCCTCTATTTGGGATTTTTCTTTCCTGAGAGTTCACATCAAATGTCAGAGGGTATCTAGCACTCGATTGGTCACATCTGATCTTGAGGACCAAACATGGAGCCAAGATGAAACTACTGTCAAAAAATATGTATTCCGAACATGTTGTTGACGGAGCTTTGCTCAACTTTGAAGTGGCACATAATTCAATTACCCAGGAAGAGAGGTTCAATGTTGAATTTCTGGAAGAAGAAGAGGCTACTAGCTCCCATACAAAGAATGAAGAAGCTTTGTTGAATGAGTTTATAGATACGGACCCTTTTGGGAATTATCATGCAACTGGGCTTGGTACTTATGTCATACATGAGGAAGGGAAGTCTATGCCCAGAGTTACTAAAGATTCTAGAGGTGAAACACCCTTGGAGTTATGGAATTTGCACTTTGATGGAGTGAGATGCAGAGCCGGAGCTGGAGCTGGAATATGTTTGACGTCTTTGTCTGAAGAAAAGACCTTGAGATCTTATCACTTCAAGTTCACATGCTCAAACGACGAAGCGGAGTATGAAGTTCTTGTCCATGGTTTGAGCCTTGTAGAACAAATGGGCGCCAAGCAAATAAGTGTGTTCGGAGATTTGGAGTTGGTGGTCAACCAAATCCAAGGGATTTCTACTGCAAAGAATGTTCATATGTGATCCTATCAGCATAGAGTCTAGGATCTTATTAACAACTTTGAGGCATTTAATATTCAAGTTATACAAAGAGAGAAGAACTTTGAAGCTGACCGGATGGTGACTATCGGGGCTCAGTTTGAGCTAGCCTCCGAGTTATTGAAAAATAAGCATGCGATGAGATTAACTGTAAGACCTATTGTTCCAAACAACAATCAAGACTGGCAAGTGTTCGATAGTGATGCTCATAGTGCATCATTTCTCTAGTCATCTGAGGAATTCGCTGATCAACTGTAGCCAAAGATCGCCCAAGCCTATGGGGATAAATTTATCCAGTTGAAATCCAACAAGCTTTCGAGAGGCCTAGTCACTCTAGAGAGCCTATTTGATTATGATGATGCAACGACAGACAAAAGGAAGCTCGTAGTTGATAAAGGTGACTACACTGATTTGCATATTGGAGAAGACAGAAAGTTCAAGGTCGAGAAAGAAGTATCTCAGAAGAATAAAGACAGACTAAGGCACTTCTATGAGGAATATTTGAGCATAGTAGCCTGGTCATATGATGATCTTAAGGAATACGACCCCGAGATTATTGAGCATACAATTGAGCTATCAGAAGGAGAAAAGTCAGTTCGTCAAAGATAGAGGCCTATGAACCCAAAGATTGAATCTCTTATGTCACAAGAATTGAATAAATTAATTGCATCCCGAATAGTGCTTCCAATCAAACACAACACTTAGGTGTCAAACCTGGTACCAGTCTAGAAGAAGAATGGAGACATACAACTATGTGTAGACTTCTGAGACTTGAATAGAGCATCCTTAAAGAATCATTACCCCTACCTTCTATGGAGGTAATTCTACAAACCGTCACTGGTTTTGAAATGTTTTCAATGTTGGATGGCTTTTCAGGCTACAATCAGATTTGGGTAAAAGAAGAAGACCAACACAAAACAGTGTTCACCAAAAAGTGGGGAACATATGCATATGCCAAGATTCCTTTTGGACTCTCAAATGCTAGAGCCACCTTTCAGAGAGCCATGGATATTTCCTTCAAGGATTTAATACATAAGATTCTACTTTTCTATCTAGATGACTTGATAGTATTTTCAAAATCTACCAATGATCACTTTGATCATTTAGAGGTTGTCTTCTAGAAGTGTCAGGACTTCAGGATTTCTTTGAACCCGAAGAAATGTGTGTTCGAAGTCCCCAAGGGGAAGCTATTGGGGTATGTTGTCTCAAAGGAGGGCATTGCCATTGATCTTGAAAGAGTTGATGCAGTTTGGGAGCTTCCATTACCCATAAACAAGAAGGGAGTGCAATCATTTCTAGGTAAGGTCAAATTCATCAGCCGATTCATTGCAGATTTTGCAGGAATCATTTGACCGATTACCTTGATGCTTAAAAAAGACTAGACTTTCAAATAGACGGCAAAGGCCAAAAAAGATTTTGAGCTTATAAAGGAGGTTATTTCTTCTGCCCCTATATTAGTCAACCCAGACCTATCAAAAGATTCTATCATGTATGTTTCTGGTGGTGCCAACAGTATTGCCACTATGCTGATGCAGAAGGATGATGAGACTAAAAGGGAATCTCCTATTTCTTTCTACTCATGCACCTTAAAGGATTATGAGGTAAAATACAATTTTGTAGAAAAGTAGGCATTTGCTATTATGAAATGGCTTAAGAAGTTCTGACACCTGATATCATACAATAAGGTGATTTTTTATGTACCACATCCTAGTGTGTGGGAGTATATCATGGAAGGATAAATCACAGAGAAAAGACCTAACTAGATTACCAAGATCCTAGAGTATGGTATTGAAGTCAGGCCTATCAAAACTATAAAAGGAAAAGGATTGTGCGGGTACCTCGTTGAAAACAATGAACCATTCATAAAGCTTGAAGCCCCAAAACCTGTGTTACTGAACAAAGAAAGCTCCAGGGGTGATTAGCTAGAAGATCGGATAAACTTAATGTAAACAGGAAGGTATCCGATCAATCTCCCTTCTTTTAAGAGGCATTTCTATCATTTACAAAATAGCAATTATGTTCTTTTGGAAGGTGTCCTTTTCAAAAAAAAATTTAATGGCATCCTACTAAGGTGTGTAAATGAGGAACAGGCCAAGAGAATATTAAATCAATACCACAATGGCCTAGCTAGAGGACATTTTTATGCAAGAACTACAACAATTAAAATTATATGTTCTGGTTACTTTTGGCCAACACTATTCAATGATGCATTTTTGTTAATAAAGTTTTGCAATGAATGTCAATTTTATGTCGGAAAGAGAAAGAATGTTGCTATGCCATTAAGGCCTATAGTAGTAGAGGAACCCTTTTCTCAATGGGGTCTAGACTTCATTGGAATGATTAAACCTTCCTCTTCAGCTGGACACAGGTGGATATTGACAGCAACCAACTACTTCACCCGATGGGCAGAAGCAGTGCCATTGAAGAATGCAATGGAAGTAGAGATAGTTAACTTCCTAGAGGAGTTGGTAGCCAGATTTGGCCCACCAAAAACAATTATTTTTGACAATGCCAAAGCTTTCCTCCGCTCTAAGATGAGCCAATTTACATTGAAATATGGGGTTTTCTTAAAAACCTCTTCTAACTATTATCCTCAAGGGAATGGCCTCGCGGAGTCTACAAATAAAAACCTCATCAGGTTAATCAAAAGGATAGGCTTAGAACACCAGAGAGAATGGCATAAGAACCTCTGAACAATGCTATGGGTAGATCGTATCATGCCCAAGAAAATATTAAAGACATCTCCTTACGAGATGGTTTATGGAAAAGAGGCATTGTTGCCTATTGCCATGGAAATCTTAGTTGTCCAGCTACTCAAATCTCTGGAGATTGAATAGAATGGGGCAATGGAGGTACAATTTTCTAAGTTACTCGAGGTACAAGAGAAAAGATAGCACGCTCTCGAGGCCATGAACAGCCCCCAGTGGGTAGTAAAAAGGTGGTTTGATAAAAGGACGTCTGACCAAGAGCTAAAATGCGGGGACTTGGTGCTCAAGTTCAATGAGCGTGGGGCGAAATCCGACCAGCACGGAAAGTTCGATAGCCTCTAGGAGGGGCCTTTCAAAATTGTTCAATGCAAACAATTTAATTCTTTTGAGTTAGAGGAAAAGGAAGCTAATGTTTTGAGTATTCCAGTTAATGGGATACATCTTAATAAATTTAATTAGTCTTGCTTATATAGTAATCTTGTAAATTGTAAATATGTAATTATTTTTCTATTTTAAGTTTTGGGTTTTCTCAAGGCTTTTTGAAAACAACAACAAAATTGTGAGAAATTGAAATACATTGTAAATGAGCTAGGATATGAAAAAACATAAGTATTATATTATAGCTGAAACATTTACATTACATATGATAGAGGCCAGTGCCCTTGTATCAAAATATATACATATATCCACTAAGGAGCGGAGGCTGGAAAAAAGGGAGAAAAGCAAAATTTGGGACTATCTTTCTTCTCAAAATCTCAAGCATTGGATGGACTAGCAATGGTAGCAACCGACAGCGCAAGATGAGGGAACACCATTCTTTCAAAGTCCTCGTACCACTGGAGGTTTCATAATGGTTTGATGTAATGTATCTGCATCAAGAAAAAGCAGCTGGCACGGACCTTGGTGCGATGCTCTTCATGAGTCTCCAACTCAAAGCCGAATAGGAAGGGCCTGGTTGGCATGGGTCCTCCATGTAGTAGTAGTCGACGTAGGTTGTGAATAGAGGGGACCCCATGATTAAAGATCGCAGCCCGTACCACTTGCTCCAATCCTCCAAGGTAGCGCTGAGGGAACACTCGCTTGGTCAGCTTTAGGATTTTGCGCTTAGAAACGCTAATGTCTAGAAGCAAGGCGACGAAGTGAGAATAGATGATAGTGTTCACCCTATACGGATCCATGTATTCCATGCAGTCTCAACCGAGGACCCATTTGATCGCTTTCACGTATAACAGGTTCTTGACGACTGTCATGCGTTTCAAGCACCTACACCTAATTTTTCCTAAAAATGTTGCCTGGGTCTTATTGCAAACCAACCTAATCGACGTCTCCATTATTACTTACTACTCTAACTTAAGAAATTGATAAGTTACCTAGGGCCTACTGAAGTGGAATGTTGAGGCTAATTGTGATTAACAAAGCTGCTAGGGGGATATTTATAGATTGAAGTCGAGGTTCACCCGACGACACAAGCTATAATTACATCAGAATAAAATAGAGCTATCAAGCCTTGATAATCAGTGCCGCAACATGTGAGTTGATGTGAATGATTAGGTACAACCACAACTTGCTTCACTCAAGTTGTCAAATTAAAGAGATTGATCCAGGTGTCTGCATGAGGAGCTATCATCCCAATAAAATCAAGGCAAATCTTTTGGTAAAGTCATTGGGCGCTATGCCCAAGTACAATCAATAGATCATTAAATGCAAGAGAATTTGCGAAGGATATAGCAAGGATGTCATGGTACATTGTCCCAGGAAAATTTGGTGCCACCTCTCATGAATATCGTGTCTCTTAAATTCTAAGAGTATTTTGGCAGGTTGGCGATCTTCTCGCACATTCGAAAAGGTCGGAGATGCATTGGGCAACTAAATATTAAAGGTTGGTGCATACAATTGCTAAGTCATTTTTCATGAAAACCAAAAAGCAGGTTAGGCATGCAAAAGGGGTATTTATGGTAAGAATTTGTTAAAAGGTGAAAACGGCTAAGTTATTCGCAAAGAGAGAGAGGTTTTTCGAAACCTAAGTCATTTGCAAAATTTATGAAAGCCTCTTGCGAATATGAAAAGAAAATGGTTGAAATTGCAGGAAGTTCAAAATAGGTCCTGACCCCTCAAAGCATTAATGATCAGAGATTGACAGCGCCCTACGTAGACATTTATGGCCAAGAGTCTTATGCTACCCTAGGCATCCCAACAAGGCCATCTTGGCCTTTTACCAGTCAACTAGACCAGAAATTATTGCCTTGGTTTCTTCTAGAAATCTGGCCCTGGTATCAGAGGATTGGGATAATTCCCTAGATCCTAAGTTATCTCAGAATCCCAAGACCCTAAGGGAGGTTGCATGCGAGAAAATGAATAAAATATCAGACCCATTCAACAAACGTCTATGGGACTATGGGCTTCCCCAGTACATGGTTCCCCTGGTGCATCATTGCCTAGAAAAGGTTGCAGCATGTGCAACAAACTTCGATCCTCAGACCGGAGTAATAAGTGGCCCTAATTTGAGGGTGGTCATTAGCCCTCATGCTCTGTAGGACATGTTATGCATCTCATTCCCTCTACCCAAAAGTGCTGAATATTTTGACATAAAAAGGATGTGGGAATGTTGGAGAACATTCCGGATGGCATCAAATTTTTATTTCGTTGAGACTGCTTAGCCGACAAACGCTCCAACACCTCCCAAATTCCTGATTGCACTGAATGCTTTGAAGTCGGGGTCTACTTCCGTCACCTCTATGTTGGCCCTAGTTTGTGGGTTGGATACAGACAAGCCAATTTTCAAATTCCAAATGAGTCTTAGCTTCATGCTGAGGAAGAACAACTAGCCTCTGCTTATGGACATCGCAAGGGTCACAGTGGACAGAATGATCGAGTAGTTGCAGGATTTCGAAGTTGGCACTAGATTCAGGTATTCTTCCTTCCTAGCCTATTTAATTTTGCATCAAAATCTTGACTATTTCCACCAGTTCATGGCCCTGTCTATTTTCAATGAAAGTGGTGCTCGAAAGCCAATATCGGCATGGACTCCCGTACTATCGAAGACTTTCGATTATTAAGCATTTTCGGATTCATTCCTAGCTCCGACCTTGCGGGATTTGGATGGATCTAGAAGTGGCATGATAGTGCATCTAACACCACAACAAAATTCATGGTTGGGAGGCCTCTTGCCACCTTGTGATTGGTTCTTTGGCATAGACTTCACCATGCTTCTTATGCGAGGCTTCATCCAGGAGCCTTTTCGGCTCCCATGTTTTCTTTCCGACAGAGTGTTGGCCTTGGAGGCATTACAGTAGCTGAGCAATATTGAGAATGATTACTGGGGAGGAAGACATTTCACTTCCTATTTGGTGTTGCCTATCATGTTTGGCTCAGTCTCGCTGGTGAAGAAGAAGAGCACGAAGATTAACAAATTGGAAGTCTTGTACTCTAAGTTGGGTAGTCTTGGACTGGTGACTATTGATGACATATGGCAATATAACTCGGGAAACAATCTATCAGAGATTGGCATAAAAATTCCAGATGACCCCCGGCCATTCTAGGACCCTCAGAAAAATGTTGAGGAGGGAAATTTGAACTATTATTTAGGACTTGAATATCTGCCTACTACTGAAAATCGATCACCGTGGTTAAATTTTACCACGTTGTGGGAAAGCCCGGCAAAAACTAAAAGATGAGCTCGTACCTATGCAATCAGTTGAATAAACTTGGATGGAAGCCCAAAAGAATTAGGGACTTTTGGATATACAGGTAGGAGATAAAAGCTCTAGGTGGCCTTTATCGAGAGGTTGAATCGCATGAAAAATTTGATGACATTTGGGTTCACGAGCACCTAGACAGTGAGAACTCTCCAAACGCTTCAGTTTCAGAGCAGTACTATGAAAAGACAGGAGCTGCCACGAAACTCAGTAAGGTGGTAACTCAGAATCCCCTTGCCGCTGAAAAAGAGCCAACACATGAGGGAGATGTCAGTCGATAGCCTGCACAACAAGAGGGCTCTTCGAATACACAAATGTCGGATCCTTCCAACTCCTCTAGATCAGGCAGGAAGACGCAAAGGAGTTCTGGTCTTGGATGGAAGGTTATTGTGAAGCTTGAGGATTCCCCAGAGAAGAAAATACAACAAACAAGAGAGTCCTCTAGAAAAATGGAGTCACAACATGTAGAAGCGGTGCTGTCAGCTACGAGTCTTTAGGAGCCTCAGGTATTATTTTCTCCCTCTTCTCTCTCTACTATGTCTTTGGTCTCCTCTTCGTCTGCCCCGGTGTATTCGTCCGCCCCGGCTTTTTCATCTGCACCAATTTTTTCTCGTGTTGAACATCTCGGGTAGTCCAGTCCTTTCCCTCCTGGTTTTCCATTTTCATCCTCTACCTTTCATTTCACCCCTGGGACACAATTCATCGCCAGTCCTGACCTAATGAGCTAGCATTTTTTATCCCTGAGGTCTAGCCCTTCAGTTGGTGCTTCCCTGGCCTTTCCTTTTACCACATTATCATCCCCTCCAAGTTGTCAATTCATTCCACCATTCTCCCTGGCCATTATTACAAGGCCTAGCAAAACCACTGATGCGTTGAGTATGCTATCTTTCCTACTAGTAGTACCTTGGGAGTTTCCTTTTGCTGGTGGACTGGGTATTTCTTCCCAGGAATATTTTTCGCAAGTGGATACAAATAAAAGCGCCCGTGTAAGCTGAATTCAAAAGAGGAGAGAAAAGGATGTGGGCAGATAGGCAGAGCCTCTTTTACAAACAATATTACATGAAAGCCAGAATTCACTAATGTTTGCGAAGATAACCCCCAATGTGATCAAATGAGTCGAGGAAATGTTGCCAAGTGACTACTCTGTCAATGCCATTGGGATAGATTTGCATCAGGCTAATCCATGGGATAAGGTCGAGCTGATGGAGGAGACTTAGAGGGTGGTTACCACCGATTACCTCAAGCTCAATCACCAAGTGAGGAAAAAGGAGGAGCAAATATTAGAGCTAAAGGGAAAGGTTGATATTTGGGAAAACAAGTATAAGACCCAAGAAAATGAGATAAATCGCTTGCAAAAGGAGAGGAGTGCTTTTGAAAGAAAAATCAAGTAAATTCAGGTTATGAGCACGAAGATTGTTCTGGTCCTACAAAATGAGGTTGAGCAGAGCCGATCGAACGAAGAAAGGCTCTGTGCTGAATTCACACAACTGAATGACAGTATGAAGTAGCTTCAGAAGAGCAAAAACAACGAGGTAAACGAAATGAATGTTGTTTTGGAGTCAGAAATTAAGAAGAGAAAGTAGGCCAAATTGGCCTTAGAAGAAGACGAGAAGGAGATTTCCACTCTAAGAAGTCAAGTGTCCGTATTGGATGGGAGCTTATCGGAGCTAAGGGTGGACCTGAATAGCTAGGTTGTAGAATTAGATCTTTTGAGAGCCCAACCTCCTACACAACAGATGAGCTCGTTAGCAATTTCCAAGTAGTTATATGCATCCTAATGGGATAAGGTCAAGGCATTATGCCTTACTTTGTAGTCCACCCTGAGGTTTATGGTGAAGGCAACTAACCTATGTAGAACCGTTAGTGAAACAATCGAGCAAGTGTAGGAGATGACTGTCGATAAAGTTCTAAAGGCCAGACTTCTATTAGGCAAGTTCTATACGGCTTCTGATGAGGCCCTAGGTGGCGTAGGTATTGAAGACCAGATAATAATGGCTATGGGTGTGAATATTCTAATTTCCATGCACGAGGTTGTCTAGCAGGTGGCAGAATGCAGAGCCAAATTGAACCAGGTGACCAGTGACATGCGGGAAAAAAATTTCCGCCCAACTCAGTGAGGCCTCCCTTCGCCCTTCATTATTGATCAGGCAGTAGTAGGTGTCGAGCACATAATTGCAAAGATCAAAGAGAAAAAGTAGGACCTAACTATTTTCCAATCTTTTGATCAGTCCTCGACCACCGACAATATTGAAGGTATCGTGCATCAGCTAGCACAACTCTTTTTCCAACTTGAGTTGGAGGTGAAGGTATCTGGCAGATTGCCTTTTAAGGGAATCATCGATCTCAAATTGGCGCACGAACATCTGCGAGCCCTCTTTGTATCGTCAAATGAGGTCTGGACCGGTCTACAAGCTGCCCTCTCAAGGTTGTGAGTGATAATGGGATGCTGAAACAAGGTTTTTGGGGTTCTTCATGCCTTAGGCGAAATGTCCCTGTGAGTCACCAAAATTTTTCACAAAAAACCGCTGACCTTCATGGTTATTATTTTTCCTTCGCAACTGCGCCTTATCTTTTATCCCTCGCAACCTTCTATGTTTGCCACATGGCCTCCTAACGGAGCTTTTGGTTGTTCTATATCACTTCGCTTTCGTTGAATTCTGAGTGTGTGACACGTGGCTTTCTTTGGCCACTTTCTGAGCTAGGCCCACCATGCAGTTACTATCACTCGACATCACCCACATGGGTTCCCCTCAGAGATTTCCACTAGGCATCCCTTATTCTTTTTTCTGGGCTCCATCTGCTCAATGCATCGCATTTTCTTGTGCGTCAATTTTTTGGGAGTTGCTGCTATGCCATTTGTTCTCGCTTGCCATCGTGTTTTCTTCTTTGAGACCATGTGTTCATTTCCTCTATTGTATGGCCTTCTTTTCTTTGAGGTGGTTGTACTAGTGCATTGTTGAGCATTCTTTTTGTTCAATGTCGGCTCAAGAAGATCTAGGGCATCGATGTTTGATTAAGGCATCTTTCTTCATTGTTGTCAGGCGATGGGTTGGCCTATATAGGTTGCCTTGCTCCTCTTTTATTAGGTTGTTGATTAGATAGATAGAAAACCTTCCCGAGCACTAGTAATAGCCTCTGTAATATTTTTATTGAACTTGAAGTTCATAGACTGTTCCAATCAATTTGGCCTTTTTGCTTTCCATGCATTTGATAAGACTGTTAAACTATGTTGTTATTTTCCTATAATATATGAATGCCTATTCTTCAGCTTTTGTAATCTTTTATAGCTTAATAGATATAGATCATGTTTTCAACTCTTTTGTGTTGGCCAAAGTTGTACTTGATTATGCTATGCAATTAGGAGGTGTTCTTATGTTTTTAAAATGCTTTTGAGAAAATTTATCTAAATAAGCAGCATTCAGTGGTTCGAGCCTTTGCATCCAGCACAGTGCTCAGGTAATATCATTTATGATCTAGCGCATCGCCTTTAGCTTAGATTTACTTTCTTAGTTATCTTCTTAACCTCTTACCTCCCCCCAAAAAATGAAGAGTCATCTTTGGTAAAACCCGAAGGTCACTTAGTTGTTCGCATAATGTCCCCCAACAACTAAGTTTCCCATGAGATTGGTGCTACCTGCAAAATATTGCATCAACAATAAGCATGTTGATAAGTGTGTTGATGCCCTTGTTACTCATGTTTTTTTATGTGAGGCAAAGATGGAAATGTTTGTGATTCATTAAAATGATGATGTTGTACATAATGATATACTAGGAGGTTCATTTTGGAATGATCAAGTGGCACATTGTGAAAAATGTATGGATCTCGAGTCAACATTATTACCCATTGATAATACTGAAGAGTTTGTTGATTCATATGACAGTAAGGTTTCAGATTGTGTTGATACTAGAGAAGTTATTGATCCATGGGTACAACAGCCAAGAAATGCAAATAATGATGAGTCTCATGCTGGTGAAACTGAGTACCATTGTTTTTTGTCTGATATTCCTTGTGTGAATATTTACGTGTGCTCAATTGTTAAGGAAAAAATTTATGTGAAAGAAGATGAAAAGTTTGGTTTTATTACTGATGGGGAGTTTTCAGCTAATAATGAGTCTTTCATTTTCGGATCAACATACACATCAATTGATATTTCACTTGGTGTTGTCAGTGCATCTGATTGTTTTTATGTTGCCCTTGTTGATGTTGAATTGTTTGAATCCACCCTTGAGGTATTTTCCATTGAGTTGAATGACGTCAAGGGTGGGTTAGAATATGTTAATGACCCTGAGATGAGTATATTTACTCAATTCTTGGATGTTAATGATGTCTTTGATCCTCATCTATGGGGTACCAAAGTGTGCTCTGATATCATTGAACCAGAATGTCAAGGTGTGTGCCCATGTTGCAGTAATCAATGTAAGGATGCTCCTGAATATGCATCTTTTATCTTTGACATAAGCCAAAATGATGTGCATCGTGCATACCAAGTTGTTTATGATAATTTTCAGTTTGATGTGCAAAATGATTTCAATGTTAATAGTTGTGATGTTAAAGATCAAGTGGATTGTAAATGTTTCTATCTCTCAGCTCAAGTAAGTGAGCAGCCTGCCACAGTAAAACATCACTATGATTATGAACTTTAGTTAGTGTCTAAATGTAGATTGGAGATTGACAGAATTGGTGGCATTAGGAAACATAGTGGTGCAGTAGGAAATGGTAGTGACCAGGCTAGTTTGTGGGCACTCAATGGTAGTATTTTCAAGTTTGGCCAAATTTAGACAATAGAGAACTTTGTTTTTGACAGAGGAAAAGTCTAGTTTTTCCTTGTTGGGGGGCCTAGGGCCACCAATTGAAGTTTGAAAATGGTCTTAATGCTGCAGAATAGAATGATTTCTAGGATTATCCTAGTGGGCTCTGTATTTGGTCTGCTTCCCAAGGATCTGGTTTCTTGCTATGCCCACAGGGGGCATACATCCCCAGTTGGAGCCACTAATAGATATTTTGAAATTTTCCACAACTTTCACAGGTCCTCTATCCTACCTGGATGTTACCCTTATGTTTTAGCGATCAAATGTTGGGGTTTAGGGTTTGTTTACCCCTGTTTAAAAATTGTTTTCACCAAATAAACCCTGGCATTATATTCTTGTGTTGACCTATTGCTCTGGGTTGTAAGTCACTTAAGTCATCAATGGAGCCTTTTTTGTCATGCACTTACCAGGCCCTTTACCTAGCCAGTCAATTTTTCTCCATAGCGGGGATTAATATTAATATTTCCTAATGTCGGGTTGATAATCATTAAATTTTGGACTTATGTTTAAAATTTATGCCTTAAGGGTTCTCCTCGTGTGCCTAGTCAATCCCCCTCTTATGAATAATGATTGTGGCATGTGTAGGTTTGTAGACCATCGGATCAAAGGGATGAATCTTGATCGTTCCCTGCTAACCTCGGAGGGTTTCCTGATGATGTTACCAAAGGGTTGCGAGATGTTGCCATGTGGCAGTGGGGCCCAGTCTGAATCTGCCAGTGGTATGCATAAGTACTATCAAATCGACGGTTGTTGTACTATAATGAGGGTTGATGAGGATTAATTGTGGTTGTTCCTCGCCAACCGTGCATGACTAAAATAATCATTTTAAAACTAATGCGAGGTGTGCGGTTTGGCGATACGTGTTTTTGCCTGGTGGTACGGGGTGCTTAGTTTGAGCCTGCAAGCGGTGAGCAAGTCTATTGATTGGGAGGTATGTTATTGGCTAATGAGCCTACCATATGATAACGTGGGATTTTCAATGGTCCTAGTTCAAAATAATGAATCGATCATGTGAAGGTTGTTTATGCTCTTTAAATGACACATATTAATGGTGTAGTTTTTTCAATGGATATCATCTTGATTTCCATCTGTGCAAGTGGTTTTTTCCTAGCAATGACGATGGCTTTTCACACCATTTTCCATACACATGAAATTTAACAGTGGTGAAATTAACGTTAGCCACTGGTCGAACGCTTGTACTATAATTGGAACATTAATGGTTTTTGTACTGGTTTTCTCTATAAATGCTCGCTGATTGTTCACTTGCATCATTGCAATTTCAAATATGAGTCCATCTGTCCTACTATATTAAGTAGTTGTTATCTTTGTGAGGTTTGCGTACGAGTGTAGAATGAGTAGGTCAATTGTTCCTGGCTCACCATTACGCAAGAGTGCAAGGATGTGTGCTAAGAATTCTCAACCTGAAGTGAAGCTTGGTGGATAGAGCACCATTCTTGGTGCTCATGGAGCAACTGAAGAAGGTGCAAGGCCTCTCCCAAATATGGTTAGGAGCATTCCTTGACTCAAAGGTCCGCTTATGCGGGTGGAGGTCATGGGCTATGGAGATTTGAGTCAGTTCTCTGAGCATGGTACTGAATCAATGGATAAACCGAAGTGTGGGAAATATGAATTGCCCATTGAAATTACTAGCAGCTTTGATGATGATAGTTCTGAGACAAATTCAGACTATTGTAGTTATCTTGCGGCCATGACTAAATTGATCGGTGTGGATGAGGAGGTCCTCGAAGTTTCCCCAGTTGCTACAATGATGTTGTGTGTTGGTCCTGTGTTTGGTGTTGTGAGTGGGGTTGAAAAAGGTAAGGTTTTTTTTTGCCTCTCCCTAAGGTGAAAACACAAAGCGGTTATTTGTACCACAGTCATGTTGCTAGTTCGGGGTTTGTGTACTGATGTGTTGCTGGTTCTTCTTTTCTGGGCTAATGTGATAACTTTTTGGGTGTGACGTGGTGTATAGTGATAGGGTCCTAGTGGTTTTTTGTTGCGGTTGGATGGTACCAACTGGTTACAGGGTTGTAACTATTTTTTATTCCCTTGTGTTTTGTTTTTAATGAATACGTCAAGTGGCAGGGAATGGTGAAATGCGGATGAAATTTTATCCTTCTAAATGAAATTTGGTTGAAATGTATCGGCAGTGGGCCCGAAGCTTTTGGCTCTCCTGGTCTATAAAGGAGATTTCAAGGCTCACTACTACTCATCAGATTTTGAATCCACAAGGTCTAGGTGGGAAAGGCTGAAAATATGTAACGCAAAATTTGGGATAAGGTAGCTGGTACTTATTTTGGGTAGGGTATATATGAAATGAGCTTGGCAAGTTTGAATGTAAATACTGATATTGAAACAAATCTAAAGTCTATAGTAACTTCTCTCCTCTGTGTGTTGTGATAGATTATGGATGAAAGTATCAAGGGTGCTTCCATTTATCTTCATTAGTTCTTATGAGTGTATGGTTCTATTTCTTTCTTTAACTCAAAGGGTTAATCAAATTCTTAAGAAAGGATTATAAATATTTGACAATATGCTAAGGATCAGATAAGGAGGATTTCTTTAAACGTTGTGAAATATTATGGTGTAATGCGCTATAAGAAAAGCTCACTAATGTTAGGGTTGAATGTAACATTCAATTAAATATTTTACTACTGACTCCTACCCATTTTAATAAGGCACTGGCTAGTTTATTTGAAATTCTTTTAAGTAATTTCAGGAAGAACCTACACATGGATTTAAAGTCAGAACACAATAAAATTCAAATCTTATCTACCTTTGAGATGCGAATCTCACATAATACCATTATTCCTAACATTAGATGATTATTTGCTCAAGCCTGTACCAAGGCTTTGGTGAATTGTTTCTTTTACATTTGTGTAGGAATTTATCTATGGGTGAAGTATTTTTTGAGGCAAGACATATCATATGAACATGAATAGGAATACCCTCCTTGGTTTTGAAAAGCCTAAAGAGTAGGGGTAAGGACTTAAGAAGCTTTACCTGTCAGTTGGCCACTAAATTTTAATAATTCTTGAGCATAGAGTTTGGCCACCTCTTAGAGAGTTTCAATATTTAGCTGGAAAAAAAAAAACACCAACAAAAGGTATGTTGATTCCAGGACAACCCAAGATGGGGGCCAGGGCCTAGGAAGATCTACCAGGACAACCCATATCAAGCTATCTGATGACACTCCTCCCTATTTCATTCTAGCATTCCCTAGTTATATTTTCTCCTTTTGTTGTGTGAGTGCCTCTAGAAGTGACGTCAATGAGGTAAGTGATGTTTGTGTTGTGATAAGTGTTGTGTTGGATTCCATGTATAACCCTTGACTGCGTTAGCCTATTTTTTCCTAACTGTCTATTGGATGTGGGACCTTGTGTTATCTCCTAGCACGGAGGGTGGACCTCAGGGTTCCACATAGTCGAGAGGTTGGTTCTTTTTCCTCCATTGGGTATTCTTGTTGCATGTTCATGTGCATGAAGGTTGTTCATTGCAATGCAGATTCCAGTTCCTATTCCTATTTGAGAAGGAAACCCTTTCATGTACCGGTATTGGATTATTTAACAGTTGTATCTCTTGATGTAATCTGATCTATTCTTCTCGCATGTATTAGAGAAGCACTATTGTAAATACTGAAACAATGTAACAATTATTGATGAATTATTCTTGTAATTCATATTATAATGTAATGCATCTTGCACATGTTAGTTAACTAGAAATGATCTTTATGTTGAATATTAGTTGTCACAGTATGGAAGTAAGTAATATAGAATCATTTAGTGTGATGCTTTAAAATGAACCTTGCATGTTAAATTTTTCATGTTATCCTTTATGCTGATGAAATGATTCTAGTTATCTTGATCATTAGTTTGTAAGTAGTGCAGGCAAGGAACCTTGGAGGATCTAGGATTAGTTTATCAGGCTATGTTATGCATTTTGTAGCTATTTTCTTTAAAAAAAATTGTTCCATTAATTTGGCCTAGTTTTATGTTATCCTCCAGGGTTCCTTGGTGGGGGAGTTACATGCTAATATATATATCATGTGGTTTGCGACCACTATTACCCTCCTCCCCTTGGGTCACTTTAGCAAAGCCACATAATGCATGTGATGTTGAAATGCACTTTATTGCTATTTTATTTATTAATGATTTATTTTCATAATTTTAAGCCAACAGTATTGAATTTTAACGTTAAGCTACTTAGACAATCAAGAGTTTCTCTTGGTCCTCTTTGCCTTAAGAACTTACTTAATTGTTTCTTTTTAATTTAAATGTTGCATATTTGCTCATTTTGATTGTTCAATTTTACATTTTCTTACATGAGATTTTATCATGATTTTGGTTTATGTTTTAAACTATTTGTTTTGAGGTCTTCTTATAATTTTCAACTATTGGCTTGTGTATGTCATAATTTGTTCTATGTAAACTACTGTATCCAAGAGGGATCCCTAGTATGATGTATAGGGGAGTAGATGGCCTAGGGAATCTTATTGTGAGGATGGGAGTTGTAAATGAGATAGATATGGGATGGTCATAATCTATTTCTCTCTATTTTTCTATCTGAGTGATTTTTTTTGTGTACCTTCCTTTTGGAGGCTAACCCCCTTATACAAACAAGGGGAAGGTACTAGGAAATGTATGGAGGGGTCCTTAGAGAAGGGAATCAAAACCATATTTCCTAATATTATTACAACATTTATGGTATGTGGCTTCATCAAATACATGGTTATGTGATGCTATGGGTACACAATGATGGCATATTGACCTTATATTTACTCAAAAATTAAAATTATAGAATCTACAATAATATGGTAAAGTGGACTAATCATGGGCACTCGACACAGTTCATCTTCATAAATACCATTGTGTGAGCCTTGTGATGTGAATCTTGTGTGGTTAACTATGATGTATGCGTTAATTAAAAGTGAATGTGATGTTGGGTAATAATTTACTAATTGATAGAGCTATGTATAATGAGATGTTAATTTCTCCTTGATGAATGATTAAAAATACAATACAAGTTTAATGATATTTTAGCTGGAATTAGTGTTATATGTTAGCTATTAATGATGAGACTATTGACTTATATGATATTGGTGCAAACCTTGAATAAATATGTGTGAGCTTACTTTAGATGGTCATGCAATTAATTTAAGAGACTATTTGAAAGGTGAAAACATTTTATATTGTGATTTCAATGGGTGAAATAGTCTATGGTATGGTGTTTCGTTCAAAAAATTTCATGGATATTAGGAATGTGGGAGAGACTATTTAAATTTTATTTCACTCTTATACTTTGATTATTTTTAGGATTATAACAAATAAAATGACATATTCAAAAATATATGTGCATGGGAAAAAATGTTGATTCTAAATGGGGAGGAAAAAATTGGTCCACAAAAATAGGGGCTTGCCCTTAGATGCCAAGGGAGCCCTCTAATGTTGTGGTCCTACATAGGCATCCTTTTGGAGTTTTATCATGCTCGTATACTAATGCAAGCGGTCCTTGTAGATCTTTTTATGAACAAAAACAAGATATATTTTGATATTTATGGTTCAGACTCGATATCTTTTGGGAAATATTCGGACTCATCGGCTTCTACACATTTCAGGCGTTGGTTGGATATTGTTTCTGGTATGCATTCCCCATCCACCTTTCCTAATTCCATCCCTATTAACTCAAGAGCTCTCTTCAATCCAAATTGTTTTCACCCTGCTTCTTTTCCTAATTTTTTTCCTATCTCTCACCCACGGGCTTTTAATCCTAAGCCTTTTGTTTCAAATACAGCTTCTTTTCCTAACTCTATCCCTATTAAGAATCCTAGAGGTTCATTGAATCCTAGGGTTTTTATGATTTTGAAGGATTCTGATCATCGACTCTTTGGTCATGGTAAAGTCCTTAGGAATCATCAAGATTTGAGATGGGTTCCCAAAATGCGTAGAGGCCCGACTACAGGTCATGGTGATCATTACATTACCCTCAATGATGAATTACTGTAGCCTCAAGTTCTTGATCTTCAAGAAAAATCCCTTATATGTAAGTTCTAGAAATTTTCCCTTGTTTTTAAATTCTTGCAAGATTGGGTATTTCAAACTTGGCAGGGAGCTCTTCAGGTTTTTTATCTTGACAAAGGAGAAGGAATTTTCATTGTCATTTTTTATTCTAAAGAGGATAAAAATGTTGTTTTTAGAAAAAAATCTTGGATGTGTGAAGGATATTGTTTATTTACTTCTTTATGGAATCCAAATTTTGATCTTCTACAAAACATGATTAAATTCATACCGGTTTGGATTCAGTTGCAAGGTTTGCCTATTAAATAAAGGGAAACTCATCCTATTAAGTTGTTGGGTAATCAATTGGGTATTTTCCTTCATTTGGATTTGCAGTTCTTCAAAAATCCCTCAATGCCAATCAGGGTTTGTATTCTTATTAGCGTTTCTAAACCTATTCCGTCGGTTTTGAATATCAAGTCTAAGCATGGACTTTGGAAACAGTATCTTCTCTTTGAGGATCCACATGTAATCTGTTTTAAATTTCATTGTCCTATTCATCCAAGTTATTTTTGTGAGGATGACTTGGATAAAGGTTATATTGTTCCTCACCTCAGCATCCCTCATAGCAAGGAAAAGTTTTTTATCACCCCTTAATTCTTGTTAAGAATTCCGATCAATTTGTTTCTAAATTGGTCAACGATTTTAAAAATTTTGCTTAGTATGTTGGTCATTCTAAATTGGGCAATGACTTGATCATCTTTGAGAAGAAGGGTATTAATTAGGAGGTTAATCCATAGTCAGCTTTTAAGTCTTCATTGGTCACTTATATTGACTCAAGGGATTCATTTGTACCCTTTTTTATTTATTGGTCAGCTATGCTTGATTTTCTAGCTATAAAGGTTATTCCTAATTCTACTCATCCTTCCATGTCTCCTCCAAAGGCTCTTTCCTCCAGTCTTCAAATGCACAAACCAGTTAAATTCGCATTGTCTCCTGCTTGGGAAAAGAGGTTTCTCTCTCTGATTTTCAGATTTCAAAATACTCTCAGTTTACTTGTGCCTGATTTCAAGTTTGATTTTGTTCTTCAATTAAATAGTTGTGATTCTATGCTAACAATGGGCTCCCAAGTTCCATATATTAAAAATAAATTTGAGGATCGGGTTGATTTCATGGGTCTTCAATCCATGTTGGAAGAGGTAAATTTAGAAGGCTTGGAAAATCAGATAACTTCAATGGTAGGTTTAAAATTAATTCATGAAATTGCAGAGGCAGTTAAGATGGAGTTTGAAGGAACTAAAATCCCACTATCCATGTATACAAATCCTAAGCTAAAATATTCCATTGTTGATGATAAAACATTAGTTACACATTTTTCTGATACTGTCAACACAAGACCGAAAGATGATCAGGGTGTTGAGGAATTTGATTTCACCATGACTTAATCCATTACTCAATCACCCAGTATTTCTCCTCCATCTCAAAAATCACCTGGTAAGAGAGTTTGTAAGTCAAATTTTGTTAAGCTCCAGGAGGAGATAGCTTCGGGAAAATAATCCACTTTGGATGGTAATGTCAAAAAGAGATTGAGGAGAGCCTGTTTCTCTCTAATCACAGAATGAAAATAATATCCTGGAATGTTAGGGGCTTAAATGCTCCTAACAAGAGAACCTATATCAAGCAACAAATTTATTCTAGTGGGGTTGATATTGTTCTTCTCCAAGAAACTAAGTTTTATCTAGAAAATTTTAATTCAATTATTACAAAGTGGTCTAAGTGGAAATCTTGTCAATCAACTATGTAGGGTGTGTCTGGTGGTTTAATAACATTATGGAATTAAAAGATAGTTATTTTGGAGCCCATTTCAAGTGACATTAATTGGCAACTAATTAAGGTAACTCATTTAAATTTGAAGTTCATTTTGTTTAATGTTTATGCTCCCAACTCTATTGTTGGAAAGAAGTTGGTGTGGGATGTGTTATCACAAACACTAGAAAAATATGGTGATGAAAAGGTCATTTTGGCTAGGGAATTCAATGCTCTGTTATCATTAGATGAAAATAAAGGAGGTATTATTCCTCCTCCTAAAACAATTGAGAATTTTTCTAATTTTGTTCAAGATAATGCTCTTATTGAAATTTTTCCTACAAATGGAAATTTCACATGGACAAATAAGAGGAGGGAATTTTCTTAGATTTTTGAGCAGCTTGATAGATTCCTCATTACACCCTCTTGGCTATCAAAGAATTATGGTATGCAGTCTTTAATTTTTCCTTTGTATGGATCAGATCATTTTCCAATTTCCATGGATTTTCATCTTAAGCAAACCACATCCTCTAGTAAATATTCTTTCAAATTTTAAAGGATGTGGTTTCATCATTCACATTTCTTAGATCTATTAAAATATTGGCGGTTGATGTCCCCTTTGGTGGAAGGTACTTTCATGTACAAATTTTGTATGAAATTAAAATTCCTCAAAGATAGAATAAAACACTGGAACTTTTCTATTTTCAAAAATGTTTTTCCATCCAAGGCTAAAGTTTTCAAGAAGATTGAGGAAGTTAATGCACAATTTATTTCCAATGGGTTAAGTCTGAATCTTTATGATCAACAATCAAAATTACAAACTAATTGGGAAGAATTGGCTGTTTGTGAAGAAATCTATTGGAGACAAAAGTCTCGAGAGTTGTGGTTAAAAGAGGGTGATAAGAATACTAAATTATTTTACATGTTAGCACAAATAAAGAAGGCTAAAAGTTCTTTTTTTTCAATTCAAGAGAATGTCATAGGAAATGTGTTAACAAAAGAGGCCGAAATACAAGCAGAAGGTGTACAATGTTTTAGAAGTCTATTATCAGCACCCATTCAACAATATTTACAAGTTGGAAGGGATAGAGAGGACGTATTAGAAGCAATACCAATGACTATTTCACAAATGGAATAATGATTTTTGCTCAATCCATTCACATTAGAAGAACTTAAGGTTGTCTTGTTTTATATGCCCTTGAATAAAGCCCCAGGACCGGATGGTTTCACTAGTTGCTTCTTTCAAAAAAATTGGGATTTCATTGCTCATTACCTTCTTCAAGCCTTGGAAGAGTCTCGATCATCAGGTACAATGCTAAATCAATTCAATGTTACTCATATAGTCCTCATTCCAAAAACATCTTCTCCTAGATCTTTTTCAGAGTTCAAGTCAATTTCATTATGTAATGTAATTTATAAAATCATAACAAAAGAAATTTATTTACGTCTAGTTCCTATTATTCCTAAAATAATTTATGAAGAGCAAGGAGGGTTTGTTCATGGGAGAGAAACTGTGGAAGGAGCCTTAGTGGCTCATGAAGTTTTACATTCTATAACTTCCAATGTCATCCCAACATTAATAATTATATTGGACATGTTGAAAGCATACAACAGGGTGGATTGGTCCTTCCTTATGTAAGTCTTATTGAAATTTGGCTTTCATCCAAAACTATGTAAATGGGTAATGTCTTGTTTGAACAAAGAAAAATTTTCAGTTCTTATCAATGGTTCACCGGTAGGATTTTTTAGTTCAACTCAAGGACTAAGGCAAGGAGATCCTTTGTCTCCTTTTTTAAAATTATTTTGGCTGAGGTTTTGAGTAGGTTTCTGCACATAACTCATAGTCAAGGAAATTGGAAGGGAATTTTAATTCCTCCAATTGACATTTCAGCAACTCATTCTTTGTTTGTTGATGATACCTTATTATTTGGAAGGGAAACAAGTATGGAAGCTAAGCATATCAAATATGTACTTGACATATATACCTCTGCTTCTGGTCAAAAAATCAATCCAACCAAATCTAATATTTTTGTTTTCAATGTCTCATCATGCATTAAGGAGAACATTATCAACATCTTAGGCTTTCATGATCCAAACAAGTACTTAGGTTTACCTTGAGCAAGCAGGGTTTCCTATTGGGATAATTTTGTAGAAAGCATTCAAACTAGAATTGCAGGTTGGAAGGGTAGATGGTTATCAATTTCTAGAAGGATTCTAATTCTTAAATCAGTCCTCTCTACAATTCCAAATTATAATATGGTAGTTTTGAAAGCCCCTAGGACTATTATTGTGCTAATCGAAAAGATTATTAGAAACTTTCTTTGGAAAGGTAATTTGGATGGGGAAAAAAAACCTTTGGTTTCTTTGGAAAATTTGTGTAAAGAAAAGCTAAAAGGAGGGGATGGTATTCACAACTTAACTGCTAGAAACATTTCATTAGGTGCTAAACTAGTCTGGCATCTATATTCTAATCCACATGCTAAATGGTGTAAAATCATGCAAAAAAAATACTTAGATTCCGCTTCTTCTAAATGGATTTTTTCAATTCTTAATCCTCCAAAAGGATCTGTCATGTGGAACTTCTTGTTAACTTGAAGAAAAATTATTACTCCATACATTACTTGGGAGGTTAATAATGGAGGTAAGGCAAAATTTTGGTTAGATTCATGGCAAGGGAATACAACTTCAAATACAGTGCGGGAGTTTCATCAAATACAACATTTTATAACTCCAATTTGGGCATCAAAAATATGCAATTATTTTAAAGAAATAGATAATCTTACAAGAAGAGTGATTTGGAAGAGGTTTGCAAATCCATTGCTTCCTCAAGCTCAAAAAGTAAATCTAAATAACTTGCTAGCTGATAGAATCATCTTTGTACATAATGCAAGTGACAAGATTATTTGGGCTCCCTCAAAATCTGGCCATTACATAGTAAGATTGGGTTATAAAGCTCTAATGAATAGATAAGTTCAATTAAGTCCAAAAGAGCTTTGAATTTCTGTTAGAATTCTACAATATTTCCAAAAGCAAGTTGTTTTAAGTGGTTGGATTTAAAAAACAAGATCTTAACAAGTGCTAGATTGCATTCTCTAGGTATTCTTGATCCTTTTAATTGTGTTTTTTGTGGAACATCTTAGAGGATGTAAATCATCTCTTTCTCCTTTCCTCATTTGCAACTACTTGTTGGAAATTCATCCAAGAAAAGCTAAGTTGGTATGCTCCTCTCCCAGATACACTTTGGGATCTTATCTCCAGTTGGCCACTTTTGTATCAGTCATCTTTGTTTGCAAGTCTTTGGAAAATCATTTTGTTTGTTGTCTTATGGTGCATTTGGTGGGATTGAAATAAAAGGATATTTCGTAAGCAATCTTCAAATATTGATCAAGTTCTACTCAAATTGGAATCATCAATATGTGAAATTACAAATTCTTTTGTGCATTCAGTTAAAAATGTTGGTTCAATCTTCACAGATTGGGATTCAAGGCAGCTAAAAAATTTGGCAAATTCTGGTTATTCCTTTTAGAGGCAACTTAAAAAGTTTTATCATCAACAAAGTGGATAGAAAAAAGGTAATGCAGAAACCACCTTCAATTGGGTTTGTCAAGTTAAATTTCGATGGGGCCTCTAAAGGTAACCTTGGGAAGTCAGGTGTAGGTATTGTGTTGAGAAATTCTAAAGGCATTTTGATAAGTGAAAAATCAATAAAGTTGGCCCCAAGAACAAATAATATTGTAGAAGTGCAAGGTCTTTTGTTAGGGTTACAATTGGCAGTAAACTAGAAGTGCTTGCAACAACATATAGAAGGTGACTTTCAAATAATTATTAATGCTTGTAGAGATAGAAAGCAATTTAGTTGGAAAATTACATACTTTCTTATGAAGGTATGGAGATTATTAGATGTATTGGAAATTTTTCAGATCACACATACATACAGAGAAGGAAACCGATTAGCAGATCATCTTGTAAATTTGGGTTGCGAGCAAGGTCAAGTGGAAATAGCATATGAGGAAGGTCTAAATAACATTTCAAAGGATCTACAAAATATTATAGACAAGGAAAAGGTTGTACCAAGGATGTAAGGTTGCAATGTCATCAAAAGGCATAGATTATAGTGGCTAACCTTGGAAAAATCCAAGTTGTTTTCATATGAAAACAATCAGTTTTAGTCTCTCTATCCAACTTGGTTGTGATCAACGGGTATTTGCAAATTTAAAAAGTAATATTTCAAAATTCCTAATGATTTTTGTGTGTGTAGGGTTTTTTCAGGAATCTTGGCGTTATCCCCAACTCTCATTTCAAATGATAATTTATGTTTAATTTGAACACACATAAGCATTTGATGAGATCTGCCACTTGAGACAATCACAAGTTTGTAGATATGTTATCAATGAAGGATATTTGATGTTGTCATAATCAAATCTTTTGTTTTATCATGTCGTTGATATAAGCTTGTGTCAACTGTAAGGTATGTTAGTACAAGTGACAAACCTTAGCTGAGTCATCAATAAGCTTTTGTTGCCAGAAGTGTGACAGGGTGGGACAATTGCATAGCAAATTTGGTAGAATGATTGGTTGAACTAGTAGAATAGGGTACACATGTACTATAGTAGCAATGAAAGAAATAGAAAATGAAATCATGAGCTCTTCAGCATATTTGAAATACAAGCATTAATCATCGCACATGAGAAGTCTTTTCAAACTATCAAGGTGGGTAGTTTTTGTGTAGTTGGCGGAGGATCTGAATAGAGTACTACAGGTGGAAAATATTTGAATTTTCACTAAATACAATCGATACATGTGATGTATGTGGCTGTTCAGGAGTATGAAATAATCTTTTCCTATAATAATCGTCCTCATCCTTCAAGATCGTGCTTCCAAAAAGGCTTGTGTGAATTAGTGGTTTATATGCTGGAGAAAATTAAAACTTTACAATCAGTGTTAGTTTCATGATGAATATCGGCTTCCATCGTATAATTTATTCCTTTTATAACGTGTTGTTAAATCCATTTCAGGTTGTAGGCTATATCAGTTGTTTGGGTCTTCTTTGTCTATTTCTAGTATGGAAGTGGTGACTTAAATTTCTACTGATTGTTAGGCTCAAAATAAAGGGTAATGTTAAATCCCTTTGTGCTCTTTGTGTATGTTATCTGAGTCTTCGGTTTTTCTAGTTCGTGGTTAAAGCTATCTTGCAAGTTTGAATCTTTGGAGGTGTCTTAAATTGTTGAGTGAGGGACTTCGACTTTCATTGGGTGAATGAATTTTGATCTCTTTTTACTTTGGTCCTTGTTTCGGTAAATTGAATAAATATTGGGTTTTTGTTGTCTACAATGGAGTATTTTCATTTGAATTTCAAAATCGAAATGCAAATTAGGGAAGGTGAGCTCCCATTCTTAGAAGAGGCATCGAACTTCCAGCTTTCTAAAGTACTTAGAGTGTCATGTATGAGTCTGTTGGATAGCATAAAAATTGTTATAGGCCATGAAATTCTATTTCCAGATTCCCCCAATCTGTTGTTTCCAACTCAAATGCTTTCCATATTCCTTTCTAATGGAATGGACCTACTATAGTCTTTTGAACTGATGACATTATTGGTAAAAGAAGCAATGGTACTGAATTACATGGATGAAGATGAACTCCTTCAGGCCACTCAATAATATAAACTAATGAAAGGAAAGGCTTATAGTTGATGCAGGAGCATCTGGATGTGTTCAAAAGTTTAGGCAGTTGACAGTGAAGTGACAGGTTTTCTAATGATGCAATGAAGTTTCATATGTTGGCTAGAGTCATAGGTTGAGGATCAAAAGTCATGGATTAAAGGGTTTGTTTATGATTATGTCTAGTTCATCCACCAAAAGTTTTAAAGGTCCGCATGAAGATTTGATCGAGTTATGGATGATTGTGTTCGAGAAGTTATTCAGTTGTTTTGGTTGATGTTCTCGAAGGAAGATGATAAGATTCTGATGGCTTAGGTTGTTGCAGATGTTTTTGAGATGATTCATGATGATCGTGGATGTTTCCATAACATGTTTTGGTGGTCCACATCGATCGTGGTGCTTGCAATTGGTGAATTTCTTTTAAGAGTTCAAAGTTTCCATGTTCTTCACTGATAGGGTATTGTAACATGTTGTGGATCTTTGAGGATTAAATTCTGAAGGTTTTTTGTGTTCGAGGATGTTGATTTGGGTCCTTTCTTTTCTATGGCTGATGTTGGTTGGTGTGCATTGCAATTTTTTTTATTGTTTGTGGCTGAGCTATTTTGGGTCTGCACATTATCTTATTAGCCATTGTACTTGGTCCAACCTTGTTAAGGGTTAAATGATGTGTGGATGATATAAATAGAAGAGAGAGGATTCATTATGATAGAGAGAGGTAGATGAATCAATAAGGTGTTCGAAAGTGTGAAGTATGAAGCACGGTGAAGAGGTATTCTGATCCGGTAGATTCTCTGAGCAAAGAGGAAGTGTGGAGTAGGAAATCAGCTCAATGGAATATCATTGTGAACATTGTCATTATTTGATTGAATTGTAATCCCTAGGCTAAGCCTAGCATCTATAAAGTGCAAGTGGCCTCTGTAATGTATTTTGAGATTTAATATAATGAGTAATGAGTTTTGAAGGCTGGGTTTTTTCCCTATAAGGGTTTTCCCAAGATATATCTTGTGTCTGGTGTTCATGAATGTCATTTATCTTTATGTAGATTAGCTGTTACTTTTTGTTGCTTGATTGTTGTGATCATGGAGTTTGAATTTAGGCTGCAAGGTTAGATATTCCTTAACTGGATCCTCCTACCTTTACTGCATCAATTATTATCAGAGCTGGTTGAAGATCTGGTTGCGAATCTATTGGATAGTTGTGAATCTTTATCAGAGCTAGTTAAAGAGTTGGTTGTAAAGTTTATCAGATCTGGTTGTTAATATATTGCACGATGGGGAAGATTGGGAAAAGAACAAAGAAGGAAAAAAGAGAACCTAATATGTGAAAGGGATACCTTGGAGGAAGAATTGTGCGAACTAAGGAAGTGTAATGTAGAAATTATGGAGAAGATGAAAGAACTAGGAGGAGACAAGTATGATGCTCTTGAAGAAAAACTAGAATTTGAAAGAGGAAATGAAGAATTGGAAGTAGAGCTAGATAAGTTGGAAGAAGGATTCGTGTTGAAGTTGGAAAAGAGGAGTAGAGATTTGGAGGAAAGTTTGAAGGAGATGAACAAGGAGAATAGTTTTCAGAAGAAGGAGATATCTAATCTAAAGGAACATGCTAATAAGTTGGAGAATGAAAATGAAGGATTGAGATCTAAACCTAAAGTGTGTGAAGTTTCTTTTGATACTAGTGATTTGTGTGATGTTGCAAAAAGTGAAGATAAGAATGTAGCTAAGCTTGTGATTGTTGGAGATGTTATTGGTTTCAAAATCATGCAGAGAATGGGATATGAAGGAAGAGGATTGGGAAAGCAACAACAAGGAATGATAGAACCTATTGAGCTAGTAATGAGAGAAAAGAGTGAAGGCCTTGGATATGACAGAGGTAAGAATGTTATTGCAAGTTTGAATCAAGGAAGAGAAGGTATGTATTTTTCACATTGTAATAGGCATGGACATGAAAAGGAATTATATTGGGATCTATATCCTTGTAAGTTATGTGGATTAAGGAATCATTTTGAGGAGATGTATTGGGATAAAATGAGAAGGAGAACCTATGACAGATTGTAAGCAGATGGATTATGGATGGATTTATGGAGCAAAATGGAAACATGTTACCTATATGCTTAGAATATTGTACAAATGGAAGAACTCATATGTTGGAGGAAAGGAGAGATCAGGATGCAGAGAAAGAAGACCTTATGCAGGGTAGAATAAGGACAATGGAGGGTACTAGAGGAATGAAATAAGATTTGTTAGAGAAGGAACCTGTTGTCAGGTTTGGAAGAAGAAAGAATCCAACAATGAATGTCATCAAGAACCTAATATAAGAGAAGCTAATGAAAGAGAAGTAGTAAAGGATGAAAAGATAGTTTGTGCAGATGAAGAAGAGCTTGTTGATACAAAATTAAATTATCTAGAGGAGGGGGAACCTTTGGAGGAATTAGATTTCATAGTGGAATCAGAAGAAGGTGAAGCATTGATTTTAAGGAGAAAGTTTATAATAAATGTGCATGAAGGAATAGAAGAGGACAATGATCTTGAGGCAAATTTCAAGGTAGGTATGCAAGTAGATCGCCGAACCTAGACTTTGGCATGATTAAGAGCTTGAGGCAACTTGTAGGTTAGGCTTGCTCAGACCACCGATTATAGTGCAAGGCTTGCAAGTAGAGCGTCGAACTAAATTTCAAGGAGAAGAACTTGAGATAGTTTGCAGGGTGGAATTGAACAAAACACTGACCTTGAGGTAGTTCCAAGTACCTATGGACTAATCACCAAACCCATTGAAGAGACAACATTATTCAATAGAACTTGAGGCAATTTTGTAGGGTGGACTTGAACAAAACATCGACCTTGAGGCAGTTGCAAGTACCTATGGACAGATCGCCAAACTAATGCAAGAGATAACATTGGATTTGATATACAACCAAAGTGAAGAGGGTCACTTTTTAAATAACCCTGAGAGTCTAATGCAGGAGAATCTAGATGTATTCAGAAATTGAGGCAGTTGATAGTGAAGTGGTAGGTTTGCCAATGATGCAATTAAGTTTTGTATGTTGGCTAGATTTGTATGTTGAGGATGAGAAGTCATGGATTAAAGGGTTTGTTGATGATTATTTCTAGTTCATCCACCAAAATTTTTAGAGGTGTGCATGAAGATTTGATCAAGTTATGGATGATTGTGTTCGGGTAGTTGTTCAGTTGTTCTGGTTGATGTTCTTGAAGGAAGATGATAAGATTTAGATGGCTTGAGTTGTTCTGGACATTTTTGGGATGATTCGTGATGATCATGGATGTTTCCATAATGTGTGTTGGTGGTCCACATCGATCGTCATGCTCACGATTGGTGAATTTATTTTAAGAGTTTGAAGTTTCCATGTTCTTGGTTGACAGGGTATTGTAACGTGTTGTGGATCTTCGAGGATTAAATTATGAAGGTGTTTCATGTTTGAGGATGTTGATTTGGGTCCTTGATTTTCTATTTCTGGTGTTGGTTGGTGCACATTGTAATTTTTTTATTGTTTGTGGCCGACCTATTTTGGGTCTGCACACTATTTTATTAGTTGTTGTACTTGGGCCGACCTTGTTAAGGGTTAAATGATGCACGAATGATATAAATAGAAGAGGGAGGATTTATTATGATAGACAAAGGGAGATGAATCAATAAGGTGTTTGAAAGTGTGAAGTATGAAGCACAGTGAAGAGGTATTTTGATCTGGTAGATTCTCTAAGAAGAGGGGAAGTGTGGTACAAGAAATGGGCTTGATGGCAAATAGTTGTGAAGATTTTCATTATTTGATTGATTTGTAATCCTTGGGTTGCGGCCTAGCATCTGTAAAGCTTGAGTGGCCTCTATAATGTGTTTTGAGATTTTATATAATGAGTAATGAGTTTTGAAGGTTGGGTTTTTCCCCTGTTAGGGTTTTCCCAAGATATATCTTGTGTCTAGTGTTCATGAATGCCATTTATCTTTCTGTAGATTATTCGTTACTTTTTGTTGCTTGATTGTTGTGATCATGGAGTTTGAATTTAGGCTACAAGGCTGGACAATCCTTAATTGGATCCTCCTACCTTGACTGCATCAATATTGGTGGACTCTTTCCAAAAAGTTATGTAAGGAAAAAATTAGCTTTCAGAGATGTTTACTTAGCCATTAAAAAGGGCCTCCATAATGACAACCCTTGGACATTGTATATGGTTCTCAACACCCATGCCCAAACTCTTGTTCCTTTAATGGTGAAAAAATGAAAAGAAACATACTTTGCAGATTCTTTCATTCTGTCTCACCATATTCGCCATGGCCCAAGAGCAATTTCAATAACCAACAACTTTGAAGGATCACTTGAAAATGATGATTTGGAAGAAGAACAAGTAAATATTGCATCAAGCTTCACCGACTGTAGGGTTATAGTTGCACCCAACACTGGTGCATTGGAGGTTGTTGATGGATAGAGGAACATAGGTATCAATAGTTCTGCTACACTGGATGTAGAAGCTGGACAATGGAGTAGTGGTCTCAATCCTTGCAATGAGGGGTTGAACATTTCTGATGTTGTTGGTTTGATGGAAGAATGAGATATGGATTCTTCTAATACTACTAGTTTATGATCGGATATGTATTTTTTTGATATAAGTTTTAATGTTCTAAAGTTATGCATTATGTTTTTGTGACAAACATTGGTTTCTTGATATACTATCAAATAAATAAATATTAGCCAGTACTATAATTCTAGATTATGTAATCTTCTATTTTCAGTATATAATATATTATAGGAACTAGCCTTTCGCTCAAAAAACAACAATATATGTGGATGATCATATTAGGATTATATTTCCCAGCCCTTAGAGACTTCCAAGAGTAAATCTACTCTAAGTGGAGGGGAATGTAATACCGACCTCTATGTGACTATTAACATTCTAGTACTCTTTGGCATGTGCTCCATTATGGGTTGAATAAGTTAGTTTCATAGTGTAATCTTGTGAATGTATTGGTGTTGGTTGTTGTATTGGATTCATATGGAATAATTCTTTCCTAGAACTTATGTAGCAAATTATATGGTTTTTTTTTAAAGGAAATATTTCATAATTCTCTTATAGATTGATTATCTAGGAGATTATAAGTGTTTATACTTTATAGCATGTTAGAATGTTGATGATGAAAATAATTTCTAGGAGTAATGTTAGCGACTGTGGATTATTTAAATTTGTATTAGATGATTGACATAAGCTATTTAATTATTAATATAGAAATATGAATTGTAATTGTTTAACCAAGACTAGGATGGTGTTTGATTCTTTGTAAATGAACCATTTTCAAGAAAAAGGATATAATGGAATTAGTTGAGTAAATATGAATACTAATGCAATATTAAACTTTATTGTTTAAACAAATGTGCTAATGAGTTGAATGTTTTGATGAAGATGTTACCTATGCTAGGTCTTGGAGGTCTTAAGAGTTCTATAACAATGAAATAAATTTATCATCAAGCATGTGAGGAAGCAAGTCAAGGTAATGATAATGGAATAAATGATCAACTTCAAGTAACTATAGTTGGTAAGTATATACGCTTAATGTATATAATTGCATTCTTGATAATAATAATTTTCTAAGGATAAAATTAGGGAAGAGTTGATCAATGGCTATCATTCACTTTATTTAATGATGAGTTAGATTGATTATATGGAATTTATTTCAATTAAATTAGGAAAGTGATTTTAATGTGATTAGTAAAATCATACGATTTGGTGGAACCCCTAAAAATCTTTGTGTTCCACTGATAAAATTTTGCAAAATCCGGTTATTTTCATGTCCTAGGGCTTAGGGTTTATGTCACTTTTCAGTCCTAGTTTTTATATGTGCCTTAAACCCTTCCAAAAAATCCTAAGTCTTATTCCCTTTGAAAATGTTATATTTCATTGTTAAACTCCTGTCACCAGTTTTTGGTCACTCAAGTCATGACTTGTTCCTTTTAACTCATCTTGTCACTGGCCCCTTAATCCTAACAATTCTGGTTGTTACTCATCATCTTATTTAAAATATTGCTTTATGTTATGCAGGTTGAAATATTTTAATTTTGGGTTGAATGGTTTTAATTTCAAAGCTTTTAATTTTTCTATTGTTGACCAAAAGTCTCAACCTTAATTCTTATGTCCCCATCCATCATTTGCCTAGTTGGGCCACCTTTCAAGTTACTAACCATTGACACGTGTAGATATAAAGTCTTACGATGACCGTCAGATCTAGTAGATCAAATCTTGACATTTCCCCACACCCCCGCTTCATTTTATTTTCTATTAAAAAATTCTGGAGGGTTGGCAGGTGAGCACCACGTGTCATCTCTATCAGTGGGCCCTGTCGTCTTTAAAGGAAACGGTGAATACACTTTGGTGAAATCAACGGTGTGTACTGAATGATGTGTCTTCATCTAAACCATTCCTTGCACCCTCGCCGGACTTTAATATGCATTAAAATACTCTCACGGGCTGGATGGATGATGACATGTGTCCCCTTGTGAGTGGGATCCATCGGACTTTGAAGGAAGTGAACACTTTGTTTGATGAGATTGACATTCGAGGTTGGATGACGTGGGTTAATCTTGACCATTCCCTACCATCCCATGGGGGACCCACATCTACCTCCCATATCTTAATAGGGAAGCAGGGAGATGCCACATGGAGTCATCTAAGCAGCAGAAGGAACATTAGAGAAAGGGAAATATTAATGAAATATTTCAAAGAAGGGTTTAACGTATTAAAAGATGAGCTACTAAAATGGATTTTAAGGCATGTGTTTCAAAGGCAATCAAGATATCTTAATCATGACCATCCATCATGCTTGAGGGTTATGTGCAAGGGTAAATTCTCTAAATGGTAAGGAGTGCACATAATAAAGGCTTTTGATTTGATCCCATCCCTTCCCCACCTCCTGATTGCTGAAATTTGTGCACAGGTTAAGACTAATGGGGAAGCAGGGAAGCCAACACGTGGACTTTTTCCTCAATGCTTAAGAAGTCGTGGATCCCAGAAGTGACTTGGAGAATTTTCCACGTAATTTTCTTCTGATTGGTCAACAATAATAGAGGGCTACAGTCATCTTTTTCAAACTCTATTGACTAAATCTGGGTCATGTATCTAGCCATCTCATTATATGATCAATGTTCGATATTCGAAGTTGAGTTTGAAGGTAAGTGAGCCATTTTGGTTCACACAAGTGAACCATAATGGTGGAAAAGACATAGAGCTACTGAATTGGAAGGTTTTAAAGCCATTAAAACCTATTTTAAAGCATAATTGAAGATTGTTAAAGGCATTTTGCACATTCAAGGAGTTCGTGTTGCAATTTTTAGGCTTGTTGGGCGATACAATGAGGGTTTTTGAGTGTTTTGTAAGACAGTCAGTAAAATCACTTCCTTGCTTCTAAAATTACTTAGAAATTGTTTAATTATGCTTGCTTAATCATTATGTCATTAGGGTTCTCTTGTTTATTCATTTATTTTAAGGTTTGACATAATTTTAAAGCAATTAGCTTGTCTAGTCCTATTATTTTCAAAGTCAAACCCATGCCTAAGCTATCAGTTTCTAGTTTGTTGAAAGGAACCCTAGTTGTAAACCCTAGAATCATGGCCCCAAAAGTAAAAGCATCCTTATCTAAGGGAGAAGCCTCTGGCTCAAAACCTCCTATTAGACTTGTAGTCTAGGACCTCACTAATTAGTTAAAATTCTCAAATTCTGAAAAACCTAAACGTCAATTACTATTATGAGGGAAACAAATTGTAGAAGGACTAGTAGACAAGAAAAGTGCTATCAACGATGCCACATTTCCCTACACTGGGTGGAAAAAAATTTAATTGTTGTTTTGGGAACAAGAATTGTGGCATTCCTCTAGGCAACCCATGGAACTTGGATTTGGGAAAATTGATAGTCCCAAATGTCTACATGGATGTGGATTTTCTGAAGACATTGGCTAAAAATTATGATCTACTCACAAGGACTATGAGGATATTTGATGGGATAGACATGGTCAAGCTCATTAGAGAAGAGATTGCAAAAATATTCAAGCTCACTAAATGGAGTGAGGATATGGTGCCTATTGATGAGAAAAAATTTAGAGGACAATATACGAAGGTAAAGCACACATTTAAAATTTCAATACTACTTAATTATTTGGTATTTGTGGATGGTAGAAGGGTAGTTTTGGTTCCTTCAGAAAAAGAACCCTACCCTATAAATTATTATGTATCCTACTTTCAGATAACCTTCTATTCTATATGCCAAATTATTGGTTATGACTTAGTCACAGGCATGCCTATGGCTTGGATGTGCATGAAAACACATATCCAACATCCCACATATTACACATTGTATGATTATGGGGGGTACCTAGCAAAAAGGATGCATGAGGGCCTGGTTGAATTGAAAAAGGGTAAAGATGGAGTCATATTCTTTTGGTACTGACTGCTTATGCACATGATATTGTTCAAAGGTGCTCCATTTTTTGGTTAGGATATGACATTGGAATAGAAGAAAGGTAACTTATAGCTTCTTGTTCAATGTTGGACAAATCTCCTAGAAAAAGATGATAGAAAGTTTGATTATGTGATGTTCCAAAACTTGTTTGCTTCCAAATTGAGGAGAGTACTAATTATGAACATTGCAAGGATTCCTACAACCTTGTATTATTTTCTGAGGCCTAAGGAAAGGAGGCCAAAACTTGGTATTGATCACAACTGGGGGGATGTTATCCCTTATCCTACCTATATTGTTTTGAGAGTATATGGTACAGTTGTTTCACCCTACATGCTGCCCAAGGATGTGCTAGAGAGAATTAGCTTTTTAGAAGTAATATGGAAACTTGGGAATGTGGAGAACAATCACCTAAAGGATCAAGGATAGGGAACCTTTTTCCCTTTGTACACATGTTTTTCTAATTTTATGATGATCAAGGGAGGGTGGGATAAGATAAATTATATTCTCAACCCACTAGGAATGAGGAGAGTAGTAGCAAGAAACCATGACCCTGAAGGATTCATGGCATGGTTGAAAATGAGGAATAGAAGCTCAAAATTTACTCATAATTTTTATTTCCCTGATGATGTCATTAGAAAAAAAAATTATTTTCAAATACAAGATGACAAAAAAGAAAAGCAGATTGCTTTTGATAAATAGTGTAGGGAGATAAGAGAAAAGGACCCTCAATTCACTACTCTTGTTGAAATTTTGAATGAGATGCAGAGAATTGAATATGTTTTCCAAAACTTTGAAATAGTGGTTGGGTACCTACAAGGTGAGAGACTGATTCAAGAAAAGGGAAAGGCCATTTCTAAAGATGAACAAGACATGGGGGACACCCCTGTAATGGAAGAAAAGACAACATATCAACCCCCCAATGAACATAAAGTAATTATTTTCAGAAGAAGGAAGAATAAGGTAAAGGGAAAGGATGCAACTGTTACCTCTTACCAATAAGAGGAGCAAAGGATCCCTTCATCAGTGCCACAAATTCCACCTCCATCTCCTCCAACGTCAATTGGACTTGAGTTCATTGATATTGATTCTCCACCAACACAAGCTTCACGACCACAGGAGCCACCTCTGAAGAAGCAAAAGGTGCAATCGGCTGGCTTGGTGGATTATGAAGAGGATTCTAAAGAAGAGATCTTGGTCACTAAGGAAGAAATGCAGCAAGGGATTCCATCTCCATCTAGGGAGAATGTGCCACAATAACTTGGTTTGAGATTAAGAAAGGTTGACCTCATTGGATTAAATAGCCAAAATGATGTAAGAGAAGAGGCATGGATGATGATTCCTTTGTGAAGTCCAAGGCCTTCATGGATTTCTTTTGGAGGGTGAAGAGAGATGAATTTATAAATAAAATTGTAGAGAAAAGGAGCCTCCATCCTAAGTTACCTAATTTAGCTATCCAAGCACAAGTAATAAAAGAGATTTAAGAGAAATATTAAGGAATAACTCATATGAGGGTAGAGAATTAGTGAGAAACAGTGGAATTATTTTGTTTCCCGAATGGGACTTATCTTCTTCCATTGAATTTGATACAATAAAGAGATATGATAGACCTCTCTACAATTCAGAAGAAAAAGTACAATTTCATTGCAAGGATCTGCATTCAGTGAGCAGTGCAACACATTGGCCATTTGGGCCCTAGTCCCCAATACCAAGAATTTAGACATTGTAGAGCTTGCTATAGATTATAGGGGAGGCTTGATAATAAAGAGAGTGTATGATACTTCAACAATTGAGGTTGCAAGAATGTTAGTCAATGTTGCTCAATTCACAAAAGCAACAGTGGAATCGGTAACTGTTGGGAAAGAAAGTTATAGAAAAAAGTACAATGATTTATTGATTGATTATGAGAAGAATCAACAACAAACAATGCAACTACATACTGAATTGGCACCGTTGAAGGAGAAATTGCAGAATTTGTAGTCAGGTGAGCCAAACGAAATCAATACTACTTCTCCCTCTACCTTTCAAGAACCAACAAATTTTTCCACTACACCCCCTATAAGTTCTTCATGGGAAATTGTGCACTACAACATGGGGAAATGTTCCCATTGTTGTGGAGGGACCAGATACTTCAGATACAACAAAAGAAAGAGACATCAACATGGAAGAACTACTCAAAAAGCTGAAAGAATATGAAGAAAAATACAATTAGTATGATAAGGACATTCTTGATAGCAACCTCAAGATTGTGACTGTAGTTTTGGAACCTTTGTAGAGGAGTGGATAAAAGGTTATTTATCATTTATGCTAATTATTCTTCAATGATGGGGGAAATAAACAGTTTGGGTATTGACAAAGAGGTTACCATCCCAATCTTGGAAAGGTGAATTCCTAGGATACAAGACTTGAGAATAATTGTTGTGGTAGCTAAGCATAATGCCAATCCACCTGAGAAGATCAAACCAACCCTTAGAAAATTGATTGGAATCCAAGATCTCTAGGGAAAGATTGAGCCTTTAGAGGCTAAGATAACGGAATTGGTGAAAAGTTTTCATGAGATGAATCATGGCATATTACCTAATATATTAAAGAATGATGGTAATATCAAGTCCCTACAGGAGTGGAAACATGATACCAATAAGGTGATATCAAATCAAGTGGCCAAGATTTGTAAGGAAAATAATATGAGCATGTTAAAAAATAATATGGATATGCTTGCCCAAGCTGGAATTTCTCTAGAAGAGTTTGATAAGGAGGCTAACCAAGTTGTGACTAAATATGCCCCTTATAGGAAGAAGGTTGATGATATCATCACATTCAACTAGCCTACAGAGGATGAATTTCAAGCTTGGAAGGACAAGTACCTTGATGTCCTTGAAGATTAAGCTACAACATGATGAATTACAGATGGGAGAAACATAATTCACAGCTTGGAACCAGTACAGATTAGGCTTTTGATGAAGTAAGGATAAAATATTTTCTTCTCCCCAATTTGAATTTGATGACAAGGTTGCATATGTGGATGAATCTTTTATCTCTTCTACCTTCTACATTTTATGTTTTTATTTCAATTTATCCTTGGGTACATGGACACAATTTCGGAGCACATGGATATTGCTACATCAAATTAAAGTTGTCATTTGGAAGGTGGGACATGATCTTCATCGACTAATGAAAATAGTTTTTGTCCCATGTAACAGTTCCCTCCATCTAGGAATTCAAATATAACTGAAAAGGGAATGTTTTTTGTATTGGTCCAATAGAAAAGGGATATGTGTATTTTCTGGACCGAAGATTTTTTTCTCCATCATTTCTATAAGAAGGAATTCAAGGCTAGAAGTATGGGTTGGTTGATTTTTATCTGATCACAAAGAATTTTGTAAGGGAATATAGAGACCATTTTAGAGTTTTCTCTTAGGTTTTGAGTTTTCCAAGTATGTTTATGTAATTTTGATAACAATACTAGCAATTGAATATAGAATGGTGCAAATTCAATACCATTTCTCTCCTATATACTTGTTTCATGGATTATGAATAATATGATCAAGGATTATCTTATTTGTCTTCATTGATTTCTAGTGGATGTGTAGTTTTGTTCTTTCTTTTAATTCAAAGAATTAATGAAAATGCTTGAGTGAAGCTATAGGTTCATGTAAATTAAGTACTAGGATCTTAATAATAAGTTATGGTTGATAATACAATGAATTTGATACTATAATGCAGTATTATCAAATCTTAATGATGCTATGTGTTAAATTGTTATTATATTATATAGGTTTTGAGATTGACTCCATTCCTAGGTTAAGGCACTAATCTAAATTGTGTATTCATGATACATTTTGTTGGTCATTCATCAACTAATCAATCTTATAAACAACTTTTCAAATGGATTACAATTGTTACTATTTTGTGTTGAGCCTTTCCATTCTCATGCTATAAATGTTAAGTGTTGTTAAGGAGTAGCCAACTTCTTTGATACATTCCATTTGTTGAGCTATTACATGAGAATTTATATTTATTTGCAATTTATCCATGTCCTAGTGTGCTTTATCCAAGCATTGTGATTATAGTCGCATACATTCATAATGGGGTGTAAAGTTTTGCAAATATTTTCCCATTCCTACTAAAGTTTGTTTAATGCTCCTACCATTTATCATTTGAAGTTAATTTGTGTAAATCTTGTTAAGTCCTTGTATGCCCATGAAAATCCTCTACAAATCCTCCACCTAGAGTGTTGAGAATGGTCTTAGGAGTTCTTTGTATTTCTAAATCCATGCAACTCACTTAAAGATCTACAAAATTATCATTATTATCTACAATTCCCAATTAATTTTGGGTGGCGACTTTGAAGTCTTTGCACCAATGTGCATTATTTGAAGAAGTTAAGAAGATATTGAAGAAGAAGAGTTGCAGAAGAAAGATGAAGAAAACCAGAGGTTACATGAAGAAGAATCTGGAAGAAAAGATGGAAGGTGAGCTTTAAAAGACTCCCAAGTAGAAGGGCAAATGGGTATTCAAGGATGAAATTACTAATCAGTGGATTCCACCTTCATGAGTTAATGATGTAAATACAAGTAAGTCTACTCCACATCCCATTCCTAAAAATAAAATTCCTTTAAGAAATTCTTCTAGCTGTGAAAGTCAAGAGAATTTTCTAGGGTTAGACCATGAAGGAGAAGATGATTGTGATAATAAAATTTTCACAAGTATCCATAGGTCTAGACCCAGGAAAAGTAGGAGTAGAAGTAGGATCTATCACCGAAATGTTGCTTCTAAAAATTTTGTTGTTATTGGTGACATTATCCATCCTACATTTAGTGGATATTCACCTTTACCAACTGATTTGTTAATTGGAACTAACAATGATGCCCAAAACCTAATAGATCTGGAAGAGAATTCTGGTTTATAAATCACTCTCCCAAATCCTAAAGAGGTTTTTGGAGATGTTAGTGCTGTCAGAAGAGAGATTCAAATTTAGGTTGAGATAAGGATAAATAAGGAGAGGGAAAGATAAGCACAGATAAGGAATGCTATAAATGAAAGAGAGACATTAATAAGGAAATTGGACTAGATGAGACTCATAAACCAAGTTGAACCTAAACCAATTAACTTGGGTTCTATTGTGTCTGAGATCCTTGACAAGAATAAGCAAGAAAACCCCATAAAAATTTTGATACCACCAACCGAACCAAATCTAAAGTCACTAGTGATGTTACTCCACATCCTACTGAAAATGTCTCCAACCCACCAAATGCAAAAGGCAAATAGCCTGTAAAAAACTTGGTTATCAATGATAAATCCACATCTGAGAAGCCTCCCATTCCCCCCAAATCAGAATCTGAGATGGAAAAGTTAAGGAAAATGAGGCTCTCAAGAGAGAAGTAGAGAATATGGAGATCATGGCTACAAATGTTGAGATGAAGAGGAAGCTTGATTTCTTGAAGACTACATGCTCAAAAGAAGTTGTTGTGGAATCTAGCTCAAAAGATCCTTCTCAGTCCACAATAAAGCCCACATCCTCAAGTGATGCAAAGAATTTTGGTCATATTAATCAATCCACTTATAATTCTAAGAATGTGAACACAACTAGTAATGATACTACTCACAATCAATTTTCTAACAAAAATGTGGATCACAAGAAAGGAGGTGGAGAAGCTAGGAAAAACAATGAGGATAGAGATAACCAGTTTTATAGGTGGTCTATGCAATTGGAAAGATATAGGCAATTGTGCTTTGAGGGGATCCCTGGATGCCCAAATCCTATTGATAATGATAGAAGGGTTGTGTTGAGAAAGTTCATTGGTAATATTGTGATATCTGGTGAGGATCACTTGAGGGCTTTCTTAAATCTTCTTGATGACTATGAAGTGGAGCATGAGGATGTAGTCATGAAGGTGTTCATGCAATCATTGATAGAAGATGCAAGGGATTCGTACAGATGTTTACCTGATGGTAGTATTGGCTCATGGGAAGAGTTCAAGAAACATTTCATAGAGAAATATGGAGACAAAACTAACCCTAGTTTTATGCTTAATGAATTTAATAACATCACCAAAGGTCAAAATGAGATGGTTTCTGATTTTAATATCAAATTTAAAAAGGCAATGAAAAAAATTCCATATAATTTGAGGTTAAATGATCAAGTGTGCCTTATTACATATTGTAATGCATTTTATGCTAAGATGGCATATATATTGAGAGATAAAGACCCTCAAAACTTGAGGGATACATTCATAATTGCTTTGCATATTGAAATCAATAGAAGAGCTTCAGGTAAAGTGGGAAGAAGGGATGATATAAAGATTTTATAAAATCCACACCATCAAAAGGATAAACATGAAAAGGCTTCGGGTTCAAATCTCCCTTATGATCAGAAATGGGATCAAGTGATGGATACTCTAAAATATATCAAATATATTGTTGCTAAGAATGAAAAATGATTTGGAAATGACAAGATGTGTTTCCAAAAGAATGAGAAGCCCCCACGAACTCAATATTATCCCTACAAGAAAAATTGATTGGTAAATTGGCAAACCAGTTCCTAACAATCAGAAAGGAAAACAAGATCAGATTACACCCGATCCTCTGTAAAAACATTCTATAAATTTCACTAATGAAACTCCATCGTGTGTGGTATGTCATCTACCTCACTCTTCTTATCAATGTGTTGTTGCACAACTAGTTGAATTTGAGCAAGGTTCACCTGAAGAATATGATGAATCTAATGAAGATGATGTTGAAGTTAATATGATAATGAGAAAGTTTGATCTTGTTGATAATGAATGCTCATCTGACATGGAGTCCCATGAAATTTATGGGGACGAACAAAGGGAAAGAGCACATGCTTACCACTAGCAGGTTCTCTCTAATGATGAAAATGATGATGATCATAATGTATGCACATTGGAAGCATATGAAGATGATGTGTCCTTGAGAATACCTTCATAGGAAGAAATTGTAAAGCTAATGGTTGCTCTAGCAGCTCAAGAAAGAGGTTATTACCATTTGAGGAATAGAACAGTGGGTGGAGATCTAGGCAAAGCTACTAGTTTATTCATCAAAGAGTAGAATGTGAAAGCTAAAGAGCCTAAAATTGATGTGAAGGGACATAAAGCTAAAACCAAGGAAACCAAAGGGGATAAGATTTGGGAAAATAAGGCTGATAAAACAAAGATGGATGGAGAAGTCATCTCTCCTGCTGTGAAGGTGAAGACACAAAAACATGGTGTTGAACTTGAAAAGAAAGAAGCCAAGCCCAAATTTAAAACCAAAGGTCAGCAACAGAAGGATAGCAACATTGAAAAAGGTATTATTCCAATAGATCTACCTAAGTATACCCCTGTTGATATGTTTCAATTGCTTAGTCAAGTAAAATTTTATGTTCCTTTGCTTGAAATGATGAGAATAAACAAAAGGCAGTATCCCTTATCAATGGTTCTACTATAGTCTGTAATGAACAGGTGGTGTCTACTCCACCCAAAGTGAGTGGAAAATAAAAGAAAGAGAAGGAAGTTGAGGGAGAAATCACTGATATCCCTCATATTTTTCTAGGAAATTCAGTGATTGCCTATCTTGGAAACATAGATCCATTTTTTGTAACTTTGATTGTGGATGAAAAATTGTTAAAAAATTGTATGATTGACTCAAGGGCATCCAACAACATTATTCCAGCCAATATTATGGAATCAATGGGATTAAAAGTTGATAGTTCCTAGGGTAATGTTATTCCATGGATTCTAGAGAAGGCCTTATGACTGGTGTGATAAATGAACTCCCTTATAAATTAGTTGCATTCCCAGAGAAAGAATTTAAATGAGTGTAGTAGTGGTGGACATCCCACCAAACTATAGAATGTTGTTATCTATAAAGTGGAATGCTTCTATAGGGGGTTGCATGAAATTTGATATGTCATTTGTTACTTTCCCCATTGATGGTAAAAATGTCAAATAGGGGGAACCAAAAGTACCGCACATGATTGAACATGCTCCTGAAGAGGACACAATGAATTTTATTGATATTAACCTTAGTGAGTTTAAGGTGGAACATTTACCAAGAGAAAGTGATAGGTGGCCTGAACCCATAGACAATGAGGTTACAAGATTATCTGATAAAGATGGCCTTTGGAAGATATATTTTGATGGTGCAAGTTCCAAAGAGGGATCAAGTGCAGGTATATTACTGGTCTCACCTAGTGGCAATAATTTTAAATTTTCCTTCACTTTGTCTTTTGTTTCCACAAAAAATGTGGCAGAGTATGAGGCCTTGTTGCTAGGGTTGAGATTGGTAGAAAAACATGGGATAAAGAAACTAATGGTAATAGGTGATTCTGAGTTAGTAACATCCGAGGTTAGATCTAGATATGCATGTAAAAATAATAGATTGAAATAATATAGGAATGTTGTATGGGATTCTATTGAGCAATTTGATGCATTTAGAATTGACTAGATGGAGAGAGGTCAAAATAGAGTGGCCAATTAGCTAGCAAACATTGCACTTAGACATGATGGAATAACCTTTGCTGATATCTCCAAGGTTGGGGTACCAACAAGGCCATCAGTCCATGATAATGTGCACAACTGTGAAGACTTCAATGATGGTGAAGACATCTTGAGGTTTCTGAAGTGTGTGGATGAGTATGAGAGTCAAGAGATTGACTTTGGAGCTTTTGTTGAGAATATAGATGGAAAAGACAATTTTTGGCAACGAAGCGATTCAACTAAAAACAAATAAGATTCCTAAAGTCCTTGTGGCATTAGAGAGATCTTTTGACAATCAGTACAAAAGCAACACCAAGACAACTACTACCCATCCAGAGGATTTAAAACAAGTAAACTTGGGAATTGAAAATTCCCCTAAAAAGGTTTATGTGGGAAATAAAATGAAGCCCGAGATCAAGGAAATGTTAATTGCCTTGCTATGAAAATATAGACATGTCTTTGTCTGGTCATATGATGACTTGAAAGCATATAGGGAGGAATTGTTTCAACATGAGAATCCTCTAAATGCTGATCCAAATCCTTTCAAGTAGAAGAAAATACCCATTAATCCAACCTTAGCTCCTAAAATGCATGAGGAACTAGTAAATCTAAGGGATGTTGGCATTACCAAGCCCATTAGGCATCCATCATGGGTGTCTAATTTAGTGCCAGTCAAGAAAAAGAGTGGTTATATAAGGTTATGTGTGGATTTTAGAAATTTGAACATATCATCATTAAAAGATAACTATCCACTGCCAAATATGGAAGCTATGTTGCAAAAGGTGACTGGTTGTGAATTATTCTCTCTGATGGGTGGTTTTTCTAGTTACAACCAGGTTAAAGTGAAGGAATCTGAGCAGTACAATACTGCATTTACAACTACATGGGGCACTTATGTATATGTTAGAATTCCATTTGGTTTGACTAATTTAGGTCCCACTTTTCAAAGGGCTATGGATGTAGCCTTTTCTGATTTCATTGATTTGTTTTTGGAAATATACAAGGATGACCTGACTGCTTACTCCAAGAAAGAGGAAGACAATTGTATGCACTTGGAGAATATTTTTATCAGGGCTTTGGAGTATGGAATATCACTCAACCCAAAGAAATGTGCCTTTGGAGTTATTAAAGGAAAATTGTTGGGACATATTGTGTCTAAATAAGGAGTGAGAATTGAGCCTGAGAGGGTAGCTTCCATTGACAAAATTTTGTAACCAAAGAATGTGAAAGGTATTCAATCCTTCTTTGGTCAGATTAACTTCTTGAGAAGATTTGTTACAAATTTGGCTAAGATCACTCGCCACATATCCAAAATATTGAAAAAGGGTGAAAAAGTGGAATGGAATGAAGAAGCAAGTAATTATTTTCAAGCAATTAAATAGGAAATTAAGGAGGCCCTAGTTCTAAGGACTCTTGATTTTTCCAATCCATAGAAAATCTTTTCATTTGTGTCATTTCATACTATTGCTGCTATTTTTCTCCAAAAGAATCGAGAGGGCTTTGAACAACCTATTACTTTCTTTAGAAAATCACTTCAAGCTACAGAGTTGAAATATGATTTAATGGAAAAACAAGCATATGCACTACTTAAGTCTATAAATAACTTAAAAACCTACCTTTTAGGAGAAACAATCATTGCTTGTGTTCCAAGTGCAACTGTAAAGGACATCTTTACCCAACAAGAGGTCATGGGTAGAAGATGCAAGTGGATAAACAGAATATAATAGTTTAACATTGACATCCAAATCACCAAATTAGTGAGAGGTCAGGGATTGGCCAAGTTAATGGCTGAAGTAAACTTTGATTCCAATCAAATAAATCTTGAATATGACTTTCAAAGATCATATATTTGTGATATGGAGGGTTGTGATTGGTATAAGAATGTCATCTACTACTTGCAAAAAATGCAATGCCTCAAAGGATTAACTGATAATGAGAAGAGGAATCTCGAGTTACATGCCATCAATTATGTGATTATAAAGGGTGAAATATGGTGGAGAAATTTGGATATTGTTATTCTAAAATGTGTTGATAAAGCTAAGGCTTCTAAATTGTTGAATGAAATGCATAGTGGAGTGTGTAGTGGACACCACATGACTAAAACCACTGCTCATAAAGTCTTAAGAATTGGGTTTTGGTGGCCTATAATTTTTAAAGATGCTCACAAAATGGTAAGAACATGTGATTCATGCTAAAGATTTTTCAGGAAGTTGAATTTTTTAGGTAATCTATCACTCGGACCAGTTGCAGTTCAGGTGCCATTTCAATAGTGCGGCATTGATTTCATTGGAGAGATATCTGAAAAATCCAATGGAGGCCATTCATGGATTCTTGTGGCCACAAACTACTTTAAAAAATGGGTGGAAGCCATTCCAACAAAAAGAGAAACAAGTAAAGTAGTCATATATTTATTGATGGATAATATATTGACCAGGTTTGGGGTACTTGAAAGAATTGTTTTAGACAATGCAATGTGCTTCAGATTTGAGGAATTTACAAATTTCTACTCAAAGCATATAATTCATATGTCTTTCTCTTCACCATACCGCCCTCAAGGTAATGGCCAAGCAGAATCAAGTAACAATATCTTGATGAAGATTATCAAAAGGATCCTTGTGAAGAATAAGAGAGCTTGGGATTCTAAGTTGAAGTTGGCTTTCTGGGCAGATGGGGTAATTGTTAAAAGGGTCACTGGCTATGCTCCATTTGATCTAGTGTATGGTATTTCTACAAGGTTACCTCAGAACAACCTCATGAAGTTGTATAAGTTTATCTAGGAGTATGATGAAGATACATGTGATGAGATCCATCATAGGATTGATGCATTAATGGAAGTGGATGAAACAAGAAAAGATGCTCAAAAAAGAAACATTAAATTATAGTTGTAGGTCAAGAACCTATATGACAAGAAAGCATCTTCAAGAAAATTCCAAGTAGCAGATATGGTGCTGATGTGGAATGCAAGATTTGAGGATAAGGGAAAACATGGAAAGTTTGATGCATTATGGCTCAACCCTTATTTAATCAGCAACACTCATGGTGAGAACTCATATTTTATACAAGATCTAGCAGGTGAACTTCTTGAGCTTCCAGTACATGGACAATTCTTGAAGTCATATTTCTCTTGAAATATTCTATCTTCAATGTATATTATAGGTTTTGTATATTTTTGTACATAAGTGTTTTCTTTGGTTGTGTCTAGTCTGGTTTTGATTACCTTGTCCAGGTAGTTTCTTGGTTTTGGTTCTTTCTGTTTAGTCTGCTTCAACCCAAGATACTATCATCTCACTCTATTTTGGAAGAACAAACATCCCCAACTAGAGCCACTGGTGGAACCCCTAAAAATATTTGTGTTCCACTAATAAAATTTTACAAAATCTAGTTATTTTCATGTTTGAGGGCTTAGGGTTAATGTCGCTTTTCAATTCTAGGGTTTATATGTGCCTTAAGCCCTTCCAAAAAATCTTAAGTCTTATTCCCTTTGCAAATGTTGTATTTCACTATTGACCTCCTGTCACCAGTTCTCGGTCACTCAAGTCATGACTTGTACCTTTTTACTCATCTTGTCACTGGCCCCTTAATCCTAACAGTTCGGGTTGTTACCCATCATCTTATTTAAAATATTTCTTTATGTTATGCAAGTTGAAATATTTTAATTTTGGGTTGAATGGTCTTAATGTCAAAGATTTTAATTTTTCTATTGTTGACCTAAAGTCTCAGCCTTAATTCTTATGTCCCCATCCATCGTTTGCCTAGTTAGGCCACCTTTTAAGTTACTGACCATTGGAATGTGTAGAGATAAAGTGTTAAGATGACCATCAGATTTGGAAGATCAAATATTGACTGTTCCCTACACCCCCACTTCATTTCATTTTCTATTAAAAAAATTTAGCAGGTTGGCGGGCGAGCGCTACATTTCATGTCTGTTAGTGGGCCCTATCATCTTGAAAGGTACCAATGAATACGCTTTGGTAAAATCAACAACGGGTATTAAATGATGTGTCTTCATCTAGACCATTCCTTGCACCCCTGCCCGATTTTAATATGCTTTAAAATACTCTCACGAGCCAGTGGGTTGATGACATATGTCCCCTTGTTAGTGGGACCCATTAAACTTTGAAGGAAGTGAACACTTTATTTGATGAGATCGACGATTGGGGTTGGATGACCTCGGTTAATCTTGACCACTCCCCTCCATCCCATGGGGGACCCACATCTGCCTCTCGTCTCTCAACGGGGAAGTGGGGAGATGCCATGTGGAGTCATCTAAGCGATAGAAGGAACATTAGAGAAAGGAAAATATTAATGAAATTTTTAAATGAAGGGTTTAATGTATTAAAAGATGAGCTACTAAAAGGGCTTTCAAGGCACGTGTTTCAAAAGTAAGAAAGATATTTTAATCATGATCGTCCATCGCGCCTTAGGGTTACATGCATAGGTAAATTCTCTAAATGGTAAGGCATACAAATATTAAAGGCTTTTGATTTCATCTCAACCCTTCCTCGCCTCCCTATAGTTGAAAGCTACGCATGGGTTAAGACCAACGGGGAAGTGAGGAAGCCAACACGTGGAATTTTTCCTCAGTGCTTAAGAAGTGGTGGAGCTCGTAGGTGACTGTGAGACTTTGACACATTGTTTGCTTCTGAGTGGTCGACAATAATAGAGGGATCCAGTTAGCTTTTTCAAAATCTATTGACTAAATCTGGGTCATTTATCTGGCCATCTCATCATATGATCAATGATCGACATTCAAAGTTGAGTTTGAAGGCAAGTGATTCATTATGGTTCGCATGATCAAACCATAATGGCAAACAAGACATATAGCTACCAAATTGGAAGGTTTTAAAGCCATTAAAACCTATTTTAAAGCATAATTGAATATTATTAAAGGAATTATATGCATTCAAGGACTTCATGCTGCAATTTCCAGGCTCGTTCGATGAAAAAATTAGGGTTTTCAATTTTTTTGCAAGCCAGTAAATAAAATCACTTTCTTGCTTCTAAAATTACTTATAACTTGTTTAATTGCATTCGCTCAATCATTTTTTCATTAGGGTTCTCTTGTTTATGCATTTCTTTTAAGGTTTGACATAATTTCAAATTAATTAGCTTGTATAGTCCTGTTATTTTCTAAGTCAAACCCGTGCCTCAACTGTAAGTTTCTAGTTTGATGAAAGGAACCCTAGTTGAAAACCCTAGAATCATGACCCCAAAATTAAAAGCATCATCATCTAACAGAGAATCCTCTAGCTCAAAACCCCCTTTCAAACCTATAGTCCAGGACCTAACTGATCAGTTAAAACCCTCGACTTCTGAAAAACCTAAAGGTCAATTACTATTCTGAGGGAAACAAATTGTAGAAGGATTGGTAGACAAGCAAAGTGCTATCAAGGATGCCACATTGCCCTACATTAGGTGGAAAATTTTTAGTTACTAGTTTGGGAACAAGAATTGTGGCATTCCTATGGGCAACCCATGGAACTTGGATTTGGTAAAATTGATAGTCCCAAATGTCTACATGGATGTGGACTTGTTGAAGGCATTGGCTAGAAACTATGATCTAGTCTCAAGGACTATGAGGAAATTTGATGAGATAGATATGGTAAAGGTCACTAAGCACTACTGAATTTGACCCCAATTTCCAATGGACGTTCATCGAACTTTCGACGATCTATTGTCGGTCGATTGACGAATCGCAAAAATCAGCGTCGTCACTCACTTTTCATCCAAATCTTGACAAACTGTAAAATGTCGAACGCACGACGCTCATTCGTTGGAACCGCGATGCGCCTTTCATCGATCACGTGATGAACAATGGCTAGACCATGGGTGGCATACCGTTGATGAAGCGTCCGAGCAACGACATTCATTCGTCAGAATCGGGATGCTAGTTTTGTCGCTCTTGCGACGAATAGTACCCGAAGAACATGCGGTGTACCATCAATGAAGCATCGGAGCAGCGACATTCATTCGTCAGATCTGGGACACTAGTTTCATCACTCTAGTGACAAACCGTACTCGGAGCACATGCTATGTACCATCGATGAAGCATCGGAGCAGCGCCATTCATTCATCAAAACCAGGACGCCAGTTTCGTCACTCTATTGATGAACCGTACTTGGAGCACGTGTGGTGTACCATCGATGAGGCATCAGAGCAGCAACATTCATTCATCAAAATTGACACGCCATTTTTGTCGCTCTAGTGACGAACCGTACCCAGAGCACGTGCGGCGTACCATCAATGAAGTGTTGAAGCAGCAACATTCATTTGTCGGAACCGAGACGCCAGTTTCATCACTCTAGCAATGAACAATACTTGGAGCACATGTGGCATACCATCGATGAACCGTCGAATTAACAACATAACTTCGTCGAACTCGTGACGAAATAGGCAAGTCATCACGGCGAGATTTCATCGAATACATTGCAGATTCATCAAACGATTTTTGCGGTTCATCGCAATTTCGACAGAACAATGCAATTTAAAAAAAAAAAAAACTAATCATTGAAATGTAGGCATATCGGTGAAAGATCACTACTATTATAGCAATCAAAATTGCCTGAGAAGATATATCGGGATGATTGGATCAAAATACTTATCGGGGTGACTTTGGGCGATATATAAAAGTAGTAGGAGGCTCCAAAGTGCATCCATAGGGATAATGATAGGACATAAGGACAGGTCAATCAAAGAGAGAAATTTGATGTGCCAAGACCATGAGCATTTAATAGGGGTAGTAAAAGACAATCTGGATTGTCATCAATGCTCAGATTTAAAGGACAGATTGGAAGACTTCATTATGAAATTTTAGATCACAATATGATTAACCGTGTTTGGACAAATGCAATGACATTAGTGTCAAGAGTTAAGAGGCCATTCAACTTTGCATTTCAATAAATTATTGTATGCATTGAGTAACTAGTGTTTAGAAGGTAGAAAAAGGAATCATATGACTATTTAAAATATCAAACATGTCAGTTGTTGTGTTTAATTAGGCTTACAGAGGCAAGGATTTATCATTTTTTGCATACATCTACAGTCCAAGCTCTAGGCCTACATTATTTGGTTACTATGTATGAGAAATGAGCAATGAATAATTGTAGAATATGGAGGCTATCAATGATATTATGATGGCCACATTTGATGTTGATCAACAATTGGAGCAAAATATAAAACCTATGATGAGTCATGAGATCAAGGGGGCTATCATGGACAACAAGCACAACCTACGAATTGGATTCTAATTTTGCTAAAAAAGAATAAATCAAACTACTGAATATTAAACTACACTAGAATCTAAATTTGTGGAAAATGAGCAATATGGTGAGAAAAAGTACCTACAGTGTGTCTTAGATACTTAGCTAGCGTACTAAAAAATAGGATTGCAAACCCAAAATTATTCTGACTCTGGAAATTCAATAGAAAAATACAGAATGTTATCTTGGATACTTAGCTCTTAGACAGTCAATAAAACAATATGAGCATGATTATGAATGGTTTTACCTTGTCCCACTCTTGATTTCTATGTTTGAGAGCCTTCTCTTTGAGACCCCATGAATCCACTATGATCCATTACTGCCAAAAGAGATATTAATGTGTAAACAAGGAGAAACATTTAGACAAACTGGTTGTTGATTCTTCTAAGAAATTTAGAGACTACAAAAAGAAATACCTGATGGGGATCATGTGGGCTTCCTAGAGAAAGCGCTACAATATGGCCTCAAGCAACAATGAAAAACTTTGTATTAGCTTCACAGTAAATCCTAACAGCATGGCATTGAAAGTTGCTCAGGTACTGGGTCCTCTCCCCTAGATTAAATTAAGGAAAACATTATTGTAAACACAATATGTATAGAAGAATATGAATGTAAAGGAAAATGGATATTAGCAAAACATAAATGTAAATAAAAGTAGTGTGAGCAGAAAATGAATCAAAATTGGTCTTGAACAAATAAAATCATACCCAATTAGCATTAAGTTATATTGACCTTGTACTCATTGCCATTGTCAATATTGAAGGTGTCTTTGATGCCTTCTATAGAAAGATGTGTAATGCTAGATTTGAAATTATGTAGATTATTTTTTTAATTTTTCTCCATTTTGATATTTTCTTTACAAAATTCATAGAAAGATATGTAATGCCATATTTGAAACTTACATATTTTAATTTTACTAGTTCTGTAATTATAGGATATGATTCCAACATTTGTGAAACGCATTGGCAATATCCTGTATGAATGAACTAAACTATGTAATTGGCAGGTGTAAAGCCAAATTCCTTAACCCTTGCCAGCATCCTTCTTGCCTATTTTAAAACATGTGCTTTGGAACAAGGCATGAAAATCCATATAAGTATAATGAAAAAGAGATTTTTGTTAGATATTATATTACAGTAAGTTGAATGAATGTAAGTAGAGATATTTTAGCATACCTATAGATGGTACAAAATTCCATTGTTAAGTGGAAGCCTCCCATCAACAACAAGATCAAAATCTCTGTGTATCTATCTCAATCGAGCCTCTAAACCCTTCAGAGCTGTCAAATTTTCCACTAACCTATTATGCACAAAAGTCAAATTTTAGAGACCACTAAAATAAAAATAAAAAACAAAGCTTTGAAACCAAATCCACACACAACACAATGTTCATAGTGAAAAGTTAGCACTTTCTTTCATCTTTTCATATTGGTTTGATGCTTCAAACGATGCATTTCTTATATTGAAAAGTGCATTACTTAACTTATTCAGCTTCTCTTTGTTTTGAGAATAGTTTAATATTCTCTACTTAACAGGGCCAACCATGTGAAGGTGGAAGCTCATTTGGCCCCTCCCCCCCCTCACATCACTCTCAATTCCCCATACCCGATCATATAACATTAATCACTCATTCATTCATTAATAACATATAGCATTCATTCATTAACATATAACATTCATTCATTAACATATTCACATTCATTCATTCATCCATTAATAACATATAGCATTCATTAATTAACATATAACATTTATTCATTAACATATTCACATTCATTCATTAACATATTTCATTTTTTTAGTTTTTACATATTATCAAAAATATGGCTGTCATAATATGATTACAATCACTTCTATTTTGGTTTCTTTTTTGTAGATTAAAAAAGTTGAAGTGGAGTATCATTTTCAAAATCATCTGTCCCCCCTTGAGTTGTTCTGAGATCTGCCCATGATCTTAATGTATGCCTAGTCGTGTTCTCACAACGCTGACACGGTTGCAAGGGGGGTCTGCTGCAATAGCAAAGAAATGTTAAATTGATATGTTTTATTATTATTGTTACACGTATTTCATTAATTAAAATAACATCAGAGTGGTGCTCTTTACCTGATTGGGCCACATCATGTTCTTGATATTGTCCTATAGCCTCATGCTCAACATGTTGAACGCCCTCTAAATCCTGATCTAGAGTTGAAACATGAAAGATTGCATTAATTATTACACCAATTGCAATTAAATATGTTTAAAAGAACATTAGAGTGGTCCTCTTTACCTGATGGAGCCACATCATGTTCCCGATCTTCTCTAGCCTAATCATGATCAACATGTTGATCACGCTCTACATGCTCTAAAGTTGAAACACAAAAGGTTACATTGATTAATACACCAAATGCAATTAAATATGTTTAATTGTATTAATCCATACTGTGTTTTGTATAGCACATGAATACATCCAGTACCGAGATGCACACCATGGCCTTCATCAGTAGGTTGTGTTCCACCCTCACCGGGCTGCATTCCAATGTCATGTGCAGTATTATCATTGATTATTTCTGTAAAACAAATAGGCACATTATTATGGTGGAAATTAATATTGAATAGATTGCACAAGTATTCAATTTTAAATAAACTTTATTGAGTTTATTTACCTATGTGTTGGATGCAGTGGAAGATTGTGTTTTCCCAGTCGAGACTCTTAGCTATTCAGTCAGGGCTCCATAGCCTTCGTGGAAGGAAATCTTTAGGTCCTCTTCTGTGGGCACTCTGTTGAAATCATAGCCCTACATTTTTGCATGCGATCATGAAATTTGCTTCTATGGTGTGATAAAACCAAAATTGTTTGCAATTTATTATTTGGATGCAATATTTCATTTATTGATACTTACAAATTGTGCGGCTATTTTCATATAACCACCAGAGCCAAGTTTGTGTTGCCCGTGTTTTTCTAGTCTTGCCTTTGTTTCCTTCGATGTGTCGGGCAGCCTATGAAAAATTTGAAATACGTTAGATTATGTAAAAAGAAAGAGTAATCAGTATATATTTAAATTGTTGATTGTTTCACATACCTTCCTTGGCCCGGTGGTGTCTTTCCTTTTTTATTTTCAGCCTTCTCCTTTCCATCTGACACCAATTCCTTCCACTCCCTCTCCAGAATCATAAGGGGATGCTCGTACTTTCTATTCTTTTGTAAAGGTGACCTATATTGGTCCCTCACATACTTTAGATAAGTACCAGCTTTCTTAAGGACCTTGGTTCGGTTGAATGTTTTATCACCGAAGCACACAACTAAACGGTTAATGAGCTCATCTTTTAAATCTTGATTTTGGGCATTCCACCATGTACGTATGATGGGCCCAAAGAGCTCCAATGTAAGATCACTTAGATGTTTATTAAAAACATCATTTCCTACAAAATGATCATGGGATCATTAGTCTATAAAGAGTGATCAATAAGTAAATTTCAATTGGATTATATATAATAATAATTAAAACATTTTAAAGTACCTAGGACCTTCTCTATCTTTATGGGAAGGAAATCCTCGGTCACCACAAATGTGACCAGAAATGTTCCCATACTAGTAATACGGGAAGATCCAAGAAATGCTGCTAAAATATCACCAGTACTAGTGGCCTCTGTATCCACAAGTACTGACACATGTAGTGGCATGTGTTCATTGCCAGATGGTGCACTATCGAATGCCTGCATGGTATGTGTTTCCAATATTTCATTCAACAATATAGGCACGGATGATGGGGTCGGATGATGTGTTGTATGCGCAGGAAGATCAAGATTGACACTTGTACTGACCCCAACTTCCCGGGAAACACTTGCAGTACCTTGATCATGGCTAGCAGCACGATGAGGATGCAAATAATCCTGTAAAAACAACACATATTTTAGTTCATGACATAAAAGAGTACAAAACATAAAACCATGAATGAACTTATGTTATAATTAAAGATCTCATGACAACTCACTTGCAAGTTTTGTGCTCTCTCAAACAATATTTTAACCCTTTCTCTTATCTCATCTGTTTGAGGCACCATGAATACCAACTTAAGGATTTCTTCATTGCATTTTTTTTGGGCCTTCCTCATCATATCCATAGGGTTTGCGAAAATGCGATGTCATCATCGCATAATAGTGATTGCACCTCCATATGGATCCCCTCCTGTACTGCTGGTGCCTTTCCCTGATCAGTCGACTGCAACAAGAATATTAAAAACATGATCAAAATTAACCCAATAAACTCATGAAAAAAAACATAATAATAAAATTTTTTGCTCATATCTAATTTGTACAATTACAATGAGGTAAACCTGTCGGGTAGAAGCACCTAATGATGGATCATGATATGTGCTCTGGGCCGGATCCTTTCTCGTATGATCAATGTCCCGCTGTGACAAAAATTAAATATAAAAAACATTACCGAAAGGAAACCAATACACTTACAAAAAAAAACATAATAATAAAATGGTATATTGGAGTCATTAATTAGAGGTTGGGAAAAATGGTATATAGTACATACCACCCCCACAGTAATTGTGTTTGTATCTAAGCGATTCAAATTGTAATCGATCAGCAACTCTTCCCCTACAGTTATTGATTTTATCGCACATACGAATACATGGTTTCCCTCTCGCGCCTCAAATATACAATTGGGTTGCTTATTTGTTGACCCAGGTCGTGTACTATTTATAAACCCTGCAATATTCCCTGTTGCTTTTGGCCTCCCGTCAATGTACCTAGCCACTCCTTTATTTTGATCCTTATCCTTTAGTTGTATATAATTAGCTGATAGTGCATACCTACGCATACTTCATGTATATCGAACCAGCTACATCCAATCTTTGTAACTGTAATAGGGTCCAACATACTCCATCAACTCAGTAACTTTTTCATAATAGACCTTTATTCCGTCCAAGAAAAATAGGCCCAAACCATGTAATGGCGATGGTGCTATGCGATATATCCTCTCATTGACACAAAGATCAGTGTTTATTAGAGGAAGTTCCTAGGGTACCCATTGTTTTTGTAGATGTTTGTACCTCAAGGGCACCTCGATGTCGCCTATGCTCTCATCATCATAAGAACATGACCCCCTTCAGCAAGAAAAATTTCCATGCGTTTACGGAATTTTCTTCTAATCTTTTGACCTCTAGTTGATCTCCCTCTTTTAGACCTACTACATGTCTCGCTTTCCTCTTCTCTTCCTGAATTTCCCTCACTCGAGGAAGACAAATCTGACAAATACCTATTTGGTGGTACCTACACTCATAAGGATGTTGGATGAAGTTCTTTCATGGTAATGTGATCCAATGGTGACATTATGATTAATCTATCATTTCATCGCTAGAATTTGACAGGTTATAAGGTAATCAAGTCTTGATAGATTGCAAGTTATTGTTACTACCGTCCAAATGTGTCCATCACAAATCAAATCTACTTAACGTTTTAACTCCCAAAATTTGTAACAAGTGTTAAATGTGACTATGGTCCACCAGTTACACAACCAAGGCATCAAATGTATTCTCTAATTGTAATCAAAGGACTTTTTCTCTTCATTCAAGTAAATAAACTTGAAGGGAAACACCACCAAGTGGTTTATTGGACACCTACATGACTAAAAATAGCAGCAAATTTACATTTAATTTCCATATGTCTAAGTGGTTAATGGGGAAGCAGTGTGTACTAGGCCTGGTAAAGTCATCATAGGTTTATGCTTTGGCAATAAGAAATGTTTAAGTCATCTTAAATCTTCCTATGTCTAATTGCTAGGAGACTTTTGGTATGTTTTAAGGTAGGATGAGTGGTTGCATCAATGTTCTAATTCTCTATGACAAGGTTTCAACATCTTCAAATAGTGAAAGGTAGTGCTCATAGTCATTTGAAACAACAACATTTTGATTATGTATAATGGTAGGATTTGATAACTTAAAAGAATTGGCTACCCAACAAAATTAAAGTTAAAAGAAACTTTTTCAGTTTAAGGGGTCAGCACTTTCTTTCATCTTTGCATATTGGTTTGATGCTTCAAACGATGCATTTTTATCCCACTTCTATCATATTGTATTCCCATCCCATTGCAATTGTTGGAGGAGTTGATACCAAAATTTCATATCAGATACCACGTTCTTGAAGCAATTTTCTATGTTTTTACAATTTTTCTGAAGTTCTTTTGTGTTGTATGGATCCATACAAGCTTGAAATGCTTTGAAATGATTGGTGTAGACAAATATATGTGTTCCCTTTCATTTGCATTTGTTTTGAAGTTCTCAATCACTGTTTTGTGGGATTAAACAATCAAATACAGGGATTGCCCTGTTGTGCTTGTGTAAGGGTTTGAGGGCTAAATAGAAATGACATCCACCAATCCACCCACTGTCTTGGAACTATAACTCGATGGATTGGTGTGCATCATGGTGGATTTTATGGAGTTTCAAATCTTGTTCTTTGAATTCTATTTATGTTTTGCCCTTGTCTTGGCTTGTTACATTGTTTGGGAGGAACCTAAGGTTGGGTTTTACGTTGGCTTTCATAAAAATCCTAATGTTCCATTTAAAACCTTAGGTGAGATATATTCGGCCATTACCTATTTGGAGTGGGTATTAAAATGACTTATGTCTCATTATTTCGTCTAGGTCGGGCCCCTTTATATAAATTGAGTTAAATATTTTGCCTAAATTTATTACTTCCTAAGTTTAGGTTGGCCCATGCCCTATGTTACTGATATTAGCCCAAACCTAAGGGGAGGGTTAATAATCAAAAGAGCTTATGAAACTTCAACTACAAAAGCTACAAACTTGACTATAAATGTGGCCAAATTGGCCCAAAAGACAGCTGAAAGAGAAGAAGCTGAGAAGAAAAGTTTGATGGAGAAGTATAACACCATTATTGGAGAGTATAGTAGAATGCAGCAAAGGAATGTTGAGCTGCAAACTAAGGTAGATGGATTGAATTACAAACATGTGTGGGAGTCTTCTAGTGCTCCTAGTACCCTGGCCATATCTTCTACATCAAGATCAGTACCTCCAACTTCTCCAATTGTTTCTACTCCTGGGTCCCCCATCTAGACTCCTGCTCCTAGTCCTTCATTAGAGCCAGTTGAAGAGGAGGTTGAGTACTCTGTAGATCCCACCAAAAAGTAGATGCTTAATAAGATTAGAGAGCTACAGGAAGCTCTAAAAGCAAGTGAGAAGGGAGCAGTTGCCAAGCAAAATGAAGTTGTAGACACAGTTTTTAGGCATTTGAATTAGGGAGTTGATGGTAGATTACCATCAGTTTATTCTTTATATTCTTTATTCTTAGATTCAATAAGAAACATTACTAGGGATCAGGAATTAGTTTTTCCTTTATTTGAGAAGTGCATCCCTAGGGCCAATGACCTAGATGTTATGTATAAGGCCTCTAGATTAAATGCAGACAACAGGCCCCAATCATTAAGGCCTACTCAAGTTTTTGTAAAATCACTGCAAGGTTTTCAAGCCTTACCTGATGATTTGAGTAGGAAGATAAAGGAACTAGTAAAGAATTTTGATGACTGGAGTGGCACGTCTTTACCAAATTTACAAGGACTGCCTTGTTTTGCCTATGTAAGGTTTGAGGGCTAAATAGAAATGACATCCACCAATCCACCCACTGTCTTGGAACTGTAACTCGATGGATTGGTGTGCATCATGGTATGATAGAGGTTCTTTTCATTTAAGGGTCTTTTAAAGAAAGAAACTTGATGGATACCTTGGTAGAGTCATGGTGACACTGTTTGATGGTCTAATCTCTACTTCGAAACAAAAATATCTCTAACAACTCTAAGAACTATAATGGGATGGCATTAGAGGAACCTTCATATGAATGATCTTCTAATGAAGGACCTTTGAATTAAGGTCTTCATTTGAAGATCCTTCATGCCAAGGTTCCTTTTATAAAGCATTTTGGACATGAAATATTTAAAATAAAAAATACTTTCATGTGAAAGTCTTGACATGGCATCATTTTTGAATGAAGGTTCTTCATTCAAAGGTCATGATGACATCACCTTCAAATGAAGTTTCTTCATTAACTGGTATTTTGTAATTTTGAATGTGTGATAATAATTTAGGGTTGAAAACAAATCCTTTTGAGCCTTTTATAAATGAAAGGACATTTGATGCAATCATATGCCTTGTCAAACTTTTAACTTAATAGTAAGGGCATCATGAGTAGTTTGTTGGGCCCATTCAACAATCTCCGATGCAAGGATTGAATTGTCTAGAATGTATCTACTATCAAGAAATCCAATTTGTTTACCTCTATGACTATATCTGAAGCAATAGGTTTAATTGTGATGGCAATGATATTGACAATGATTTTGTAATCTAGGTGTTGAGAAGCATAATTGGCCACCATCCTAGGAAAGATTCTTCATTCTCACTTTTAGGTGTTAAAATTTAACAATACTTAGATTGATGAAAAATGTGAAAGACTAAGCTATTTTATTTTTTTCTGTCTTATCTTATACCATTTTACGAGAATGGGCGGGCCAATGTAAGAGAAGATCTTTGGAAACTAGGCATGAAAATTGCAAGATAAAGAGAATGGGGATGCCAAACTTACAGTACTCATTGTCCCTTGGTCGTCGATTTTCCCTGAGTGCCCTCAACCTCATCCTCGACACTGGTATTGACCTTGTTTTAGCTCCAAACTCTTCGTCAGTGCTGGTATTGACCTTGTTTTAGCTCCAAACTCTTTGTCGGCGCTGGTATTGACCTTGTTTTCACTCCTCCACACTCTTCCTCAGCACTGGTATTGACCTTTCACTTGTCCAATTTGACAAGCTACAACCTGGTTAAGTTAGTTTTTAGAGTATGTTAATTAAATTTAAAATTATGGCACCATTTAGAGTAGTGAAAATAAATCAAGCAAAGCCTATTATGGCGCCATTTAGAGTAGTGAATATAAAGTAATCCAAGCTTATTATAGTCATGAGGGAAATAATAAAACTCCTAGGATACTTTGTGAAACCATTTTCCTTGGTTAAAGGGAGGCCATAAAATATACCTTTAGATTTTTTCAATCTTCAAATATGAGGATTTGCAAGGTTCTTAGCAACATGAGTAATCGAAATGTGTGCAACAAGAATTTTTGAACATGCATGGAATCTCCTTGCCAAAGAAAGGGGCTTCATAATTTAATATGATAATTATTCTCGGCTCTAGAAATGATATGTTTCCTTAAAGAGGAAGGAGAAACCTAAAAGGTAAAAGAGATGCTTAGGAATCTCAACACTTCCTTATGATCAACCCCCTTCTATCCATAGGAATTGAACCAATTGGGCTTGGCTAAGAATGATTTCCTATAACATTGAGTTTTATGCCACTATATATTTGACCTTAAAGCTTTCCAGAAAATATCTAGGCATTGAATATCCTAAATAATATCATGTTTTTCCACCATCAGAGTGAGAAAGGAGTCACTAGAAAAACGACCATTGAATAGTTGGGCTATAAAGTTACGAAAGCAACATCCAATCGTCGATTGTGGGATTCACATCCTTAATGTTTGTTACAATTTGACAAAACATTTGTTGTTCTTTGTTTTGTCCATCTTGTCGAAAAACACAACTTAATGTAATGACCATTTTTAATTCTTCCCATAGTAGCTTTTCTCACCTTTTGCTTTCATATGGAGCCATTTCATTTACTGGAGGTAATTGTGCCAAGTCTCCAACTAAAATCATGTAGATATGCCTAAATATAAAATATTAATTAAATTGATAAGTATGAATTTGTATAGAGGGAACTAAAGTAGAATTGAATAAAAAATATTGTAATGTAAAGTTATCAAAGATAGCAATTTTAATCTAGAACTCACCTCCAAAACTTTGGTTACTATTTTTTGGGAATGCTTGTCAAAGCCTGGAATCTATGTTTTCAAGAAACCTCTCGCCAATGAAACTCATTTCATCTAATTGGAATTATTATCTTTGAATGAATGGTTGAAGCACCAATGTTGAATGTTGCAACTCCAATAGGCGTGAATAGAAGTAGAGGAGATTGTTTGGGAGAAGAATTTTTTTCTAGTGCTAGGTTATGTGTTAGGTTATATAGGGTTAGGTTATATAGTGTTTGAGCCTAGCCTCAAACGCTACAATTAGGGTTAGGTTATGTGTTTTCTTTAGGGTTAAGTTTGGGATTAGGTTTATGGTTATGGTTAGAGTTTAGGGTAATCTCTAAATTTAAGTTTAAGTTGTAGTTGATTATTTTTCCACAAAAGGAAATTAGATCCATTTTTCCTCATGTTCATTATAGCCAACTATGGCTTAATCTTAAATTTAGACCTTTTCTTGAAACCTAACATCATATCCCTAATCTAACCATAACCCTCACTCTAATCATAAGATTGACTCATACCCTGACCTTAACCCTAGCCCTGACAATAAAGCTAATCCTAACCCTTGGAAAGTAAACCATCATTTTCTCATTAATGTAACCTTGGCCATAACTTTAACCCTAACACTATTTATCAAAACCATAATCTTTACCATAACCCAAATTCTTTTTATCACAACCCTAAACATAAGCATAACTCTAAACCTAAACCCTAAACCATGATCTTAATTGTAACCCTAAAAATAAACACAACCCTAACCCTAAACCCTAAACCATGATCCCAATTCTAATCTAACCCTAACACTAACCTTAACTTACACCCTAACCTTAAACCTAATTGTAACCCTAAACTAAAGACAAATGCTACACCCTAAACTATAATCCAAATCTTAAACCTAGCCCTAACCCTAATCATAACCTAACCCTTTTTCTCAAAATCTTAACCTTGACCCTAACCCTCACCTTTATCATATCTTTATAACCCTAACCACAACCAAAACTCTAACCCCAACCCTAACCCTAGTTACCTAACCCTAAATATTTTTTCTTTTATTAATTAGTTGTATTCACTCTAATAACCCTAAACCTATCCCTAAACCTAACCCTAGCCCTATCCGTGGCCCTAATCCTAATCAAAATAATCAGAGAAGATTAAGGAGAGGAAGGAATGCACACAAAACTACAAAATAGGGGTAGTTGTGGCTTTGTTAGTTTTCTTTATATACTCTACTTGTTTCTTATAGGGATAAAATAATCACTATACAAATGAAATATGGTTGATTATCTACTGAATATTGTTTTGTGTGTTTTTAAATGGAAGATATCTATGTTGGAAAACAAGGATAGACAACTAAGAGGGGGGAGAATCAGTTGTTACAAAATTGAAACTTATTTAACCTTATTAACCTTTAATCTCATATTTGATAAATAATAGTGAAAGCATGAATCGACAACACATCAAAAACACACATAACACCAAGATTTTTGTGTACAAACCCTATTAGGGGAAAAACCATGGTGGAGGTTAATCCATAATTTATACCCTATTAAAAGTATAAAAGAAATGAATAAGGAATGCACATGCATTCAAGAACACTGCCTAGAGCTCACAGATCAAAGGGAAGGCTCACTACCTTACATAAGATAATCAAATTAAATCCATCCAATGAGGTTGAACTAAGAAATTAGCTTCCTCAAAAGCCTGATGACAGTTTCAGTTAGGCACATAAATACTTCTTGATACTTTGCTTAAACTTCTTCACACTCTGCTTTGCATTTGAATGATCTAATCTTTATTCACACATATCTTGCATACACTTCACATACATTATCTCTAAATGAATAAAAAAATCGCTCTTATATATCCACTTCATGAATTTACATTAACAACTTTGTCGGCCAAAAATAAATAATAGATGAATTCAAACTGTTGGCCCAATTCATGAACAAATCTCAATGCACACCAACCTAAATCGGTAACAACATAATGAAGACCTAAATCAACATCCTCAAACATGCCAAGCATTCAAAAATTAATCCACAAGGATCTACAACACGCTACCACCATCATGTCAACCAAGAACATGAAAACTCGAACATGCAAAGGAAAAATATTTGATCACGAGCACACTAATCAATGTGGATGTACCACAATGATAGATTATGAGATCAAGAAACATCAATGAACATCTCAAGAGCATACACAATAATTCAATTCACCAGAATTACATTCTCTTCTTTTAGAAACACCAACTATAGCAACAAAATAATTGTAGGAACACAAAAAGTCATAAAGCGCTCCAATCTTGATTCACACCTCTGAAACTTCTAGAGGACACACTAGATAGGCTCAGCAACAAACCCTTTAATACACGACTTCAGAATACCAACGTACAAAAATTTCCACCACTCTGATCTCCACAACTTCATAGACTATCTGCAACATATTTATTCTAATTTTCTCAATATCCTCGACATATACAACCTTTAAGACATTAATGCTAATAGTGTTGACATCAATGACAACCACATATCATGAGCAACACAACCACAACATCCAACAATCTACATCTCTATGAAAATTGGTATATGCTAATAGTCAACTTATTATCTTATTTATAGCATCTCCTTAGATTTTTATACTAAGAAATTCAAGGTAGAGGGTAACATGATTCTTTGAATTGGATACTACATAAAAATTTATGTGTTATAGTCATTGCTTCCATTGCTTGTATTTTCACATTAGGATGCATATTTTTTACAATCAACACTCTTTTAATGTCTTGCCAAAATTAATATTATTCATAATTTCAAACTTTTATAAACATGTATGGAAAATAAGTACATAAATAAGAAATATATTGTAATAGTTTCTTCAACAAAGGATAGAAAAATCATGTGGACCGTACAAGGATTGTGGTGGGACTTAAAATTTACATGGATGGAGGCTAGGGTTTTGGGGTTTAAGGTGGGTGTTTTTTACCCGTGGGGTATTAACGAGGGAGATCAATGATAATCCTTCCTCATGGATCTCTCACGATCATATTAAAGGCCCCTGAGGGTACTGTGAGGTCTGCGAAGAGGTGACACATTGCCTGGTTCTTGAAGCAATAGGGCTAGGTGGGACCCGTTGTCCAGTTGCAACCTCTTGTTTTCTTGGGTTGTGATTGGGCACGGTTCTCCAAGGGTGCTGATGTGGATTTTTAAACAATTTTTGACTCAATCTAAGTCGTCCGACTTTCCATGTTCGATCCACATTAATGGTTCAATTTTTGATGGGTTCCTATTCATTCGTGTTGGGATTTCTTGCTCTCTGCAAGTTGTTCCCATTAATGGCACAGGTTTTTCCAGTGGATCCTCACCTGATTTTCCTGCATGTGAATAGTGTTCTCTAGATAAATGCAATGATGGGTTGTACTCCATGCCTTTGCAAGCCACGAATAATTTGGGGTGGCTACGTCAGCCACTAAAATGCTCGAATGCTCATGCTGCATTCGAGCATTTAATATTCTCGCACCAATTAACTCTATAAATGCTCATTGTGTTATCTAGTATTATCATCACATTTTGAGTTGTCTTGTTTGCAGGTGGTTGAGTCTCTCCTGTATTTTGTGAGGTGTTCTTTGCAATGAACCATTCAGCTGTGCGCGGAAGTACCAGACTTGGGGTGAGAAATTTGTAGCCTGACAGGGTACAACCTATCCTTAGCAAGCCCGAGGTTGTCCATGATGCTTATAAAGGGACGGGGAGCTCCAAGTCCCCACTGGTGTTGTCTTTTGGTTCTGATGGTGATGGGTCTGAAACTGACTCAGACTACCAATGTTACTTGGTGTCCATGACCGAGTTGTTGGAGGTCAATGAAGAGCCCCTCACAGTTGCCCCAATAACTACGATGGCACCGTGCCATGCTACCAGATCATGTGTTAAAGTGGATAAAAGGAAGTTGGCCCCACTTCTTACTGAAGCGAGGACCAAGAGTGGTCACCTCTATCGAGGTCGTGTGTCTTGCAAGTAGTTGCAGTTGCTAGGTGTGTTACTTTTGGATGGTGTGTTGATGTGGATGTACATGTGCCTACAATGCTCTTTTATCTATAGCTCTGGTTGGTTACAATGGTATAACTGTTTTGATTCCTCGAACTAATTATGGTTTTTTCTAATGATGAGGAATGTGAATTTGAATTTCATTCTAAATGAAATTCAATTTTGGAATGAACAATGTAGCCTATTTCTTTGTTGCTCTCCTATCCTATAAAGGAGATTTGATGGCTCATTGTTAAGGGTTGTTTTTTTTGGGTCTGAAGGCTTATAATAGGTATAGTTAGTGGTAATGCAGGATTTTGAAGGTATTATGTAGGAAATCATGCTGGGTTGGGAATACTATGAAATAAGTATACTATTCTTTTGTAATTACTGATATTGAAAGAAATCTCAAAAAATTAAGACATTTTGCTCTCTTGTGTATGGGCCATGGATTATGAATGGATTTATCAAGGGTTTGTTCATTCAATTTCAATGGTGTAGTTGAAAGTGTAATTTGTTCTCTTGCTTTAACTTAATGAGTTAATCAAATGCTTGAACACAAATTGCATTTTTATGGTTATATGCTCAGGATTCACTAAGGAGTATTGTTTTAATATACTGACAAATCTCATGGTAGCAAAGCACTATGCTGATAAGTTTATTTTCATCTGAATTACGTTTTATATGACTCCCACCCAATGGATGAGGAACTGGATACTATTGGTAAATTCCTTTCAGGTATAGGACCGTGACTCTAAGCATGGTGATTCAATACCCGAACATTTTAACAAATATCAATTGCTATCTCTTTTTGGGATATAGATCTTATGATAATTTTTAGTCTCCTTGCTTTGGGATATCTGTTATTATTCTTTGATTTTTCCATAACCAGGGTAATGACTGTTAGTGTTAGTGGGGACTGCATCTATCAGAAGAAGTGTTCTTACCAATCATGAAACATTCTTATGAACACACTTGGGTTTACCCACCTTGGTTTCACAGAGCCAAAAGTGTAGGAGATGTTAGTCTTTGACTGACTCTTGTTAGTTGGCCACTAGCCTTTGCAGTTCTTTATAACGAAGGTTGGCTACCTCTTAGAGAATTTCAAATCCTATGTGGGAAAAAACACCAACAAATTGTAAGATATACACAAAATGGATCTACATTGAAAATTTGGTAGGAAAATTCAAGCAAATACAATTAGTAGATGCAAAACCAAATAAATGTGAAATTGTGGACTATAATGATTGTAGAATATACATAATGGATATTTTTAAAAGGTTTTAGAAACTTTCAATCAAATGCAATTGGTAGATGCATAGACAAATTTCACAACCTTCACCAAAATCCTTGTCGATTTCCTTAATATGCGAGATTTGGAACAAGGTCCACATCCATCAAAGCATAATATGAAGATGAATTTTCTCAAATGTTGTGGTTGTAGACTCCATTTTCAAATCTATGTAAAATGTGGGAGGATAGACAAATCTTGTGAACTATTTGACAAAATATCTCAAAGAATTGTAATCTCATGGAATACACTCTAATTAGAAAACTTGCATCACTACCCTCATAACAATCTCTCAATTTGTTTTAGTTTCTATTGTGTTGCTCAATTTTAAACTTAATTGTGATACATTAAGTTCATTGTCAAATTGTCATTTGTGTGTCAAGTTTGTCAAAATCGAAAATGATCAATTATTAATAAAATCATGGATAATGTAATATTGGGATGGGTGACCTCCTAGGAAGGCCTAGTGCTTCATCTCTTTAAGAATCATTTAGATGCAATGAGTCCTAAGTGGACCATTCATTATCATGAGAGATGGGTTCTTTTGAAACACTACTCATGAAACATGGGTCAATGAGTTTGACTTGTAAAACTACATAATTGAATCCTGATAACAATATCAAAATTTGACACAATGTGAAAAATACTTCCTACTTGTCAATAGATCATGTTGTCAAAATCTAGAATTTCAAATTATGAATACTTTGTAATTATTCAATAGATCATGTTGTCAATTGAACCTGTTGGCATTTTTTTACTGCAACCCACACGTGTTTCCTAGAAGCTCCTATGAACTCGCCACATTCAATAATAAAATACTAGGAATAGTATGTCCAACTTAACGAGAATAGCAATAAGGCTAATTCTCCTACACTTCGGACTCTGTAAAATCCAGGAGGGTATTCCCTAACATGTGCTCTTAACATACAACATTTAAACAATTCATTTGCACACAGGTAAGCAACAGATAGATCCCCAATTAATGTTAAAGGATGAAATACTTCAAAAAATTGGCTATTCCTTAAAAAATACTCATGTCCATTTAACAGAGAATCGCAAAATTCACATAAAGTAAATTGATAGGAAATGTTTGAGTAAAATATCTTGATGCCATAACACAAAACATACAAGAATAAAACGTAATCAGAATTCTAGTACCATATCTTGTGCACGGAGCCAAAAGAGAAAATTGAACTACAGGGTAAATTTCATTTTGAACACTTATGATCTATTATGAATTGCATTACAACCCATATATCTATACCTGAGTTTATTACTCCTTTATGAATCCTATTTGTTATATTGCATGAATTTACTGGTTAACTGAAGCATTTAACCGATCCTTTGAACCAGAGCTGTAGTTAAACATAATTCAGAGTAAAGAACAAATGAAAATCAATGAAAATCATCTTTGATTGATATTTCATTAATAATCCATGTAACATAACACAATAGGAGAGAAAATAAACTCCAAATATTCACTAGTTTGATACAACCATGCTCAAAAACCCCATGATTAACAAATTTCTCCAATCTGACTCAAAACTTTTTAAAACCTGGACTTATAATTCATACTCTCTATATTACTAGACTCTTATTTCTCACATTTTGGATATTTCAACCGACCACTCTCTCGGACCAGAAATCCCTTTTATAAAACAAGGGAGCCAACAAGCTTCAAGTCAGAGAGTACACATGTCCATTTGTAATTGGACCGCTAACTCCTGATTCTGAGTGGAACATATAAGATAAAGATCATCATTAGTTGATAAGGAGGAAAGAAAACATCTCTCCAAAGGTCGCTCCCCATACATCGAAGGCATGCTTAGCCATTATAGTATTAACTCCACCTCAGCACCCTATACTTTGAGTCAAAAGGAGAATGCAATTTTAGAATATAATATCTAAGGCCAGACCTATATTATACATTACCAAGTTGCAATTCTCGACTATAACACTCATAATTCTAGTTCATCAGTGAACACCTTTTTCCATAATTCAAACTCCTCCTCAGAAGGCCACTGGAAAGCGACAACCTGATCAACCTTGTTTCGATAGGGAGCATACTTTATCATTATCGATGTGGCCTTTTTATCAAAGTTCTCTAAGAAAGTTATAACAAAAGACAACTTTTCCAATGTATTCTCTAGCATGTGGATATCAGCATTTTTTCATATCTCATGTGTTTAAGACATCATTATATTGTTCATTTGATCCTTCCAAACCTGCAGGGGTTTGACTTCATCCTGACTATGTAAAATATGAGGCAATGAGGTTAGGTCCTTTCCATCATACACATTTTTCAGCAATTTAATCTTGGATTCCATTAGGGCAGAAAATCCCTGGAATTTCTGCTCAACAATTCCCTTGACCAATTGATATGTTGCAATAACAGTAGGATATTTATCACCATGCCTTTTTGCACCTACTGCCATGAATTTCAACTTCTCCATTCTAGGGCTCCATTTGTTTAGCAATGCGATGGCCAATTCTTTATCCCTTGGAAACATTTTTAGTGCTTGCAACATTAGGACATAATTTGCATGAACACTGTTTAGCTTACTCTGGACCCTTATGTTAAAATGTATCACAATAGTGTCCACTACCACTACATTGTTTCTCCCTGCTGTATCCTAGATTTTCTCTACCATCTCCTTATATTCTTGAACCCGATGAATCAGTTTCTCCCTAGAAAGTCCCCCTCCACGACTAGTAGCCCTCTCAATAGTGATAGGCACTTGTCCCATATTATATGGAACAATAGCCAAAGACTGTGCTTGTTCAAGAGGTTGAGACTACTCTACTAGTGGGTTGGGAACAGTGTGGCTAGAACTGGCTTGCTTTTGAGATCTCATGGTATCCATTTGTTGCCTCAATAAAGTCAATTCAGTTTCTAACTCTGCTACCTTTTGTTGACTCTTATTATATTCAATAATAATGTCATTATATTGGCCTCTCAGAGTATCCCGGTCCTTGGTAAAATCTTCAGTAGTTTCTCTAGTGAATTTGGCAACATTCACAACCATATCAGCAGCTTCCAATGTTGGGGTGTCACCAACTCTCCTCACAACCAAGTGACCACTGAAGTCAGAAGGTTCTACAACAATTGGATTTTTAGAGCCAATGGATAGGGACCAGATTGCTAATGCATCCCATTCCTCACTAAAGGCCAATCCCTTAAGTGCCAATGTAGCCTCCTCTTTAGTAGAAAGAAGTGGCTTATTAGCCCTTCATATTGTGTCAAACACCACAGCATCAGCAATATCCCATTCAGGGAGTAGCAATACTCCACTTTTTTGTACCAATTCTTGAGCCATCTCTGGTGTTATTTCTTTGAAATTGTCTCTCATCTGTTCCCTGACCTTAGCTTGAATTACCTTCTCTAGGAGCTTTGGATGCAGACTTCTCTCATGTGCCACCTTCTCAGCATATAAAGCAGAATGTGTTCTCCACACAAAATCTTTAAAAGCACCGATTTGAATAAAAGAGTCATCCATCATGAACTCTCTGCAGGCTTCTATTCTCAAGTCATCATTGCTTGTTATTCCTTTGATTTCATCTTTTCTTAACCTCAAAGAAACTATACCTGAACCTGTTGCAATGTCAACTGGTTCCAATGGCATCTCAGGATGAATTTCATCTGGAGTGACAATAATTTCATCATCCTCATCACCATCACAATCAACAATCTTTACTCTTTAAACCCTCTACCTCTTTGGTGATGGTGGGCAAGCCTGTTCTGAAAAACTTGGAGGAGAATCCAAATCAACAACATTTGGTACTGACTACCTTGAAGAAGATGGTGCGATATTTTTAGCAACATATTCATCCCTACTTCCATCTCTTCTAGAGAAAACCCTTATCTTCTTTTGGGGCTGATAAGTAGGCCTCTCCTCTTCCTTTACCTCAGGGTACTCTTTGATGGTTTGTGATTTTCCCCTTTCTTCCACAACCCTTTCATCTTTGAAAACCCCAACCAAGCTCTCAAAATTATCAATAGCATACATTGCCTTGCTAAACAAATCTTTAGCATTAGATATGGGATTGAAATCAAGTATTTTCTCTTGCTTACTTTTTACCATTTTAGAGTAGGCAATGTATAGTGCCTTTCTCTCATCTTGTAATTCCAAATCAAAAAAATTCCTGATGGTGTCCTCAGGAAAGTAGAAGTTGTGGACAAAAGCTCCTGTCTGATTTTTTTCCTTCATTTGAGAGATAAAACCCTCAGGATCATGATTCCTGGGGCACACAGTCCTTAGCCTATAAGGCCCAAGTAATTGATGCAACGCCTTCCATCCTCCCTTTTCCATAACAAAATTGGCAAATGTTTTATATTCAGGGAAGAAAGAACCTTTCTTTTGTTTAGCTGGCAAGTGTAGTTCCTGGGCGCCCCCAACTGCCTCATGATTTTCAAAAATCCAATTCTAAGGGGCACCTCCCTTGGCAAAACCTTTATATTGACATTAGTGCCAAAAACCCTTAAAACTGTGGTATTATGATAAGGGATAATGTCTCCCCAATTGTGCATTATGTTCAATTCAGGCCTTCTCTCCATCGGCCTCAAGAGGTCATGAATTTCTTTTGGGATCCTTGGGGGGTCACGAACTAGAGCTTCCCTTAATTTAGATCCAAAGACATTATGGAAAGTCACATAATCAAACTTGTGATCATGCATGTCAAGAATCCTAGTCCAATATTGGATAGAAATTTCAATGTTTCCTTCCTTCTTCTTTAATTCCATTTTTTTTTTAACATAGCCTGACCCCTATACAGAAACATGTGTATTAACAAGGAATACCATCTGAATCCAACCCAATTCTTCCCCTCCTTTACGACTACCAGACCCATGCGCATCTTCTCTACCAAATAAGTGGCAAAATCATATATTACATTAAAACCTAGGTGCTGGAGATTTACTGCCATATACATAATATTGGTAGGCAAGGTTTTCTTTAAGCTAACTCCCAGAACTTGGCATAAAGCACAAATAGTCTTCTTGAAATAACTAGAGAAATAGTCCACAGGAAAAGGTTCAGGCTCATTCCTACCAATTACTACCTTCTTCTGATTTTGTCCTCTTCCTGAGACTGCCAAATGATGTATTAAAATGGATGTTTTGAACAAACCCCAGTATTTCTATATTCTTGTCTGAAAACATCCAAGTCGACAAGAACCATATCCTTACTCCATTCATGCAATTTGAAAATCTTTGCAATTTCTTCTTTGGTTATCTTAATCATCTACACACTAGCATGTGTTCTGACAATTTGGGCCACAGGATCATATCTAGCAGCAATGTCCTTTAAAAGATCTACATCCATATAACATTAGGAACCACCAATTTACCTAGGTCTAACCTCTAGGGGTTACACAAAGGAACTGACAAATTTCTGTTCCCAAACCAATTGGAGAACAACTTCCACCCGGTGTAGGGTAACTCGGCATCTTGAATTGCACATTGCTTGTCTATCAATCCTTCCAAGATTCGAGGCCCATAGAACAAAACCTTTCCCTCCTACTTCTTGCTAGTAGAGGGTTGTAACAAATCAATAATATCTTGGGATAAAGACCTGGTAGTGGTTTGAGAAATAGAAATTTGGGCCTTGGGTGCCATTTATACTAGACTAATGATAATTTGAACTAGGGTTTGCTTATTTTTAGATAGCAAATAATTACAATTTTCTCTTTAGCCTTTACAGAAAATTCTTCAATATTCAAAAATCCCTAGCAATTATCTACACAAGCTCTAAAAATGAATCTATTCAATCAATTCTTCAAGAATAGAAACAGGAAACAATCATGAATTGCCCAACAAGCAACCATAAAATCTTATGAATTTACAAGAAATGGCGTACGTGCTACTTACGGTTTCAATCACAGAACATCCAGGGCAACAAAATTGACAAATCGTAACCACAGCTTGCTTCACTCGATACCAAGCAATTCTTCCTCAATGTAGAGATACAACACGGAAATAGTAATTCACAAATTTTAGCATTTAATTATGCAGGCAAAGTCGAACTCAACCACTACTATTCACTCACGCGAGATAAAACAGCTATAGTACAATACCATTTTATTTTTAAATATGAGTCATTGATCAATCGCAACATTGGCTAGGAGAACGACTCAGATTTAGTCAAAATAGTTTGAAAATTCCACGTTCTCCCTCCAGTCACCAAATGGATAGGATATTCACCTACCGGGCACCACATCAACATGGAAATGGGCCCCACTAGCATCGGAGTCCACATGTCACCAAATCGCACACCTCGCGACATTATTGAAACTACAGTTTTAATTGTGCGAGGTCAGCGACGAACGACCATGATGCGTCGGTACGGAAACAATTGTCGACATCAGCCTTCATCATCGATCAACAAGCAAAAATAGTCCCCACCATCAAATGTCATAGATCACAACATCTCGCATGCCTCACACCATTTTTGTGACATTAGCAGAAACCTTGCGAGGTCTGTGAGCAACGGTCAAGATTGAAATCACTTCATCCGACAACCGCACAATCTGCACATGCAAAAAGGTTATTTTGCCTGACTTTATTATTTCTTAAGTCTGGGTTGGTCCATGCCCCATGCTTTAAGAACAACTTTGAGTCATCGTTTGTTGTTGTCCTAGGCGATGTCCCCTTCTCCCTTATAATAGTTGTTTTATTTTGCAGGGGGTGTTTTTAATGACTGTCTATCTTCCTACGATTGATCCTGACTGCTCCCTGCAATCTCGCGATGACATCACCGCTGGTTGTTTGGTGATTGCGATATCATGGGTGAGCACCATGTGTCCAAAGCTGCCTATCCCAAAAAGGGATTAATAAAGCGTTTAATATTTGTGTCAGACTTAAATACGTTATAAAGTGGGTTACTAAAACAGTTGCGAGATGCACATGCTCAAGATCGATGGTGATGTTATAATCTTAGTAAAAAGTTGCTCGGCGGTTATCTTTGGTGCTACTGACTGTTGTTTTTTTAATGACTATCAATCTTCTTACGATTGATCCTAATCGCTCCCCGCAATCTCGCGATGACATCACCACTAGTTGTTTGGTGATTGCAATATCACGGGCGAGCACCACATGTCCAAAGCTATCGATGCCGAAAAGAGATTAATAAAGTGTTTAATATTTGTGTCGGACTTAAATACGTTATAAAGTGGGTTACTAAAACAACTGCGAGATGCACATGCTCGAGATCGACGATGATGTTATAATCTTGGTAAAAAGTTGCTCGACGGTTATGTTTGGTGTTGCTGACTATTGTGAGTGAACATGATTGCCGATGGTAGGAATCAACAGTTTTCCACCATCGCGTGATCCAAAGATGCAGGATGTTTAGTAGTCGCGATATCATAGGCGGGTGCCACATGTATCCTTTGGCGCTGCCTTCTGTGGTGGACCCTTGATGCTGACATGGAGATTTTGTCAGCCCTTTTGAAGATGGTCATTCGATGATCTGACAAAAATAAAAGATCGACGGTTGAAGTTTAAATTCACATCAAATGTAATTGGAGTCGTTGGCGTGGCATGCAAATGAGCTTTAATGGCGGATGAGATGTCTACTGGCTCAATTCAATTGACATAAAGTATTTGCTCTTTTTCTATCTTCATCACAAAAGCATGCAAGTATTTTTCAAGCAGTTCAGAGCCAGAGATAAAGTTTTTCGAGCAATCACCGTGAAGGTTGGTTCTCTGCAAGGTGCGAAATCCCATGAGTTATTTTCTAAACTGTTGGGTTAATTTCACTGTGTCTTTGTGAAGGGTTCTATTGTGCTAGTCAAAGGGTTTTTTCAATTATTGTCGTAGGGTTACTAGTTCATTTGAATTATTGGAATTGCACAGTTGTGTTGTATTTTTGTGTTCTAGGTACATCTAATTTCTTCGAGGATTTGATTTTTTAAAAGAAGCCCTAGTTGTTTAAGATGGCACCACCAAAGCAGCACTCTGGCCATGTTGATTATCTGAAGAGGAATTTGTATGATGACTTCCTAGATCAACACCTATTCTCAACAAATGACAGGAAGAGTGGTTTGGTTTTAATGAATGGAAAGACCATAGGCGAAGGTCTAGTGTGCAGAAATTATAACATTGCGGATGTCAGGATTCCTATGACTGGTTTTGAAATGTTTAGGTTGTGGTATTGACAGCAAAACTTACCTCACCCCTTCTCTAATTCCTAGAGATATGACATGGGGAAACTAACAATGCCAAATTTGTTCCCTGATGTTGACTTGCTTAGAGCAATGGCAGCACGATATGATCCTGTGACAAGGGTCATAAGGGATAATGATGGTGGAATTCTGCTAAGCATACATGCAGAAGATTCAGCAGATTTTTTATTTAACTGAGTATAGCCCTTTCTTAGTCCAAATAGATTTTGAGGAGATGAAGGAGGAGTAAAAAATCTCAAAGCCTCTTTTCAGATCGAGGTTGCTTCCTCCTCACCTGGCCAGGGCGGGCAGTTCAACAATTCTTATCAGCCCAAATGACCAGGAGCCTTTCAGGCTGAGCTATTTTGCCAGTCACTTCTTGGCAACATTTTATTCATTTTGCCAGATTTTAGGGTTCAGCCCTAAGACTCTGATGTTAGTTGCATACATGTTTATGGGAGCCTAGATTTAGCATCCCAACTTCTCTGTGGTATATGACTTTGCATCATTCATGTCAGAGAAGATGCATGAGGGTTTGATGAAGATGCATGTGGGGGATACTGGCACTCCTTTTTTTTTGGTACTCCTTGTTGATGCATATGTTGTTGTACAAGAATGTTGTTTTCTTCTCAGAAAAAATGGAGTTGAGGCAGGAGGTGAATGGAGAAAGGTTACCAGTACAAGTGTGGAGTGCATATTTGTCTTACAATAGGGGAGTGCAATTTAATAACTGCTTTGCCTCTAGACTCAGGGCTCGGTTGGTGGTAAATGTACCAAGAGTCCCTAAATATTTGCTTGACTTCCTCCGACCAAAGGTGAGGAAGCCTAATTTAAAAGTGTGTCACAATTGGGGTGATATCATCTTGTACCCTGTAAGCACTGTCTTGAGGGTGTATGGTTTCCAAGGAACCCCTCATATCCTCACCTTTAATGTACCATCAAGGATGGGGTTTGCTGAAGTTATGTGGCAACTAGGTTGTATTCATGAGGACAACCTAAAAAAGAAAGGAAAAGGGACTTTGTTCCCTGACTACACTGTTGTTTCTGATTTTGTTTGTTCCAAGGGAGGATGGGTCCACTTTAGAAGGTTTTTTGATGACTTCAATTTGATGAATGGTCCTAGGAGATAGAATGACCTTGAGGGATTCTTTGCATTGTTCAGACAATGAATTAAAGGTGGCAAATTTTCACATGAATTCAACTTTCCTAAGGACCTAATCAAAAATGAGTTTGATTTGAATAGGCAGGAGTTGAATAAAGAAAAATGGATTGCATATGAAAATTTGCTAGCTATAATACATAAAATGGATCCAAAATATGATCCATTAATAGAGTTCACTCCATTTCACAAGAGAATAGACTTCTTAGTGGCTAATTTCAAAAATATCATGGGCACCTTGATAACCAAGAGGGTCAGTTTGGAATTAGATTTTGGTATAGAAAGACCGGATGTGAGGCCTGAAGAAACAAGGCCAGCTTATCAGCCACCACTTGACAGGCCTCTATACAAGAGAAAGAAGAATGCGAGAATTGATGAGGATGAAGGGGATAAGAAGGGAAAACAAGTCATGCAAGCATCATCACAGATGGGTCCAAGGATCAAAGCATCTGGAGGGATAAGGATTGTGGATTTAGATTCACCACTAAGAGGTGATCCTGTAGTGTTACCATCACAGCCAAGCCCTAACAGGCAGAGAGTTGAGGAAATGTAGGAAACTTTGATGGATGAGATAATTGTGACCGATTAAGACATGCAGGTTGATATCCCTTCCCCTCATAGATCAACACAATTGGTGCTTTCTGACATGGATGTAAAGGGGCAATGTGTACAAGATGCCAGGATGGAGGCCTACAAGACATTCTTGGATGATGATGCATTTGTAAAGACTCTTGTATTCTTGCAACTAGTTTGGAGGATGAAACTAGAAGAGTACCAGAACAAATGCAAGAGTAGGAGAGAATTGAGACCTGATAGGTCTAAGCAAGAGAATGATGATGAGGTCAAGTCTGAATTAATAGAAGAATTCAAAGGCATCACTCTTGAGGAGGGAATAAGACTTGTGACTCAGGCTGGTGTCTTAATTTTTCCTGAATGGGACATAGCTGATGCGGTTGCATTCAATGCTATCTTACAGTACAAGCACCCTATACAAAATAGTGAAGAAGAGGTTAAGGTAGCTCTGCAGGACTTTGCCTTCAGTGAGGAGTATGAAACTCTAGCCATATGGGCATTCGCACCCCAGGGCAGAAAGCCAAATGTGATAGATAATAGCCCACACCTAAGAGGAGGGCTAATCATCAAGAGAGATTCTGAAACTTCAACAACATAAGCTACAAGCCTGACAGTAAATGTGGCCAAATTGGCCCAAAAGACAGCTAAGAGAGAAGAGGCTGAAAAGAAGAGTCTGATGGAGAAATACAATATGATAATTGCAGAATATAGTAGGATGCAGCAAAGGAATGTTAATATGAAGTAGATAGGTTGAAATATGGGCAGGTGGGAGAATCCTCCAGTGCTCCTGGTATCAGAGCATTACCTTCTATTGCAAGATCGGTCCCCCCTACTACTCCAATTGTTTCAACTCCAGGGTCCTTCATCCAGGCACCTGCTCTCAGTCCTACACCAGGGCTAGTTGAAGAAGAAGTTGAATATTCTATGGATCCCACCTAGAAGCAAATGTTGAATAGGATCACAAAATTGCAAGTTGCCTTAAAGGCAACAAAGGATGATGCAATTTCCAAACAAAGTGAGGTGATTGACACAATTTTGAGGCATCTTAATGAAAAGGTTTGTGGTAAATTACCATCTGTACATTCTTTGTATTCTTTGTTCTTGGATGGAATAAAAAATATCAATAAGGATCGGGAAATAGTTTTTCCTTTGGCTGAGAAATGGATCCCTAGGGCCAATGATCTGGATATTATGTACAAAGCTTCTAGGTTTGATGTGGACAATAGGCCTTAGTCATTGAAGCCTACTCAAATATTTGTAAAATCATTGAACGGATTCCAGGCCCTACCTGATGATTTGAGTAGAAGAATTAGGGAGCTGATAAAGAGCTTTGATGACTGGAATGATATATTTTTTCCAGACATTATTGATGCACAAGGAAATGTTAAGACATTGCAACAGTGGTAGGATGGGGTAGAAGAAGTTATCAATGCACAAATCAAATCGATTTGTGATGATTCAAACTATGATTTGTTGGTAAATAGTATGGATAAGATAATCAACACCAGAACATTCTTAGTTTTTTGAAAGGGAAGCCAATCAGGTTGCAGTGAAGTACACACCTTACAATACTAAGGTGAATGAGGTGGTGAAATTTGGCTGGCCAACAGATGAAGAGTATCAGAGATGGGTGGACAAGTACTTAACCGAAGATGAGTAAAATAGTGTCTATTACCATAGGAAGGATGAAGGAATGCGAGACAATGATGCAAACAATTCTGGAGACAGCCACAGGAAATGATTTAACAATGGACAGGGCATGTGAACAGAATGAGAAGATGTTCGAAATGGAGATATCCATAAGGAATGCACTGGAGGATGCTGATATACACAAGCAGCTAGCTTACCGAGATTATCTGTCAGACATCTATTTATGGCTTAATATAGCATAATTTCTAGTTTGTTATTGTTGTTAAGCAAAAGACATTTCTCAAAGGACATGCCCTTTCACAATTTAGATATATATATATCTGTTTCATAATGTAAAACAGATATAGGCGGATAGGAGAAAGATACAGTAGATAGTTTTCAATGAAACTTTCCTTTAAAAAACTCAAATGCATGTATGAATTTTGATGAAGTTAATGAAGATGTCTGAACTTGTGGCTTAATATTGGTGTCAATTGTTTGAGGAATTATATAGTTATCTGGTTGTCTCCATTTTGATGCTTTTCTGTTGTTTAAATTGATGTATCAAGCATATATATATATATTCAGTTTATCGATACACATTTGCTGTATTTATGTGATGTGATTATTTGGTTCTTTCATGTAAATATTAAACCCTTCTAGTCAATCATAGTGACTGAAGAGTATTAATTGGATCAATAAGAAGAATCACATAACTAGGATTGTCATTCTATCTCAAGTAGAGTTTGTCAGTCATTTACTTGCACATTTATACAAGTTATAAACTACATCTATGTGCCAAAAAATTTGAATTATTTCCATCATAGATTACACTTTTATAGATCTTCATTAGACTCCATACACCCAACAAGGCAGTGGTCTCACACTTTCATCTTTTGGTTTATCCATTTTATTTTTTACATCTGTTAACTGAACATATTCTAATATAATTCAAATATAATTAAAATTTGAAACATCATAAATTAATTATGTAACCACATAATACAAATATAATTCTATCAAGAAATTAATATCAAATAGATAATACAATCACATAACTCATACATTTCAATGTCATTGATCTTCTTCTTCATCCAACTCTTTGTCTGTATCATCCGATCTAGATTCAACATTGTAAGGATTGGTCATATCATCATCATTGTCATTGATATCAATTTTGATAATGTCATCATCCACACGAATATCATCTTCATGAACATTAACTCCTACATCATCATGATCTAGTTCCTCCTCTTCGACATCTTTGTCAGGCACATCATCAACTAACTGCTGATCCTGATCATCATCTACATCATCTTCTATTTCTTTAGTATCTTCTTCTTCCACCACATTATACTTTACTGACCTTCCTCTTGGATCATGTCTAACAACATATGACCAACCTGCTTTACCTGGAACCTCTGAATAAAATACCTACTCACATTGTCTTGGAAGAACATAGGGCTCATTTCTAGCTCGCTCAAAATACCTTGTATTAACCATGGTAAATCCATTATCATGTTCAATAATAGTTCTCTCGGGATCATTTTCATTCAATCGTAGCTTGTACCATAGAACGACAAACAAAACTAATTTAAAGGACTTAAAGTCACACTCAAGTATATCATCCAAAATCCCATAGTATTGATTTTCTAAGACTTCTGGATGTATGTCGCTTCTAGATGAAACATTAGTCACCTGCAAGACTGTAGTTATCCCAAAATCACAAGTTTTCTTCGTGTCATCCAACTTTTTGATTCAAAATTTACGACCATTGCACCACATAGCCTTGTGGTGTTTCACCTGCAATATGTCAAACATGTAAAACCTATTGCAATATCGTCAGTTGATAAACATATTTATTCTTGGCCAAATGTATGCAAAGAAAAAAATCTCAACATATATATACATCAATATAATTGAAAATAACTAAATAATATGGGTGATTAATATATTTATACATACCTGTTTATCTCTTAAACCATATGCTAAATCAATTTCTCTTGGTGTAATATTGGAATCTCCATTACGATGAGCTTCTTTAACCAATGAAGCCACACCTTCCCATGTTAATGCACAACCAGATTGTTGACATCGTTCAATCCATACCGTCATCCAATTAAGATTGTTTGCAACATACAAATGTAGTGCATCCCACTCTCGACCAACTATATCAAAAAAAATTAAAATTCACAAACGATGTATAATTAGTTAATTACCATGGTATACGACCTTAATTTATAATTGATGAATATTGAAGATTAATAATTAAATAAATACAATATACATAAAAACCAAATGTAAAATGTATTCTAATTAATCTCCATGACCATCTTATAATTACCTATCACTTTCCTCAATCTACCTTTCCCCATTAGGTACTCCCCTTCGAATTTGTTAATGGAGTTGGGATCCCAAATGCGATCTACATGGATCTTTGCTGCAAACTTAGGAAGATATTCAGTAATGTACACCATGGTCTGGTATACCATCTATCCCTCCACCATAGAACCCTCAGGATGTGCTCTTTGTCTAACCAAAGCCTTCAAAAATTTCAAGTGCCTCTCAACCATCCACATTGCCCTTGTGTGTATAGGTCCACACAATTCAATCTCCTCAATTTGGTGTATGAGGTAGTGTTCTTGTGCATTGAAAAATGTCGAAGGTAGAAACTTTTGCATTTCACACATTAGACGAGGAATTCTTCTCTTCCAATAATTTATATCTTCTTTATGGATTGCTTTAGATGAGATCCATCTACAAGTGAATCAAGGCACAAATATATTAATGAAATTTAACAAAAATATACAACGAATTGAATAAATATCGCTACTTACCTCATGTATTTTCCTAGATCATATATAACTTGCTTGAAATTGTTGTCAAAGTTGTGTGGGAGAGATAGAGGTAGAATGTACTACAACAATTATAAAATGATGTTTTCATTAATATTTTTCCAAAAGTAGTAAACATAATACATTGAAAAGTACATGCAGTATACAAATATATATATAATATACCAGAATAATTACCTTAATGAAGGTATGTCAATCATGCGTTTTCATCCCTGACCCAAATTCACCTTTCTTTGTTATGATATTGTTTATGTTCACAGCAAATCCTGTGGGAAATTGAATATTTTGTATGACTTGTTTTATAGCATTGCTTTGCTGCTCCGTTAATAACCAAGGAAGGGCACTTATATTAATTTGGTCTCCATCACTATTTAATTGAATGACATTTTTCATTGCATGACTAACTTCCTGAATGTCACTATAAATTTTAACAATTTTTTCTTGCTTCCATCCAATATTTTTCATAACGTTTCTGTCATATTCTTTCCAATATGCATTGTATCAAACAAATGCACAATTTGTAGCTGCTCATAGTAGGGCAACCTACTAAATTTTCTAGGATAAATTTTTAGTCCCTATGGAAGTTGACCATTAATGCCTTGACGACCTTCATGAAGCATATAAATTGAACAAATTAACAACGACAATCATTGTCAATTACAGCATGAGTAAACACAACACAATATAAAATATAAATTCAAAACATGTCATAAATGATAGATAAACAATTTGATCCGATGTATAACCTTGACAATTAATTCTATTATATTCCAACTTTCATAGGCGAGGTGTCATTCTTCGTGGTTTTGATGTAGTCTCTTCTTTCCCATTGAAAAGATGTTTTTCAGTAGTTCGATACTTATGATTTATGTGGATGAAGTTCCTATACTCATCAAACACCTTCTTTCCTAAACTTGTTGAAGGACGAGATTTCATCTTTGGACCACAAATTGGACATGCAAATTTTCCCTTTGTTTGAAGACTTGCGAATCATATATAATTGGATTAAATATGTCAATTTTTATAATTATATATAATGAATAGATTATTTAAAAAACATGCATGATATCTACTTCATAAAATTAAATATCGTTAAAGTCATGCAGTCGAATGTTATAACATACCAAAAAAATGTGTTAGCCCTGGGGCATCATGAATTGTCCATACAAGCATTGCATGGAATTGAAATTGTCTTTGTCCTATTGGTCTAGATACGTCATACATACTCATGTAATTCCATAACTTTAGTAACTCGTCGATAAGAGGCTCAATATATACATTCATATCTTTAACTTGGTACTTACCTAGTTGAATGAACATAAACATTACATAATTATTATAACCATTTTACTGCAATATATATAAATTCATGTACATGACTATTAAATGAAAAAACATAGAAGTCATTATGCAACAAATAAGACAAATGAGATGCTGCTACGTTAAAGAAAATTGATGTAAACAAATACCTCGAACAATCATTGCCAACATTATGTGCTCCCTCTTTATTGACATCCATGGAGGAATGTTACTATTGATAACAAAAATAGGCCACACCGAGTAAATAGATCTCAGCTCTCCAAATGGATTGACACCGTCCGCTACCAATGAAAGCTTGAGATTACGAGTTTCTTTTTTAAAGTGTGGCCATTTTTCATCCATGTCCCTAAATGTAGAACCATCCGCAGGAATTCGAAGAATCTCATCTCCACTTCTTTTTCGTGCATGGTAATCCATAAATTGCACTAAGCTTTCGCACCTAAATAATTTTTGCATATGTGGAATAATGGGAATATAACGAAGAACCTTGCGAGGCACATATTTTGTTAGTTGATATGTTCGATATCTACTGATATGACATTCCGGGCATTCTTTTGCAAATTCATGTTGTTTATGATATATAATATGATCATTGGGACATGCATCTATTGCTTGATACTCCATTCCAATATCTTTCATAATGCCAGATAAATCTTGGTATGAGTGAAGTAAAATATTTGATGGTGGTAACAAAAATTCACCAATCAATCTACAAAAAAAAAAAATCTTAATATAAAAAATATTAATGGTACATACTTCATCCTTTATTTACTAGCGATGAACTAACAACAATTAAAATAGATGAAAAAAGATGACATATATGACATACCTTAACATCCATGAGATTGCTATGTTGGATAAACCATTCATAACCTTCAAGTTCACCACCAACAATACAGCAGAGAGAAGAGTTTTTTGGGAGCCTTCATAAAGGGGCTCGTATGCCTTCTCAAGTACAAGTAAATCATGAACATCATCAAAGTCATCTAGATCAACATGATCAGATGTGCCACTACATGTGTCATGGATCAATGTATTTGTACCATCATCTTCAATTGTGTTTTCTGGCGCATGATTATCTTCTTCCATAGGATCATTAACTTCATCTTCGATATTCATAGCTCCATGTTCCTCTGCTTGCAAAACCACATTCTCCAGGCTGTGATAATCCATATCATGTGCCCTAGGGTACCCCACCTTTATAATAATGACAGACACAAATAAGCCATGATCATGATCAAGTGATTTTTTATATATATATCAAATGTTAAAACAATATAAACATTTACAAATTCAATCAATATAAAAACATATAATAAACAACTTACCAATGGATGATAACCATGGCCCTCTTCAATGTGACCATGTTGCCTACAATGTTTCTCAACTGTTGTGATTAAAAGTCTTCTCGTCTTTAAGCCCTTACAATTATTGCAAGGACAATAACATTTCCCATCACCCTTTCTTATGAATCTAGCCCACAATCTATCAAGTGACTCTTCATTTTGTTCTGGACTAATATTATCTGACATGATTTTTCTTTACCAAGCTTGAATATTTAGATCTTCAAAAAATATCAAAATCACACTCCAATAATTTTTAATCATACACAGGTAACAAAATATAATAATTATGATATTTTACACTGAAAAAATTTGGCATGCAACCACCCTTGCAAAAGAGAAGATAGTCTAAAGATAATGACCCCAAAAAACACTTTCAAATACTAATTCCAGAAATTATTAAATTCTGATTTTACTCTGATTTCCAACTATTAGACTCCTAAAATCAGAATATTGAACTTGCACAACAAAATCTAGAAATGAAATTCTCAAAATGTGGCTAATAGGCCTCAACAATTAAGGCCTACTCAAGACTTCGTGAAGTCATTGCAAGGTTTCCAAGCCTTACCTAATGATTTCAGTAGGAGGATTAAAGAGTTGGTAAAGAGTTTTGATGACTGGAGTGACACATCTTTACAAGATATTGTAGATGCCCAAGGAAATGTAAGATCACTGCAGCAATGGCAGGAAAGGGTAGATGAAATCATCAATGAACAAATCAAATTGATTTGTGATGACTCAGATTATAGCATGCCGGTGAGTAGTATGGATAAAATCATTAACACTAGCACATTTTCAGAATCTTTTGAAAGGGAGGCGAATCAAGTAGCAGTAAAGTATACACCTTACAGTGCCAAGGTAAATGAGGTGGTAAATTTTAATTGGCCAACGGATGAGGAATATCAAGGATGGGTAGAAAATTACTTAACTGAACAAGAATAGGACATAGTCTACAACCGGCAGTTAACAACTTAGTGGTTATGGTTATAACAAATTTTGGCTATGTCTTGGTGGCAGTTTTGGTGCAATTTTTTGAAGTTTGGAAAATGCAACAATTATTCTCCAGTGGACGGGATGAACAAGAAGATTCTCCAGAGACTCCGTTGTTGTAACCAATTTTTGAAATGTCATAAGGCGGTCCAAGTGACCAGTGACAAGTGTATTTCTGGTCTGATGCTTGTTGCTCCTTCATTTTCCCTATAAGAAGGATTTTAGGACGAGAAATATGGGTTACCAAGTTAGATATCTTTAGGTCGAGTCTAAGTGAAGTTGCAGAGCAAATTTGTAAAGAGCCTGATATTATAGTGAAGATACTATTCTTAGGTTTGGTGTCATTTTGTTGTATGTTTTAGTTTCATGGGTACTTAATTTTCAAGACAGTACTAGCATCTGAATGAAAATTACTCATTTCAAGGTCATGTATCTCCATTGTATCAATATATTATTATCTTGAATAAAATGATCAAGGGTTATTCTGTTTATCTCACTGTTATGGTGTGTGTAATTCTCATTTTGGCTTTAATTCAAGGAATTAATAAAAATGCTTGAGTGAGGTTTTAGGTGACTATGTTCATATAAGGATTTGATAAGTAGTATTGGGTTAGAATATAGATTGATGGTATTGTAAGGTAGTATTATCTGAAATTTTATATGTTATGTGTCTAGAAGATAAACTTGGCTACAATAAAAAACAACCAACACCTTTGATATTATCTAGCTATGGCTCCCAAATCTATTGAAAATTGATCATTAGGGTTAAAATTGAAACCTTGCAAATATAATCTTTGTCCAAATCCATCAAGAATTTTCCATCAGTTATAAACAATTCCCTTATAAAGAATTTGTGAAGTCGGATCTAAAATCTGGAAATGAAATTCTAAAAATGCACAAGACTAAAAATGAAATCTAATGAGATGCTGCTTTAAAACATGATTTTCAAACCTGGAAGTACAAATCTGACTTCACAAATGAATTCTGAAAAAAGACAATGACTACCCTCAACCTGGCGATATCTTCTTGAGTTTCTTCTGATTTTCCCCAAGAAAACCGTCGAGCAAAACACAGTCACAATAAATAGTCAAGCTCTTTTTTATTTATGCCCACCACAATTTAACTTTGCAGGTCTGCTAAAATTTTGGTGAAAGATCTTCATCAAAACGTGGAGGAAAAAAATGTTTCGTCAAAAATACGACGAACGTCGGGGATAAAATTTTTAAAAAATGAAAATTCGCACTAGTGCCCGATGATACATCTGATTATGTAGCTTTCGTCAGATGGTTTCATCGGATTTTGCAATCAAATGAGTTAGTGAAGGAAGAGATCACAGATATCTACAAGCTCACTGAATGGAGTGAGGATATGGTGCCTATTGATGACAACAAATTCAGAGCAGAATATGAGAAGGTAAAGCACACATTTAAAATTTCAATACTACCGAATTATTTTGCATTTTTGGATGGTAGAAGGATAGTCTTGGGCCCTTCAAACAAATAACCCGACCCTGTCAATTATTTTTTGTCCTAGTTTTAGAGAACCTTCTATTCTATATGTCAAATTGTTGGTTATGACCCAGTCACAGACATTCCTATGGCTTGAATGTACATAGTAGCACATATCCAACATCCCACATATTCCACATTGTATGATTATCGGGGTACCTAGAAAAAAGGATTCATAAGGGTCTGGTTGAATTGAAAAAGGGTAAAGATGGAGTCAGATTCTTTTGGTACTCACTATTTATGCTCATGCTACTATTCAGAGGTGCTCCACTTTTTTGGTTAGGATATGATATTGGAATAGAAAAAAGGTAACTTGGAGCTTCTTGTTCAATGTTGAACAACTTTCCTCGACAAAGATGATAGAAAGTTTGATTATGTGTTGTTCCAAAACTTCTTTGCTTCCAAATTGAGGAGAATGCTAATTATGAACATGCCAAGGATTCCTACAGCCTTGCATGATTTTATGAGGCCTAAGGAAAGGAGGCTAGAACTTGGTATTGATCACAACTGGGGGGATGTTATCCCTTATCCTACTTGTACTATTTTGAGATTATATGGTAAAAAAAATTGACCCCACCTATTTCCCACAGATGTGCCAGAGAGAAATGTCATTTTAGAAGTAATATGGCAACTTGGGAATGTGCAAAATAATCACCTAAAGGATCAAGGAAAGGGAATTGTTTTCCATTCGCACATTTTTTTTTTCATTTTTTTATGATTGAGGGAAGGTGGGATAAGATAAATGATATTCTCAAGCCACTAGGAATGAGGAGAGTAGCAGCAAGAACCCATGAACCTGAAGGATTCATGGCATGGTTGAAAATGATAAATACAAGCTCAAAATTTATTCATATTTTTTATTTCCCTAAAGATGTCATTAGAAATATTTTTTATTTACAAATACATGATGGAAGAAAATTAAAGTGGATTTCTTTTGATAAATTTCAAAGGGAGATAAGAGAAAAAGGCCTTCAATTCACTTCTCTTGCTGAAATTATGAATGAGATGTAGAGAATTGAATATTTTTTCCAAAACTTTGAAACAGTGGTTGGGCACCTACAAGGTGAGAGACTGACTCAAGAAAAGGGAAAGACCATTTCTATAGATGAACAAGATGTGGGGTTCACCCCTGTAATAGAATAAAGGCCAACATACCAGCCCCCCAAGGAACAAAAAATAATTGTTTTCAGAAGAAGGAAGAATAAGGCAAAGGGAAAGGATGCAACTATTGCCTCTTCCCAACAAGAGGAGCAAAGAATCCCTTTTCCAATGCCACAAATTCCACCTCCATCTCCTCCAAGGTCAATTGGACCTTAGTTCATTGATATTGATTCTCCACCAAGACAAGCTTCACCACCAAAGGAGCCACCTTTGAAGAAGCAAAAGGTGTAATCAACTAGCTTGGTGGATTATGAGGAGGATTTTGAAGAAGAGATCTTGGTCACTGAGGAAGAAATGCAACAAGGGATTCCATATCCACCTAGGGAGATTGTGCTACAATAGCTTGGTTCGAGATTAAGAAAGGCTAACCTAATTGGCTTAAATAGCCAAAATGATGTAAGAGAAGAGGCATGTACTAAATTCATGGACGACGATTCCTTTGTGAAGTCCAAGGATTTCATGGAACTTTTTGAGAGGGTGAAGAGGGATGAATTTATAAATAAAATTGTAGAGTAGAGGATCCTCCATCCTGAGTTACCTGATTCAGCTATCCAAGCACAAGTAATAAAAGAGATGAAAGAGAAATATCAAGGAATAACTTCATCTAAGGGTAGAGAATTAGTGAGAAACAATGGAATTCTTTTGTTGCCTGAATGGAACTTATATTTTTCTATTGCATTTGATACAATAAAGAGATATGATAGACCTATCTACAATTCATAGGAAGAAGCTACAATTGAACTGCAAGGATTTGCATTCAGTGAGCAGTAAGACACATTGGCCATCTGGGCCCTAGTCCCCAATACCAAGAAGCAAGACATTGCAGAGCCTACTATAGATTATAGGGGAGGCTTTATAATAAAGACAATGTCTGATACTTCAAAAATTGAGGTTGCAACAATGTTAGTCAATGTTGCTCAATTCAAAAAAGCAAAAGTGGAATTGGTAATAGCTGAGAAATAAATTTATAGAAAAAAGTACAATGATTTAATGATTGATTATGGGAAGAATCAACAACAAACAATGCAGCTACATATTGAATTGGCACTATCGAAGGAGAAATTTCAAAATTTGCAATTCGGTGAGCCAAAGGAAACCGATACTACTTCTCCCTTTGTCTCTCAAGAACCAACAACTTTTCCACTACACCCCCTATAAGTTCTTCATGGGAAATTATGCCCTACAACATGGGAAATGTACCTATTTCTATGGAGGGACCAGATACTTTAGATACAACACAAGCAGAAGACATCAGAAAGGAAGAACTACTCCAAAAGCTAAAAGAATATGAAGAAAAATTCAATCAATATGATAAGGACATTCTTGACAACAACTTGAAGATTGTGACTGTAGTTTTGGAACATTTGAATAGAGTAGTGGATAAAAGGTTGATTAGAATTCATGCTAATTATTCTTCAATGGTGGGGCCAATAAATAGTTTTTTTATTAACAAAGAAGTTTCCATCCGAATCATGGAAAGGTGGATTCCTAGGATGCAATACTTGAGAATAATTGTTGTGGGAGTTAAGCATGATTCCAATGCACCTGAGAAGATAATACCAACCCTTAGAAATGTGATTGGAATCAAAGGGTTCCATGGAAACATTGAGCATTTAGAGGCTAAGATAAGGGAAGTGGTGAAAAAAATTCATGAGATGAATCATGGCCTATTACCTAATATATTAAAGAATGATGGTAGTATCAAGTCCCTGTAGGAGTGGAAATAGGAGGCCAATAAGGTGATATAAGATCAAGCAACCAAGATTTGTAAGGAAAATAATATGAACATGTTAAAAAAGAATGTGGATATGCTTGCCCAGGTTGGAATTTCTCTGGAAGAGTTTGATAAGGAGGCTAACCAAGTTGTAACTAAATATGCCCCTTACAAGAAGAAGGTTGATGATATCATCACATTTGACTGGCCTATAGAGGATGAATTTCAAGCTTGGAAGGAAAAATACCTTGATGTCCTTGAAGATTAAGCTACAACATGATGAATAACGGATGGGAGAAACACAAAGCACAACCTAGAACTAGTACAAATTAGGATTTTGATGAAGTATGGATAAAATATTATCTTCTCCCTAATTTGAATTTGATGACAAGGTTGCAGATGTGAATGAGTCTTTTATCTCTTTTGCCTTCTATATTTTATGCTTTTATTTCACTTTATGCTTGGGTACATGGACACAATTTTGGAGCATGTGGATATTGCTACATCAACTTAAATATTCCTTTTGGAAGGTGGGAAATTATCTTCATCGACTAATGAAAATAGTTTTTGTCTCATATAACATTTCCCTCCATCTGGGAATGCAAATATAACTGAAAAGGGATTGTGTTTTGTATTGGTCCAATAGAAAAGGGACATGTGTACTTTCTGGCCCAAGCTTGTTTGCTCCTTCATTTCTATAAGAAGGAATTCAAGGCCAAAAGTGCAGGTTGGTTGCTTGTTATCTGATCACAGAGAATTTTTTAAAGGAATACAAAGAGCATTTTAGAGTTTTATCTTAGGTTTTGAGTCTATCAAGTATGTTTATGTAATTTTGATAACAATACTAGCAATTGAATATAGAAGGTGCAAATTCAAGACCATTTCTCTCCTATCTACTTGTTTCATGGATCATGAATAATATGATCGAGTATTATCTTATTTGTCTTCATTGATTCCTAGTGGATGTGTAGTTTTATTCTTTCTTTTAATTCAAAGAATTATTGAAAATTCTTGAGTGAAGTTATAGATTCATGTAAATTAAGTACTATGATCCTAATAAGAAGTTATGGTCGAGAATACAATGAATGTGATACTGTAATGCAGTATTATCAAAGCTTAATGATACTATGTTAAATTGTTATCAGATTGTATAGGTTTTGAGATTGACTTCATTCCTAGGGTAAGGCACTGATGTGAATTGTGTATTCATGATACATTTTATTAGTCATTCAACAACTAATCAATCTTATAAACAAATTTTCAAATGAATTACAATTGTTACTATTTTGTGTTGAACCTTTCCATTCTCATGATTTGAATGTTGAGTGTTGTTAAGGATTAGCCAACTTCTTTGATACATTCCATTTATTGAGCTATTACATGAGAATTTATCTGTTATTTGCAATGTATTCAATCATTAGGTGCAAAGGTATTTAAATAAATTATGCGATCACCCTCTTGGGTCTTGCATAGCCCAAAGTACAAGAGGAAATCATTGCTCCTTTCACTCATTCATTGGCCAATCCCTTTAGGTTGTTGATAATTAGAAATGAAAAAGTCCATAGGCTTCCTTGAAGATCAGCTTGGTTCTTGAAAAAAAACTAACATGATTATTGATTATACTTAACCCTATGTAAATTTGATATGTGTCTACCAATGTTGCAGTTGTATAGGGAATAAGTGTCAATGGAGTAGAAGGGAGAGACATCAAAACCCTATCAAAACACTTCACTTGTTGAATTTTTTTTTTTTTTTTGAGGTTCATATAATAGCTTTCCTATTTTTAAGTTGTCTTTGATATCTAGGGGCTATTGTTATTTTTGGTCTATTTGCAATTTTTCTTGAGAAACCATGTGCTATAAATAAGAGTTATTTTTATAATTTGTTCAATAGGAGGGTATATTTTCAAGTGAGTTAAAAAGTTCTTTTAAATGATAAATTTTGATTATATTTATATTTTTTGGAAGCCTTAACTATGTACCTAAGGGCTAGACACCTTTTTTAGCCTATAAATTAAATAAAACATGAGTTTTGAACCATTTTTATGTCCCTTTTATGACTGTGAAGGGATTTGAGTTAGGGTTTTGAGTTTTACATTTTTTATTCTCTTGCATTATGAGGAAAAAAAGGGGAAGATAGTTAAAAACTTACTTTTTGGGCTGGGCAATAAAGAAAAGAAGAGCTGGAAAAAGGAAGGATTTGGAAGAAGAAGCGGAAGATTCAATGAGGAGTAAAACAGATTGAAAGATAAGTTCTCTTTACCTTCTCTATTTCTTGCCTTGGAATGTGATTTGTATTAGTTTCTTCTAAATGTTGCTTGGTTTTCTTGTTGAAATGGTGTGAAAATTTTGAAATGTGTATGAATATCTTTCTTAGGGTTATGAATTTTTGAAATGATTCAAAGATGTGTTGAGATTTGGGTTGTTGAAAAATATTTCATATGGGGTTTATGTAACTTGTTTGGATTGTTTCTTGTTGTTTGGGTTTGGTGGTTGTATTTGAATCATGGGTTTTGGTGCTCTCTTCAAAAGTGCTAGATAGATTCAAATATTTTTAAGGTTTTTGTTGGTATACCATTTCTATGAGATTTCAATTTTGAAACATAGGTATTAAATCCTTGAGCCCCATGATCTCTATCTTGTTTGAAGATATATTTTATTTAAAAAAGAGAGATAAATCCTTGTATTTAATGTTGTAGCTACCTTGTGAGAAAGAGGAGGTTACATTACACAATATTTGTAGAAGATGAATGTATATTATGTACATTAACCATGTTGATTGAATCAACTCTCTCCTATTTTTACTTACGGGTTTTAAACTTAATAAAAATTTCATGAAAAATGACTACGTGACATGAACAAATAAAAACCAACCAATTTAAATAAATGAATAAATCTCTATCTATTAAGTTCTTATGGTAGAGTAAATGTGAGTGATAATATGGGAACCATTAGCATAAAATTTAAAATGTGGTTTCTAATGGAATATAGAGCTGAAAATCTTACATAGATTTTTCATACTTTTTTGTGTTTAAAAAGTAGAGAAATAAAATGGTTTTCATGTACATGTGTGTACTTCTTTGAAAAATAAATAAAGAAAGAAAACATAATAAGAAAAAGGGCGTTTAAATTAAATCTAGTCAATAATAGTTGAACTTGATTGTTTTAATTAGAAAATAATGTCTTCACTCATATTGAATAAGCTATTAAAAATATAAATTTCAAAGGTGGGTAGACAATTTTTTATACATATCCTTTACTTTATATTACATATCTACATTTATATAGACTTTATATGTATATATTCACAACTCAGATAATATGAATGATGCATTTAAAATATAAAATATATAATATATAATATATAATATATTTTATATAACATAAATATAATATATATAAATTAATAAATTCTAAATATTTTAAACTACCTATTTTTGTTTTGAAAGAAAGACAAGGGTATGTGTGGGATCATCATGGAAAAAACAGGCCCTTAAGTGGCGATGAAAATTCAGAAAAATTAGAGTTAGGCAACTTGATGTAAAAATTTGAGTAAGTTATCTATATTATTTCAAAAATATGAAAGAATAGAGTCTATAGCAAATTGAATGTAGTTTCTAAACTACTAGGTTTTTTTTTTTTTTAAATCTATTTGGTGAAAATTTAAAATTTTAATGCAGTAGTACTTAAATTTCAGCAAAAAAATAAGTAGGTGTCTGTCTGACCACCCTAACCACAATAAAATGATAATATTTTTTAATAATATTTTAGATATAAGTAGAAGAATCATGTCCTGATGTGATGCATATTTTTTTGTAATTTTTTTCCAAGTAAATAATTAATTATGAATTTTTTATTACAACTTTTAAAAAATATAAAAACTCGTATGTCTAACCACCTTAACTTGGTCAAAACTTCATGAAATTCATTTTTTTTAAATCCTATAGTATGTGAATGCATAGAATGTAACACATGTTTCAGATTCAAAAAATGTGATAACGTTTGAAAGCTATAGATGCTTTTCAATCACCCTATCAATCAGGACTTTAGTCGTAATTCAAATAAAAAATAAATTATTATTATTTATTAAATTCAAAGTAAAGCATAATTTATATTGGTGGGACGCTGAGAATCTCCTTTAAAAACCTTTTTTGTTTCATCAATTTTGGGTAAAAAAAGTCGTCAGCCACATGGGCGAAGTCTAGAAAAGCAAGGTAAGTTGTTAAACACGTTTTTTGTGTTGACTTCTTAGGATTGGCATGTCCTAGCCAAATTCCAAAGCAATCCCGAGGTTAACCCCTAGGTAGTAATTCACTAGTACACAAACAATAATATATGACTAAATAAACTACTAAAAATTGCATATAAATGACTAACTTTAGTCATGTGACTATGAGTGGTTTATTTGTAGTCATTTATAACACCACTAAATTTATGACTAAACAATTTGAGTCATTTATTTAGTCATTGATTTGGTCATTGATTTCGTCATTGATTTAGTCATTAATTTAGTCATTTATTTAGTCATGGTAGTGATTTATTTAGTCATATATTTAGTCATTAATTTAGTCAATGATTGTTGTTAACTGGTCATTTATTTAGTCATGGTAGTCATTTATTTAGTCATATATTTAGTCATTAATTTAGTCATATATTTAGTCATTTAGTCATATTAGTCATTAATTTAATCATTTAGTCATATATTTAGTCATTAATTTAGTCATTTAGTCATTGATTTAGTAGTATATTTAGTGCATTTTTAATTGCCATCATTTGGTAGTTTATTTTATTAATCAAAAATATCACTTATCAACTATATAAAAGATTTGCACAATAAAATAACAATGAGAAGGTAAAAATAGTTATTTTATTAATCAAAAAGATGTTACATACAACTGTGTAAGCTTGAAAATGGAGTTACAATTTGTTGTCCCAACATGAAATAACTTGAAATATTACAATACATTGTTGAGAGAGAAAAAAAACTAGCTGAAATCTACTCAAAAACCTTGCCTTTATGATGTTCAACAACTTAAAAAAGAATACGAATGTGACTATTCTTTTATATCATAACCTACAGTCCCTTACCCTTGTAATGCATAAGTAAATGCTAAATCTTTGCAAAGGAACTTTCATTCTATGATTGTGATAAAGCTCCAATCATCTGTAGGCTACCCTCATTCAAACTAACCATGTAGAAAGATATTCAAACTCTCTTTCCTACTATAGCTCTTTATGGAAACTCTGCCACCACCTCCACCATCCCATCCCTTACCTCTAGAAGCATTTATCATACTTGTTCCCTTCCTACACAAGGAAAAAAAGAGTCCCTCAATGCTACAATCAATCAAACCAATCTAAATGTAAGCAAAGAAAGTGCATCCATGGTTAGTGTAAACAATAACCTTAAATTTGAAATAATTCAGTGGGTCTATACTAAAGTACCAAATCACTAAGGAGATTTTAGATTTTCTACCATGTTCATATCCTATAAAGATTAATGACTTACGTCAAGAGAATGACTTCCATGGGTCATTATCAATTAAAATTGCTTGCATTCGTTAAATATCTATCATGAACATAACATCTTAAAAGCATATTTCCTTGCTATTAAAACAAAAGTGATCAAGGTATCAAATCTAATAAAGAAACTACCATCAATCTAAGCCAACATAAATATAAGCAGAAGTGGTGTTTACAGCCAAACAATAATATTAGCTATTGCTATGTAAGAAAAATATAACAAAACATGCCAAGAGATTGTCTAGCAGAAAAATGAAAAGTTTCTTGACTAGTAGAAAATGTAAGAGAAGGGATTAGGTACAATCCAATGATTTGATATGACACATAGATCACCTCTTGATGGTTATTTGCTTCATTTGGCGGGTTTAGTTGTATTCTCTAGTGCATATGCCAGGCTTTCCATTTAAGAGTGAATTGCAAGTACCAGATCATACATGAAAAGTTATGTATGCTCTTGGGTGGATGTCTAATGTTGCTTCACATCAATTTTCTTTGAGCTAGTATGTTTGTGGAGACAATCTTTTATATATTTTATAAAAAAAAATAGATTTGTTGAAGATACATAGGGCTAAGAACCCTAGAACCACAAAAAATAGAGTGAAAAGCAGTAGTCAATAGATAATTATCTCATTGGTACCTCACTATGGCATGTGTGAGCCCATTATCAGGTGACAAAAGCATCCAAGTAATATCAACATCCATTTTCATCTATATGTTGAACAAAGCATAGGAGTCATAGAAACACCTGAAGGTCTTCATGGGGGGAAATAATGAGGTCTTATCTACACCATTAAGAAATTTCAAGCTTATCACACTCAGATGCTCAACGTCCATAAGGGAGAGGTCATCCATGTGTATTTAAGACCTAAAACTGTCACAAATACTCAATTATTAACAAAGGAAGATAACCACAATTCCTCTTCTGCACGAAGTACAAATATTAAAATAAATCAAATCAGGGAAGAAACAAAGATTATCATAATTAAATTTATTTATCCAATAAAGCAGAGGATAAACTATTCATTGACACGTCAAAATATTTTCTTATCTGATGATTTGAAAGCTAAAAGAAAATATTATAACATTCTCTCATGATTATGTAGATAAACAACCATGTAAGAACTTCACACTTTTCTCATTTTTCTTTAACAAAAGGGAAACGATTCACAAAGTGCTTCAAATTGCCTATTTTTGCACATCCTCCTCTCTTTCATTCACTCGAATCTATATTCAATCTCCCTAATTTAAAACTAATGCACTGTAATACCCCTCCATTTTGCCTTCTGGTTGGACAGTGTGTCTTTGTGTGGGTATGTTGCTGTGATGTGTTTCTGGTTATTCAGATGTTATCTTTATTCCATGTTTTGGCTTAGCATAGTGGTTATTTGAATTAAAGATGATTATGCTTTGGATTATACTAGCATGTTAGAATTGTCAGTTATTTGCAGGGTATTGGTGAAGGGGACGGTATCGTATCACTCGCTTGCAAGTGCCCTACGATCTCATGATTTCCTCTTCACGGTGTGTATTTTATGTTGTTCATATTATATGTTGTTGTTTACTTGAATTACAGGTTGATAGGTACAGGACATCGACTCCACTTGGTTTCATAGGTTGGAGCATGTTCAATAACCAAGGGTATTCGATTGGGAGATAGTAGCTAGGTTTCCGTGTCAAGTCATCACCCTAGTCCTTGTATGTCGTCAGTTGTCTGTCAGGTTGTGTTGCTTTGAATATTGTGCCCTCTCTTTGTTATTTAATTGCAAGTTATATTGGGTGATTTAAATAGCTTAATGTATTTAAGTTGTTAAGTAATGTAATATGGAATTATGTTGAAATATAATTTATTTAATATTAATTTAATTTAATTAATAAATAATTTAATCATTGATTAAATCTATTTATTAAATTAATTAAATTTTTGATGTTGAAAGAAGTGAATTTTTTTATGTTGAATTTCAAAATAAAGAAAATGCATAAAAAAATCAATTTGAAAGTTTGAAATTCAAAATTAAAGAAATTAGATAGTTTTGCATTTTTTGTTTTGAAGAATTTATGAGGGGGTTGTTGGATTTTTTTTAGGGTTTCATCCTTATGTGGAATTTTGTTTTTCAATTTTGGGATTATGGAATTTTGGAGAAGTTTGAAAATAGAAGGAGGAAGAATATTTCTTTTTTGTGGTTTTTGGATTGGAGTGGTGAAATTTGTTGAACTGAAGAGGGAATCAAGGAAGAAGCTGAGCATCGTCTGGATCTTCTCCAAATTCTTGCAATACCAGGTTCATTCAATTAATAACTTCATTTTGAAAAATCATATGGTTTGAGGATGCTTTGGAAATCATTTAAATTTTGGTTGTGGATTGCAAATAGATAACCCATGTTGAATTCTGAATTTGTTGCAAAAATCCCTTCTTTGGAAAAATATCTCTTCAAGAAAAACTTTGTGTTCTTGGCTGCAAATAATTGTTTTGAAAATTATTTGTTCAATTTGTGTTGCAAATCTGAAATTGGTGTAATTTAAATGTATTCATATATGTATATATATATATGTATTTATATACATATATATCATATATATTTATTTAAATTTTGTTTTGCAAGGAAGGGGTATGTTGTAAATTTAATTTTTAAAAATATGTCCCTTGAGAAGAGGCGCGGATTTCAAAAAATCTGCAGGTCTGTGTCAAAAAAAACAAAAAAATGAAAATGAAAATTGGAGGGGGCTGGGGGCTCACCCCACCGCCATCCCCATGGGAAGCAGCAGGGGGGGAGCCACACTTGCAACCCCACAACCCACTAGCGGTCAGCCATGACCACCAACGGTGGTGGTTGGTTGTGCAGTGCATAGCTATGCCACCACTGTTGGTGGCCGACTACACTTGCACCCATGCCCGCCTCCCCCACCTTCGTCATGGCCTAGTAGACTACGCCCTCCGCCTATGCCACACCTTCCCGACAGTGCCGCTTCCTATAGCCGCAAACCACCGCCGCCCCCTGCAAATAGAAACCACGGCCGCTTCCATCTGCCGCCCCCTATCATAACCCGCGGCGATAAAGGGAAAACCGCAGTCGGCGCCCAACCAGATCAGTGCACATGGCTTGAGGCAGTCCACCCCTACCCTAAGTCAAACGCGCAGCCCGAGGCAACCGCCCATGACTTTGGTATGGCACGCGGCCTAAGGGAAAATATTAAAATAAAAGAAAATAAAATGAATTAGTATATATAAAAATATTAATATTTTATATATTATTATTATAAAGTTAAAATATTATTTAATAATATTTTATATTATAACCTATAATATTAAAATATTATATTTATATATATTAATTTTAAATAATAGTTTTTTTTTTGAGTGGTGGAGTTAAATTTTTATGCATAGAAAATTATTGATTTTCTATTAGCATGATTAAATTTAATTGAAGGAGTTAATTATTTGATTTAGAGAATGTATGATTTAAATTTAATTGTGAAATTTAAATTGATGTGTAAAAGACCAAATTTTAATCTGATTTATTTTATAATGATTTAGTTTGCAAGGGCAATCAATTATTTATTTTATAGTGAAATGTTCGGTGCTATAGTTGAAAATGCCTATTTTATTAAGAGCAAATAGGGAATTAAATATTAGTGTTAATTTCTCCCTTATTTGAAAAGATGAATGTTAATTCAGTTTTATCGATGTGATAGATTACTGAATGTTAATGAGGAATGGATTTAGAATATCCAAAGGTAGTCTATTTCATGTACCCTCAGTGATTATTCTCTTCTTGCTTTTGTTGGGAAATTGGCTAAAGGAGTGTGTTATTCGTAAGTCTTCCAAATGTGATTTTCAATTATGTGGTTGTCGTTTGTGATGTCAACCTGTTATGAATTCTCTTGGATAGTGCATGAGGATTGTGTCTATGTTAGTACCCGTTTTTCATGAACAGGGACGTTTGTGCCTCCTGAGAAAGGAGTGGATTTTGTAATGTGTGCCTCCTTGTCAAGAGCGGTCAGGGGTAGTTTTGTTATTGTTGTTACCTCCAATGTTTGGAGATGGTTTTATCTTTGTCACCTCCTAAGAAAGGACTGGACGTGTTATCTTGTTTGTTGCACCTTGGTACCATTGATGTCTGGTTGGTGTGTGTGTGTGTTGTCGAGTAGAAGAGTGGCTTGTAACGGGGGCCGGCACACAAAGTGGTGCCAGGGTAACTTGTTGTAAGTGGTGTAATTAAGTGATAACTAAATCAATATACTTAGAAGTTTGGGTAGTACTTCACACTAAAAAGATAATTATGCCTCACTCATAGACTCAAGTGCTCGGTTAGGCTTGGGATGGGTGGGAAGGCCTGGAATGGCAAGGTCATCTATCTTGTTTGTACGAGAGGTATTTGATTCTGCATGAGTGAGTATGGGGGCCGAGATTCGGTAAAGGTCACCAGGATAACCTTTTCTTGTGGGGGTCGGAGCCTAGGAAGAATCATCATGGGTAACTCATGACGAACTGTGTGATGACACTCTGTCTAGCACAACAGTTGGCTTTTGATTTTGTATTAGTATGTATGAGGGCCGAGGATCGGTCGAGGCCACCATCTTGACGATCCGCAATGGGTAACTCATGATGTGATGTGTGATGGCACTTTGTGTGGCCACAGTTGGTACTTGTTTATCATGGGTATGGTTTCCATAACATACCTGATGTGACAACTATTGGGATTTGGTTCTATGTGTATGGTTCTCGTAACATACTTGTCCTGCTTTATTTCTGGAAGCATTGTGACCTTGTAGAGTTGTACTTGTGATGTACTTGCATGGTATCTGAGTTGTACTTGTGTTTTACATGTGATTGGTTGTTACAATTTGGTTCAGTTATGTTTATGTTAGCCTATGTCTAGAGGTATATTGTCTTGACTAGGATTCCTTCGGATTGTCTTGACTAGGATTGTTTATGTAGGGTTGCGTGGCAGGGCGTTACACATGGTATCAGAGCCTAGGTTTAAACATTGGGTACTCTGGGATTATGATGGGACCATTAAGCTTTTAGTTGTGTGGGTTTTGTGTTGTGTACCTCAATTATTACCTTGGTGTGTAGACGAGGTTTTGATTTGGTGCATTATGTGTGAGGGAGTTATATCCCTACGTGTTTGTAGGCTTCCAGGAGTAAGCCTAACCCTAGGGGGGGAGAATGTATTACCCCTTCGTTTTTCCTTCTGGTTGGACAGTGTGTCTTTGTGTGGGTATGTTACTGTGATGTGTTTCTGGTTATTCAGATGTTATCTTTATTCCATGATTTGGTTTAGCATAGCAGTTATTTGAATTAAAGATGATTATGCTTTGGATTATACAAGCATGTTAGAATTGTTAGTTATTTGCAGGGTATTGGTGAAGGGGATAGTATCGTATCACTCGCTTGCGAGTGCCCTACGATCTCGTGATTTCCTCTTCATGGTGTGTATTTTATGTTGTTGTTTACTTGAATTACAGGTTGACAAGTACAGGACATCGACTCCACCTAGTTTCATAGGTTGGAGCATGTTCAATAACCAACGGTATTCGATTGGGAGATAGTAGCTAGGTTTCCATGTCAAGTCGTCACCCTAGTCCTTGTATGTCGCCAGTTGTCTGTCAGGTTGTGTTGCTTTGAATATTGTGCCCTCTCTTTGTTATTTAATCGCAAGTTATATTGGGTGATTTAAATAGCTTAATGTATTTAAGTTGTTGAGTAATGTAATCTGGAATTATGTTGAAATATAATTTATTTATTATTAATTTAATTTAATTAATAAATAATTTAATCGTTGATTAAATCTATTTCTTAAATTAATTAAATTTTTGATGTTGAAAGAAGTGAATTTATTTATGTTGAATTTGAAAATAAAGAAAATGCATAAAAAAGTCAATTTGAAAGTTTGAAATTCAAAATTAAAGAAATTAGATAGTTTTGCATTTTCTGTTTTGAAGAATTTATGAGGGGGTTGTTGGATTTTTTTTAGGGTTTCATCCTTATGTGGAATTTTGTTTTTCAATTTTGGGATTATGGAATTTTGGAGAAGTTTGAAAATAGGAGGAAGAAGAATATTTCTTTTTTGTGGGTTTTGGATTGGAGTGGTGAAATTTGTTGAACTGAAGAGGGAATCAAGGAAGAAGTTGAGCATCGTCTGGATCTTCTCCAAATTCTTGCAATACCAAGTTCATTCAATTAACAGCTTCATTTTGAAAAATCATATGGTTTGAGGATTCTTTAGAAAACATTTAAATTTTGGTTGTGGATTGCAAATAGATAACCCATGTTGAATTCTGAATTTGTTGCAAAAATCCCTTCTTTGGAAAAATATCTCTTCCAAAAAAACTTTGTGTTCTTGGCTGCAAATAATTGTTTTGAAAATTATTAGTTCAATTTGTGTTGCAAATCTGAAATTGGTGTAATTTAAATGTATTCATATATGTATATATATATGTATTTATATACATATATATCATATATATTTATTTAAATTTTGTTTTGCAAGGAAGGGGTATGCTGTAAATTTAATTTTTAAAAATATGCCCCTTGAGAAGAGGCACGAATTTCGAAAAATCCACAAGTCTGTGCCAAAAATTAAAAAAAATGGAGGGGGTTGGGGGCTCACCCCACCGTCGCCCCCATGGGAAGCGACGGGGAGGCACCCAACCACCCCTCCCCGCGTGGTTGTGCAGCTGCAACCACCAACGGTGGTGGTTGGTTGTGCAGTGCACAGCCGCGCCACCACTGTTGGTAGCCGGCTACACCTGCACCCGTGCCCGCCTCCCCCACCTTCGTCATGCCCTACGCGGCCTAGTAGACCGCGCCCTCCACCTGCGCCACACCTTCCCAATGGCACCGCCTCCTATAGCTGACATGGCAAACCACTACCACCCCCTACAAATAGAAATCGCGACCGCTTCCATCCGCCACCCTTTGTCATAACCCGTGGCAGTAAAAGGAAACCGTGGCCAGAATATCACGACTGGCGAACAACTAGATCCGCGCGTGCGGCCTGAGGTAGTCCACCCCTGCCCTAAGTCATACGCGTGGCCCGAGGCAGCCGCCTATGACATTGGTATAGCACGCGGCCCGAGGGAAAATATTAAAATAAAAGAAAATAAAATGAATTAGTATATATAAAAATATTAATATTTTATATATTATTATTATAATGTTAAAATATTATTTAATAATGTTTTATATTATAACCTATAATATTAAAATATTATATTTATATATATTAATTTTAAATAATAGTTTTTTTTTTTGAGTGGTGGAGTTAAATTTTTATGCATAGAAAATTATTGATTTTCTATTAGCATGATTAAATTTAATTGAAGGAGTTAATTATTTGATTTATAGAATGTATGATTTAAATTTAATTGTGAAATTTAAATTGATGTGTAAAAGACCAAATTTTAATCTGATTTATTTTATAATGATTTAGTTTGCAAGGGCAATCAGTTATTTATTTTATAGTGAAATGTTCGGTGCTATAGTTGAAAATGCCTATTTTATTAAGAGCAAATAGGGAATTAAATATTAGTGTTAATTTCTCACTTATCTGAAAAGATGAATGTCAATTCTGTTTTATCGATGCGATAGATTACTGAACGTTAATGAAGAATGGATTTAGAATATCCAAAGGTAGTCTATTTCATGTGCCCTCAGTGATTATTCTCTTCTTGCTTTTGTTGGGAAATGGGCTAAAGGAGTGTGTTATTCATAAGTCTTCCAGATGTAATTTTCAATTATGTGGTTGTCGTTTGTGATGTCAACCTGTTATGAATTCTCTTGGATAGTGCATGAGGATTGTGTCTATGTTAGTACCCGTTTTTCACGAACAGGGACGTTTGTGCCTCCTGAGAAAGGAGTGGATTTTGTAATGTGTGCCTCCTTGTCAAGAGCGGTCAGGGGTAGTTTTGTTATTGTTGTTACCTCCAGTGTTTGGAGATGGTTTTATCTTTGTCGCCTCCTGAGAAAGGAGTGGACGTGTTATCTTGTTTGTTGCACCTTGGTACCATTGATGTTTGGTTGGTGTGTGTGTGTTGTCGAGTAGAAGAGTGGCTTGTAACGAGGGCCAGCACACGAAGTGGTGCCAGGGTAACTCGTTGTAAGTGGTGTAATTAAGTGATAACTAAATCAATATACTTAGAATTTTGGGTAGTACTTCACACTAAAAAGATAATTATGCCTCACTCATAGACTCAAGTGCTTGGTTAGGCTTGGGATGGGTGCGAAGGCCTGGAATGGCAAGGTCATCTATCTTGTCTGTACGAGAGGTATTTGATTCTGCATGAGTGAGTATGGGGGCCGAGATTTGGTAAAGGTCACCAGGATAACCTTTTCTTGTGGAAGCCGGAGCCTAGGAAGAATCGTCGTGGGTAACTCATGACGAACTATATGATGACACTTTGTCTAGGACAACAGTTGGCCTTTGATTTTGTATTAGTATGTATGAGGGTCGAGGATCGATCGAGGCCACCATCTTGATGATCCGTAGTGGGTAACTCATGATGTGATGTGTGATGGCACTTTGTGTGGCCATAGTTGGTACTTGTTTATCATGGGTATGGTTTCCGTAACATACCTGATGTGACCACTATTGGGATTTGGTTCTATGTGTATGGTTCTCGTAACATACTTGTCCTACTTTATTTCTAGAAGCATCGTGACCTTGTAGAGTTGTACTTGTGATGTACTTGCATGGTATCTAAGTTGTACTTATGTTGTACATGTGATTGTTTGTTATAGTTTGGTTCAGTTATGTTTATTTTAGCTTGTGTCTAGAGGTAGATTGTATTGACTAGGATTCCTGGTAACTATCTCCTAGCACGGGAGGTGGGCCTTTGGGTTCCACTTGGTTGGGTGGCGTGCACCTAAATCCATTGGGTTCCTTCTTCATGTTCTTGTCGATGAGACTTCCAGTTGGAGAGCTCGTTGGTTTCAGTATCAGTTCTTGTTGTATTTCATTTCAGATGATCTTGTATTATTTTACCCCTTAGTTGTTATCAAGGTGGAGGTTGTAATTGTAATTATGTTCATTGGATTTACCTCATTCAGGGAATGAGAGTTGTAATCTTATTGTTTAATTATGATTAATGAATGGAAAGTTATCTTATGCTTTGATGTATGTTATCTTATTGGAATGCATGTGTTTATATAATTGTGTAAATGAATGACATGGTTTAATTCATGTTTTTTGTTGAGGTTCTATATAACCTTTGTCTTGTAACCTTAGAGGTTGTTGGCATTAGTTAATTAACTTATTATTTATCCTTTTAAAAAAAAATTATTCCGTTTAAGTAGTTAAATGCAACTTCCTCTAGGGTTGCGTGGCGGGGCGTTACATGCACAATTGTGGATGCAATGTGAAAATAAACCTAATCAAATCACTCTTGAACATAAAAAATCGTGCATGTCATTGAAAACCAAGAATACATGACCACACACAAGCATAATATATTAGTATTCTGGGAGAATGATAAAGGTTTTCCAAGAGTTCAGATCTTTACATGCAAAAAAAAGATCATCAGTCAATCTAAGAAACAAACTGCCACATTATGTTAAAACCAGTCTTTTTGAGGTTGTATTACTTCATACAGATATATGAACACCATTCCTTTCCTAATGCCTATAGAACCAAACAAAAACTCAATCACAAAATCATGCCAGTCAATTATGATGGTCTCTATATAGAACCTATAAACTTATTTCTCTTGCCTTTTCCCTCTTAGGTCGACAAAACTGGTTATAGCTGAATCTAATCTTTTAATTGACTGTCCAACCTCAGTTATCACAACCTGAAGATTGGAACTAATAATATTTTTTTATTTTCTTTAGAAAAGAACGTGGAAGATAACTTAGAAATTAAATTAAATTAAATTAAATTAAATTAATTAATGATATATGTTAATTAAATTATGGTTACGTTTAATTTAGAATATGCTGTAGATTTAGTTATACAACTATATATTTAATTATATTAAAGAAATCAATGTAATCTAAGTATATACTCAACATGTATACTAGTATTTTCAATGTTAAAATAAATCAATTTCATACGAAATGTACTATAAATCAATAGAGTTTTGTTTTATCTTAGTTCTAGAAAAGATTTAAATATTATCTATATCAATTAGATTAGAATATTGGCATTTCCAATCATGGTTATAAGAGATAAAGTTTTTACCATTTTTTTAGCAATGTAACAAGTCTATGTTTTTCTAGACATATCCATGAATAGTCTTAGTCATAATTATGTTCGCTAAGGCCAATAATTACAATACTAAGAGATATTATATACTATTCAAGCAATAAGTAAAATTGCTTAAATATCCATTATTAGCAATCATACCCAATATATCCATGTTATACTTTATTAGAATACCATTTCATAGTTAATTTAATCCCCTTCCTAATCATCATAACATAGAGATTAGACATAACCTAGAGATCATGATTCTAGCTGGATATTACTCTTAGTTCATCTACAAAACTTAAAAAAGGGGAAAATAACATAAAATTAATTTTTTTGAAAAGGCTTTAGAAACTTTCAATCAAATGCAATTGGCAGGTGTAAAGCCAGACTCCACAACCTTTGCTAGTATCATAACCGCCTCTGCCAAATTGGGAGCCTTGGAAGAGGGTATGGACATCCATCAAAGCATAAAGGATAGAGGAATTTTGTCAGATATTGTAGTTGCAACTGCTCTTGTAGACATGTATGCTAAATGTGGGATCATAGGCAAGGCACTTGAAGTGTTTGACAAAATGCCTCAAAGAAATGTGGTCTCATGGATTGCAATAATTGTAGGATATACACAAATTAGATCTATTGAAAAGGCTTTAGAAACTTTCAAGCAAATGCAATTTTCAGGTTTAAAGCCAGACTCCACAACCTTTGCCAACATCCTCTATGCCTGTTCCAAAATGGAATCTTTGGAACAGGGTATGGATATCCATCAAAGCATAATAGAAGGGGGATTTTCATCTGTTATTATAGTTGGAAATACTTTGGTTGAAATGTAAGAAAAATGTGGAAGCATAGAGAAAGAACGTGAAGTTTTTGATAGAATGCCTCGAAGAGATGCCATCTCTTGGACTGCAATTATTGTTGGATATGCACAAAATGGATTTGTTGAAAATGCTTTAGAAAATTTCAAACAAAAATGCAATTCGCAGGTATAAAGCCAAATTCCACAACCTTTGCTAGCATTTTTCCTTCCTGTGCCAAAATGGGGGCTTTGGAATAGGGTATGAACATCCATCAAAGCATAAATAATAGAGGAATGTTTCCATATGTTGTAGTTGCAACTGCCCTAGTAGACATGTATGCAAAATGTGGAAGCATAGACAAGGCATGTGAACTGTTTGACAAAATTCCTGAAAGAGATGCCATCTCATGGAATACGATGATTGCGGGATATGCACAAAATGGATTTGCCAAAAAGGCTTTAGAAAATTTCAAGCAAATGCAATTAGCAAGGGTGAAGCCAAATTCCAAAGCCTATGCTAGCATCCTCCCTGCCTGTGCCAAAATGGGAGCTTTGGATCAAGGTATGAACATCCATCAGAGCATAATGGATGGGGGATTTTTGTCAGATATTATGCTTGGAAATGCTTTGTTAGACATGTATGCAAAATTTGGAAACGTACACAAGGCATGTGAACTCTTTGATCGAATGCCTCAAAGAGATGTCATCTCATGGAATGCAATAATTGAAGGATATGCACAAAATGGATTTTGCAAGGATTCTCTCAAAATATTTGAATTAATGAAGCACTCTAAAACATATCCTAACATTGTAATCTTTGTGGTGTAAGAGCACCTAGTTTCACTAGTTTCCTCTCATAGGCAATTTTTTCAAAATTGAGTGTTTATTTGTAAATTCATGTAAAAGGTCATATGAAGACCTATTTCATTGTATTTAAGGTCCCAAGTAGATCACTAGGGGGTTGGTGAAGTTAAATTTGTAAAAAAAAAGTGTTGTTGAGTTGTCAAAAATGCAAAATATGTAAGGCAAAATACAAAGGAATGTGAAGAGTCGCCTCATTGGGAAGGTAGTTAGGTGGTTGAAGTTGAAGGGTAAGTCATTCCTTATGATGAAAACATCTTTATAATGCCTTTGTAAGGTGAGAAAAGGAGGATTGGATGTATTCTAGAAGTCATATTTTTTTCTATTTTCTCTATTTTTTGTATTTTCCTTATTATCGTTCACCATTTTATAGGCTTGTACATAAGTTTTGTCTTAGAAACTTTGTGATTTTTAATAACCTAGGGAACTAGCATCCATCTGAATTCAATTGTGAGTGATTTGATAGTTTAAAGTTTCTATTTAACTGCATTTTTGTAGTTCAGTTTGTAAACCCAGTTAAGGGTTTTGAGAGTCTTTTAGGGTAGAACTCACCATCCCACCAAATGTAGGGCTAGATATTGGTGGGATGGATTGTTTAGGATGTTGTTAGATTGTTTGGAATATTTTGTGTGTGCAGGGAAGGCAAGGATACAAAGTAAAGTTGTTGCTCCAAGGAAATTTTTGAGTTGTCTAGAAACCACTCTTGACTAATCTATTAAAGAAGGATACCATGCTTTAGTGGAAAATTGATGCAGAAAAAATTTGTAGAAAAATAATTGCAAATATAGAATATAGGTTATTATTGATTACTGGCATGTTTTTGGCATTGAAAAGAAAATATCACTTTGAAAAGCCAACATGACTTTACCAATCAAGTGCAGAAGATGAGAATTGATGAAACCGCCCAGGAGAAAGAGGAACTGACTTAAAAAATAGTACAAGGGTTAATATAGGGTGAGAAGTCTCGATTTAGAGGGTAGAAGAATTCATGAAGAGTTTCTTAGTTGAATGAATTGTTGGAAGAGTTAGACTCCCTAGAAACTACAAGAATGGGAAGACATTAAATATGCCTTTATTAACATAGAAAAATGAGACTTACTAAAAAAATTTACCATCAAATGAGTTATCTCAACAAAAACAAGGTTGGGCATTGAGCATGCCAAATCAGCCCCTTTTGAGTTTGAATTAGCAGACCTCACCACCTAATTGAACAAAATTAGGATGACTTCAATTTTACTATTAATTGAAGCCTTTGGTAAGATGTCAACACATAGAATCACATGGAAATCAAAATGAATATAGATAAATTCCTCATTGAAAGTGATTCTATGTTAGTAATTAAGTATTTTCTAAAACTACAACAACATAGCCCTCTCTATACAGATTAGTGGATGCAACCAATGTTATCAAAATTCAACATATTCCTAGAAAGGCCAATAAGTTAGTGGACCACTCATCAAATGAAGCTATTCACTCAAAAGACTGATAAGGTGGGGGCAGTCAGTTCCATTTTTTGTAATGTGGTAAGAGTCATACAGGTAACACTATGTCAGGCTGGGGAACTCTTCTTGGAGGTTCTAAATGATTAGCCTCTTTTTTATAAGACTGTGTTGGCAGTGCTACCTGGATCACAGTTGTTTGGTGGGATTCCAAACCTAGACAATGAGATGCAGTTGTGGAAATCTCATAGAGAGAAGCTACAAGCTACCATGATGACTTTTCCAAGTGAATTTATATCAGAGCCTTGTTTAGTGTGGCTTAAGACATGTGTAGATGATATTCTCTCTATAGATAGGCTTGGGGGAAAGTATTTGCTTGATCTTGTGAAAAGTGGCAAGGAACTTGTAGAGAATGAGACATTGATCAGAGAAACATTGGACAATCTAGATGCATTTAAAGGGAGCTTGGAGTGGCTAAAAATGGTTTTTGGTTCAAATGTTGAGTTTCCATGGCAATGCGTGTGTGAGATTGTTTTGAAGCACTCAAAGAGTTTGTGGGATGAACTTTTTAAAAGAATGTTTGTTAGTAGGATGAAACAAATAATAGTTGATGGATTTGTAGATATGTGTGAGAGAGTTAAGGTTGGTAAATGCCTTGAAGCCATAGTTACATCTCTAGCAAGTTACAAAGATGTTGAAACCCATTTGCACAAATTAACTACTAGTGAGGGTTGGCTTGTCAAGAGAGGGGACCTAAAAAATGTCAATTTACCATAGATGAGGGGTCCAAGATTATTTTGGAAGACCTCCTAAGTTTTCTTCATGCACATAAATCCCCTTCAAGGATAAATGATTTAGCACCTGATTTGCAAGAGCAATGCTTCCATTTTATCTCAACATTGATTGTTGAGATTGAAGAACATCTTACACATCTTTCAGAAGCTCTTTGTAATGCCCCGCCACACAAGACAAGTAAAACAAAAATAGAATTATTTTTATAAGTAACAATAACACATTGCAACATTAAAACCTATATGCAACAAAAAAATAATATAAAACATTAACCTAATCCTATGGGCTGCATGGTATATTACTTAAACGAACCCAACAAATAAATGATATGTGATACAATCTAAAGTGGAAAAAAGAAATGAGAATAAACATGATCAAAGTACATCAAGAATAAGATATAATCCCATAAATATAAATCATATAATATTAAATTTAACTTCAAAGTTAAAATATAATTGTGGAGTATATTTCCACAAATACAACACAATATAGAAATCCAAGTTACATTACAAGGCCTCTTCCCTTATAACAATGAGAAGGGTAAAACCAAATTAAAAAAGTACATAGGTGAAATAGAAATCTTCAAGGAACAGTCTTCTCCATGAACTCTGAGATCACTACTACTGCATCCACACTTCGATCACAACTGGGGACCCAATGGGTGCATTACACATTTCCACCCGGCCATGTGAACTCGAAGGAACACCCCCCATGCAAGGAGTCGTTAAGAAAGAACCCTCAGCCACAGACTCAAACATAAAGCACACATGTCACAAGACTCAAGCCCACAATCCAACATAAACATCAATAGTAAAATATACAACTCACACAACTCCAAAGGTATAAGAAAACAAGGGAAACAAAGGGTGCAAATGGGAGAGTTTCATCACATGGCCTTCATGGATTCACCAGGCTACCTATAATCTAGAAGCCACCTCCATCTACGGTTAACCAGATATCTTGTTTCAAGGTGTCGCCCCGTAGGGTGACTCATGTGGAGCTGACTACCTTTTGTGAAGATAAGGTAGCGACCTTACTGACCAAGTCTTCCCACCCATCCTTAGCCTTAGGGAGCATTAAGGGCAGGGGTGAGGTGTCAATTTTTATCTTTTTATATGATAACTAATCCCAACCCAATAAGTAAGTTAAATTAGGCTTTCACTTGATTAAGAAAACTCTAACACGGGTGACCACTAGAACACTAGCCCCGAGGAGAGCCACTCTCCCCTATGGTTGCCCTAAAACCAAAACCAAATTAGGAGATGGGTACCACCATGCCCAAACCAAAGAAGCAGAACCACAATAGAGTACCTCCCACTAACTCCAACATGGTAACAACATGAACCAAATAAATGCAATCATAGAAAAACATGCACATTTTCCCTAACCTTTGGAGATACACTAAATCCACACAAGACATACTAAAAAATATTACTTTTAATTTAATAACACACTTTCAAACTATACAAAATTCAACCTAAATCAAACATAAGACATATCAATTATGAAATTCCATCACTCAAAGTCAAGTAAGATAAACCAACTCATGCAATTAATGTAATGCCCGGCCAAGTAACCCTAAAGGAAGTTGCAATTAACGTCATAAGTGAACCAATTTTTTTTTTTAAAGTGCATTTAACATACACATTCACTTACTAATTAACAACAACCTCTAAGGCTACAAGGTTAGGATTACTTAAACCCACACATACATATTACATATAACCGTAGCATTACAAATTTATGAAATAAACATCATACATCATAAGCATACCACATAACATAGTAAGATAATCAACCAAGATACAATCTCATAAATATTAACTTAAATCCAATAGTTACATCAACCGTAGCATTACAACTTTATGAAATAGACATCATACATCATAAGCATACCACATAACATAGTAAGATAATCAACCAAGATACAATCTCATAAATATTAACTTAAATCCAATAGTTACATCACTCATTCCTAGAATGAGGCAATAGTACTCAAGGTTACAATTACAAAATTCCACCTCATAAACATAAGAGGGATAAAATAACTTATACAAGTTAAAATATTATAATACAAGTAATTACAACAAGAACCACGAGCTATCCTTCTGGATATCTCGCCACCAAGTATTGAAGATAGATGAGGACCCAATGGTTTTGGTGCATGTTCCACCCAACCAAGTGGTACCCGAAGGCCCACCCCCCATTCTAGGAGATAGTAAAAAAGTAACATAGACAAAGATCTACAATCCACTAACCAAAGACAGACTCATACTGACTCAAACTAATATAACCAAATAAATGCCATCAATAAGTACAAATCCAGTTCAACTCAAGTACAACATAAATAAAAATCAAATACAACTCCAACATCACTGACATAGGTCACATTGCTTCTAGACATAATAATAATCAAGTATGTTCAGAGAACCATACACATAAAATAATTAACAACAATTGTCTTAGATAGAGTGTCATCGCATAGTAGTCATGAGATCTCCTCTAGGCATCCTTCATAGGCTCCAGTAATCCTGGTGGCCTCAATCGAATCTTGGCACTCATACTCACTCATGCAGCATCAAATACCTCTCGTACTGACAAGATAAATGACTATGCCATTCCAGGCCTTCTCACTCATCCCAAGTCTAAACGAGCCCTTGTGTCTATGAGTGAAGATTAAATTATCTTGATTAATCTGAACTGCATCTTAATCATCTAAGTACATTAATTTAATTATCACTTGATTAACTCACTTCTGAAGGTTACCCGGTTTACCACGTTGGGCTCCGGCCCCTAACAAAAGCCACTCTTCTATTCGACAACGCACACCCAAACAATCCACCAAGGGAAACATAAGTGCATATCAACTAGGCATCATAATCCACTCCAAAATAATGAGGAAACAAAAGATAAAACTCACTCCAACATCTTGGAGGCAACAATCACATAGTCCACTCCTTTCACAGGAGGTACAAAAGATCCCCGTTCAAAGAAATCGAATAAACTGAAAAGATGTCATGCACTACCCAAGGGAAAACAATTGGATGACATAAAGGTTCAACAACCCTCATCCTCTAAGTTCTTCTGAAAGACTTATAATTTAGGACTAACACTAAATCCCAAAACCAACAATGCAACTTGACGACATAGCAACAAAAGCATTCAAGTCATTAATCAAATCTAATATTTGGATTTTTTAAATCCATACTCATTCAATAGGTAGTGTTTACAAAGTCAAAGACATGATAACTAGATCGTCTAAAATAATCATAACCCCTATTTCCCCTTTCATTATTGGAAATCTAAAACAATTAAACTTACTTCGCTTTACTGAATACAGAGAATTAAATCCTTTAAGATAATCATGAAGAATATACTACTTTTGCATATACTAAATCCATATCTCTTTCATAATCCAATCACAATGATTCAATTAATCTAAATAGAAATTAATAAATAACATAATTGATTGCCTCATCAATAAAACAGCTTCTTAATTTACTTTTAATTCGACACAAATCCATGCAAGTAAACTCTTTCCATTTCCTAACCAAATCTTACATTTCATTCAATTTCCTATTTAGAACATGCAATCACTTTAATATAATAAAATATCGTTTCTCTACCCATTTACCCATATACACTAATCAATCCATTTTAAATCTCTATTCAATTTCTTATTTAGAACATGTGATCTCTTTAATATAATAAAATATCGTTTCTCTATCCACTTACCCATATACACTAATCACTCCATTTTAAATCTCTATTCAATAATATATTGTATACATCTTATTAAAATGAAATACGATAATGAATTTACCCTTAACATATTTTTATATGCTCCATATTATATATACACCAAACATATATATTAATAAACTCAATTATATAGATTTTTTAATATTCCAATCACAACGATTAATTTGCTTTATGGAAATAAAACATAATAACTATTGCCCTTTCAAAATTAATTGAAAAAAAAAAACTAAATAAGTGCCTTTATAATAAAAGATAGACTAGTTCAAATAATTTAAGTCGAATCCATTGTTTTCCTTTAAAACTAACATAAATCTTCTACAATAATTCTTTTCAATTTCCTAACCCAAACCTTATATTTCTTCTAGTTTTCCAACAATACCCTATGTTAATCTCATCTAAAAGTTTCCCTTTCCAAACTCTTATTACATATATCCATTTATTCAAACCATAAAATATACATTTTGAACAAATAAATTGTTCAAATAGAAAATGATTAAATTAAAATAATTAATTGTCTCTTCATAATAATCAATTCCTGAATTTACTTTTAAAACAACACGATCCCATGCACTATCAAAAGAATTCACAACAGGTTGACATCACAACGACAACCCTCACAAACAACAGACCATCTGGAAGACTTATAAACTAACAGGTATTCAACCCATTTTCAAAGCATAAACACGAAAGACATAATCATTGAAGGCAATAGAAGAAACTACATTTGGATACTCTAAATCCATTTCTCATTTCATTACGTAATTCATTATATCGATAAAACTGAATTAAGAATTCATCTTTTCTGATAGGGGAGAAATTACACTAATATTTTATTCTCTAATTGTTCTTAACAAAATAAGTATTTTCAACTATAACTCAAAACATTTCACTTTAAATTAAATAACCAATTGCCCTTGCAAATTAAATCATTATAAAATTAATCAAATTAACATTTGGTCTCTTCCATAACTTATTGTGTTAAAATAAGATCCATATTTGGACAATAACCCAATATCATATATATATTTTTCCAATTAAATCAAATTAATAATTGGATCTTTTACACATGAATTTAAATTCCACAATTAAATTTTAAATTATGTATTTTTTAAATCAAATATTTAACTCATTCAATTAAACTTTAACATGCCATTTTAAAATAAACAATAATTTTCCCATATGTTTATAATTTTAATTCCACTAATCTAATATACAAATTTTATTTAAAAATAATATAAATAAATATAATACTTTAATATTATAAATTATAATATAAAATATTATTAAATAATATTTTAATATTATAATAACAATACATAAAATATTAATATTTATAAATATCAATTTATTATTATTTTATTATCAGAGCAGCCATGGGAAAATAACTTAATAGCACTCTCGTGTTTCAAGCATAACTCAAAAACTACGATCTGGGTATTTGTGATTTTTTGATAGGGATAAGAAAATTTCAAGGCGCAGAAACCCTTTAAATTTCCTGACAACCCAGTTTGTGTAAGTGGAGTTATATGCGACGCAACCAGACCATTTTACTATGAAAAATATAAACACCCTACATATTTTAAAATCCGATTTTTAATAATAAACAAAGGGTTTCATTTTCTAAAAACATTCTAAATGCATTGTTCAATCTCTATGTTTCATTTCAATAATGACATAATCGATTTCTCCAAATAATTTAAATTCAACTGAGGTTTTCACAATTTTCACTCAAGAATTTTCACAAGCAAAGGCTGTAAATTTATTTAATTTTTTTCTTCTAATATCAAATTTGTTTTCTAAAACAGATTTAACAAACAAATCTTTAATCACTACTATTTTTAAAAAAATAATCAAGAACAATAAAACACAAAGAGGAAAGCCTGGTACAAGTAGCTACAGGAAGAAATGAATTTCTGATGCAAGCCTCCTCCAAAGATTTCCTGAATTTTCTTCAATCCTCCAATGAATCCAATCCAAAACCCAACAAATGCAAACAATTTTTTCTTTAATCAATTCTACAATCAAAACTTTTCTTCAAACCCTTCTTGTGCAATTTTCCAAAATTTCTTCTCTGTTGTAAAAATATATTTTTTTTCTAAAACTTTTTCCCTGCCCTAAAATTAAAACATGCATTCATTATAAAACAAAAATACCTAATACAATCCTAATTCACATTACATGCAAATTAGATATTTCAATTTCAATTTCACTTTTCGAAAACCCACTTTCAATTTAAAATGCAATTTCAAATAATAAATTAATTTCCAAAGTTGCAACTAATTTCCCAAATAAACATTTAATTACAATTTCTAATTTAATTCCCACACGTTGAAATTAAATTCCAAATTAATTTTAATTCTTTTATTTCCTTTCATTCTCTTGCATCACGTTTAATTAATTAATTTAATTATTTAATAACTAAATTCAACCCCCTTGGATTAAATTTAATTAATTAAATAAATTAAATATAATTAATTAATTTAAATATAAACTTTTATCCACATTGCATTATTTAAATTAAATAACCATCAACATGATTTAAATGCAATTATTCTAAATATCTATTTCCAAATCAAGAATCCTTTAGAATTAAATAACATTAAAACAAGATAGACAATGACTCGACACACACGACTGACGACACACTAAGGCTAGGGTGTAAACTTGACACATGTTACCTACCTACTATCTCCCATTCAACATAACTGTTGGATCGACACACTCAAACCTGTGAAACCGGGTGGGGTCGATGTCATGTACTTGCAATCCTGAAAACAAGTAAACAACATCATACAATATATCCAACATATAATACACACCATGAAGTAAAAATTATGGATTCGTAGGGCGCTCGCAAGCGAGTGATGCGAAACCGTCCTCTTCACCAATACACTCATCGAAACTGACACCTCCATCATAATCTAGTAATCTCATAATAACATCTCATGTTAACTCTATAACATCATTAATCCATAATGCATGTGAAACAATAATCAGATAACTACATCCCACAATAATAGTTGTCGCTCAATAGTAACGATCAAAACATCATAACAAAATGTATCCAGTATCAAAGTAACTGCAACCAAACACAGCATAAAGCAAACCGAACAAGAATCAAAACAAAGGGGTATTACAATTAAAACCACACATCATATAACCCTTCATTTTGAACAAATAGGAAGCTAAGGGACAATCACATAAACCCCGAAATACATTGTACAAAACAATTCACAATAGCAGGTAATCACAAAGGCATCACTTCCACATTCTATATCAAACATTAAACATGACCATGAAGACATTCGCAACTCATAAAAACCATAATGGAAAACAACGTAATGTCCAATAAGGGATAAATCATGACTTTTATGGCTAACATAAAATCTACATTGTAGACATGCTTAAGCCATTAAAATTTCTTTTGTATAATAGTATCCTTCTAATTAATCCCTTAACCACTATATGTATGGCATAGAGATAATCTAAGAGCTAACACCATTCTACCTTAGAGGGTTCCACATTAAGGTCCATTACCAATTATGAACGACCCTAAAACAACCTATTACTATAATGAGTGTAAGTTAAGGAGCAACATAACAATCACATAATAATACTAGACATAATTAGTTGATCTGGAAGAATCTACCACTTATCACTTATGACCTTAAACTCATCTAAGTACATTTTTCCCTCTTAATACTTGATTTATCTTAACCTTCTAACTCTCATTTACTCCATAATTCAGCAGAGGGAACAACTATCTATGAAGGAACTAGATTAAACCTTTCCAAGGAAAAGAGTTGAAGTAAATCAATCTAATTACCTAGAACCATTAATACCAAGTTAATGCATAACTTCAAGGGTTATAAGAACATAACTTTACATAGAATGGTTAATAAGGTATTCCAAAGTTAATAGCCTAAGGGACTAATTTATTTTGAATACGCTCCAATTGAAATCAATTAACTTAACCTTACTCAATTAAATTAACTAACCTATTCGTTTTAATGAACCCCAATTCTTGAATATATATAATTAAATCCTTTTTCCCCTAAGGAATTTTTCTCAATTTCATTATTTACAAAACAATTAGATTCACATGCGTGGTGATATACTTTCACACTCACCCTAATATTTTCGCTATTCTATAAACATATGTATAAAAAATGCATACACAAATAGGAGAACTTTTCCAATAATCTATTACATTCTAATTAAATATTCAATTTAAATTATGAAAATCACATAGTTAAACATATATAACAAATCAATGCCAGTCACCACACTAGAACTAACTAAAATATCCCATACTTCTAATTAACGTCACATCATCAAGGTCTCCATTAAATTTATCATTTTCATCAATTTAAAATAAGATAAGAAAATTCACTAATATTTCAATTTAATCAAAACCCAATATTTAATTTAATTAAATATCTTCCTACAATTAAATTATTCACAAATTAAATAACTAGGTTTATAAATTTGCTAAAAACTAATTTGAAGAGAAACAACGATAATTTCCTGATTTCATAAACATAATAAAATATACTTTAAAAATTAATGTTACTAACTTAATTTATCCAACCCAAGATATCTATTATTTACTAAATACAAATTTTCAATTCTATTATATTTCCTTATTTTAATTCTTTCCCATAGTAGTATCTAAGTTATGATTTTCTTAATAAAAAGAAATGTGGATTTTAATTTAAGAAATTAGTTGCAACACAAAAAGCAAATTAAGTCTATTATTTGACTAAGTACAAGAAAATCAATTTTGAACTATATAATTAAATTTTATAACAAATCTGATTTTTCCATAATATAATTAAACTAAAAAGATAAAGAAAACCAATTTCCAAAACATTGTCAAAATGCAATTAGTTCTATGTGATTTAAACAGAATAAAAAGGGAATTCATTTACAGACAGGATTTTAATTCCATTACATTTCCTCTTTAATTTTTTTTTTCTTTAACAATTTAGCCAGATAGTATTTACATTGATTCTTCTTTTCTTTCGAAAATACACAGTCATTTTTCCAGCCTATACCTCATATGTATATATATATATACATATATATACACATATATGTATATTTACATGCATACATATGCGTCTATAGCCATACTGAAATAACTTCATATTTTAAATTCAACTGATGCAGTTGAGACTGGAAACATTTCAGTAACTCAATACCTTATTTCCAAACAAATATATATATATATATATATATATATAATTTCTCATTAAAACCAACTTCAATATTAAATATGCCAGAAAAGAAAACATTATATATATATATAATAAAACATTCGTATTAACAATAATCTGCATCACACATAACAGGCAGAAAACCATAATTTTGTAGGCTTTAACAGTGGTAAGAAGGCATGCGAATGGGGAGAGGGAAGGGGCAGTTGTATACATTCGTCCCCCCACCAATGCCTACACATAAAGGAAGTAAAGGGGAGGCAGTGGAGGCTCTGCCCCCACATCGACGTCCCCAATATGGGGCAGCGGTGGGAGGCAACGCCTCCCCTCAGCCATCCCCCCAAACACAACAAAACACAGCCCGAAAAGAAACACTAATCGGCCCAAGGAAAATACGGGTATCTCCACTACGTCGTACAACGTACGAAGCACAGGCTCAACAAAATATATAAAAATATATATATGTAAATACATATATATTTACATTTTTCTCCATCTAGGTTCAAATATCAAAACACAGAGAATATCAAAACAACGAAGGATTAAAACAATATCCTCAATAATATACATACATATATATTTACAATGAAATTACAAGGAAGGTGCACAAATTTTTTCCAGAAAACTAATTGGGGAAAACATACAAAAGATTTCCAAACAAGAGGAGTTTCTAGAATTTTTCAAACTGAGAAGGAAATCAACAATTTCAAAGGGATTACAAAGAGGGAAAGAAAATAAGGAAATCCCTGAAAAGGTAAAACCAATTCACAGAGGAAGAGGAAATTCATTATGTTATTTTATTTTTCATGAAAATAAAACAAAATTACAAAGATCTAATGAAATACTGGAATTACCTGGAGTCCAACGCAAGCTCGATTTGAGGACGATTTGTGCAAATCCAGCCACATAGAATTCTACAAAATAGTGATACAAACACCCACAAAAATGGATTCATTCAAAACCCCATTGCAAAAATACCCCACTTTCAGCTTCAATAATCGAATCGATGAAATATTTTCAAATTTTCATGATCCCACTATAATTTTTCATAAAAATTTCAATTGCAAACAATTTTCCATTTTTCCCAATTTCTTCCCACTTGCTTTTTCGAAAAAGCAACAAATGGGAAATATATCTTTTTCCATAAAAGCCGGTTAGAAATTGTCATATAATTTCTAGAAATTTCCCATGCAAGAAAATCCATTAACTCAACTTCACTGTCTCTTCCTAAATTTGGAAGAGAATCTTCCCATTTGAACTTGCACAAACAAATGCCTTTTAAAGTATTTTAAATTGTAATTAAATGAATTCATTCTCAACAGATAAAGCTTATGTTATATTATTTTTTTGCCAAATCCCCTCTCAAATAATATTTTAAACATAAAATTTATTTAATAACAAAATCACTTTAATTTTAAACATGGTTAAACAGGATAATATTTGCCTAACTTACCCTTCTTTTCAAAATAAAATTAAACTATGATAATTTATTCAACTATATTATTTAATTTTATTAATTTAATTTAAAGAATCATTTAACATTATAAAATAAAAATAATTGTACTAATGTACTTATTATTTTCCAAGGCATAATTATCATATGCAATTTAGGACATCTCATCACTTTAATATTTTGCATGACAAGACAACATTTAATTAAAGCACAAAACCTTAGATCAAGCCATTAATAAACTTGTAAAACTCATAGAATAAAATGATTAATTAACAACCATACCCACATGAATGCAAAATAAACACGACAAGGACAATCCCTAAACCAACTACTAACATAGGCGGGGGTACTTTCTTACCAACTCCCTAACCACATCAAGCCATTGGGTAAATAGGATGCGCTCAAACTCAGCAATGCGGGTGGAGTCGACATCTGGTACCTACATTCCTACATAACACATAACGTCAAACACATTATGAAGGAGAGTTATGATGAGGCAGGGCATTCACAAATGAGCAATGCCACCTATCTCCTTCACCCTATCAGAACAGTAAAGGAATATCTAAGCATCACATCATCAGAATATGTCCTCAAAGTAATATCATCATAACATGAATATCTCACACATAAGTCCATCTATCTTAATCAAATGAGCATAACTATCTGCCATACCCAACACATGGAAGAAAAGATGTCAAACAGAGTATCACGAATGCATCAGAACATAGCCATAAATCACACTGAAGCAAACACACACACCAAAGTAGTGACAAAGTATCAGAACATGAGAGGCACTACACTCTCTATCAAGAAATGAAAAATGAGGAGATTCCAGAAAAAATGAACAAGGAGACACTAGAACCAACAGTTATAGTGGAAAGGGAACTTTTCTTAGGAAGGCTTTTAGTTGCTCTCAGTTTTCATTCAACTTCCCTTCCACTAGTTCTTGGCTCGTCTTAGCTTTGGTTTGTTGAGAACAAAGCTTCGGTTTCAGGGAAAGGATCTTCGAATTTCAGATATTCCAGTACTAATTTTGATTACCCTCTTCTAGATAGTTTTGGAAGAAAAATACTAATGAGAGGAGTTGGTTTTGTAACGCCCCGCCATGCAACCCTAGAGGAAGTTGCAAACAACTACTTAAACAGACTAATTTTTTTTGTTTAAGTACAATTAACAAGTAAGTTCGCTAACTAATGCCAACATCCTCTAAGGTTACAAGACATAGGTTATATAGAACCTCAACAAAAAACATGAATTTAAACCATGTCAATTATTTAGATAATAATTAAATACATTCATTCCAAATAAGATAACATACATCAAAGCATAAGAGATAACTTCCAATTTCATTAATCCATTCATTAAACAATAAGATTACAACTCTCATTCCTCAAATGAGGTAAGTTCAATAAACATAATTACAATTACAACTTCCACCTCGATAACAACTGATGGGTAAAATAATACAAGATCAACTAAAAAGCAATAAAGCAAGAACTGATACTTAATCCAACGAGCTCTCCAACTGGAAATCTCATACACACGAACATGAAGAAATCCCAACGGATTTAGGTGCACACCACCCAACCAAGTGGAACCTAAAGGCCCACCCCCCGTGCTAGGAGATAGTAACAAGGAATCCTAACCAAGACCATCTACCTCTAGACACAGGCTGAAAACATAACTGAACCCACTGACACAACCAAACACATGAACAACACAAGTACAACTCATATACCATGCAAGTACAACACAAGTACAACTCTACATGGTCACATTGCTTCCAGAAATAAAGCAGATCAAGTATGTTACGAGAACCATATACATAGAACCAAATACCAACTATTGTCCTAGACAGAGTGTCATCACATAGTTCATCATGGGTTGTCCTCTGGGAATCTTCATAGGCTCCGACCCCCACTATGGGTTATCCTGGTGGCCTCAACCGAGTCCAAGCCCCCATACTCACTCATACGGAATCAAATACCTTTCGTGCAGACAAGATAGATGACCTTGCCATTCCAGGCCTTCCCACTGATCCCAAGTCTAAACAAGCCCTTGTGTCTATGAGTGAGGCATAATTATCTTGATTAGTGAGAAGTACCACCTAATCTTCTAAGTTTTTTTTTAGTTATCACTTGTTTAAACCACCTCCGAAGGTTTCCCAGTTTACCTCTTTAGGCTCTGGCCCCTACGAAAGCCACTCTTCTACTTGACAACACACATACCATCCAAACTCCAAGGGTAACAAAGTGCAAACAAACATGATACCGCGACCACTCCTTTCTCAGGAGGCAACATAAGTTCGAACCCTCTCCAAACACTGGAGGTAACAAGGTAACAAAGTCACTCCTAACAAGGAGGCACTAACCACATAATCCACTCCTAAACCAAGGAGGTACAAAACATCCCCATTCGTGAAAACTGGGTTACAAACTGGTTACAGTTTGATGCACTACCCAAGGAAAACCCTAGGTTGACTGACACATTACGACAACCTGCCGAATTGAAACCCCAACTGGGGACTTGAAAAATGCAATGACCCACATTTCCTGAATGATAACATAACAGTTCATGATCAAGGCAAGCATTAAAATCCGCTTTGGATTCACTAAATCCATATACTCCTTAACATTCAATAATGCATTGCATTGAATATATTGAATTAAACATGTCATTTTAATAAGGAAGAAATTAATACTAACCATTTAATTTCCCTATTAGCATTCAATACATGATAAATTAACTAGTTTAACAAATGAATCAAAATTCATTGTTTTAAAATGAATATTGTTTCTTCATTTCAATAAAGCTATTTAAAACAATTCACTTGTCTTAAGAAGAAAACATATTATTCATAATCAAAACCATTCCTTTACCAAATATAATATTTTTTAAAACAACAATAACTTAACCAATATTATCCTATTTCATTTTCTCAATTAAACTTAATTTATTTCCCCAAACAAAACATTATTTAACATACATATACACACAATATATATATATACACTTATGTGTTTATATATATATTGTATATATATATATTCATAATATTTTTATATTATAAATATAATATTTAATATTAATATATATTAATATTAAAATATTATAAACATAATAATAAAATATTATTATATAAAAAAATACGATTTACGTTGACCTCATTTTGAGTGAAAACCCTACCGTGTTTTCATAGGCCGTGGATTTCTTTTGTGGTTGGCAGATTTTTGTTGGGCGTCGGCCGTGGATTAACACAGGCAGCGGCGGCTTTGGTTGGGCACCAGCTGTTTCCATAGTCGGCCCCCACAGTTGGGGTTCAACGGTGTTTACACCGTCGCGCCCCACTGTGGGTGTCAGCTGTGTAAGCAGCCGACCCATGGCTCGGCTGAGGGATTCTGCACTGGGTCCAGCTCTCTCCCCATGCGCCTTCCATGGGGGGCGCGGTGGGGAGGTGAGCCCCCAGCACCTCCCCAGTAAATTATTTTTTAATAATTTTTTTTTTTTAAACAACAAAAAAAAAGGAAACCATAGGCCTACAGATTTTTAAATCCATCTTTGTTTTTTTTTAATAAAATTTTGCCAGCATAACCCCCTGCTTGGCATATTTAAATAATATGAATATATATTTATATATATATATAACAAAATATATATATATATTGGTTACAATAGTAAAATTTACAAAAGAATTTGAGAAAACCAGAAAAGAACACAACCATTTATAGTTATTATCACCATTTTCTTGAAGCATTCAATTTAAGGAAATATTTTCTTGCTAATTTTGGAGAACAAAATTCCAACTTTGTTTCATTACATTCAAACAACAGAATTCACAGATTCTTTCCACATGATCTTCCACCATTGATATTTAAAATTCAAAAATTCAAAAGAAAACATTTAAAAGACTTGAACCTGATTTTTTTTTAAGATGGTAGAAGGTCCTGATGGTGCCTTGATTCCCTCTTCAGATCCACAGATTCTTCAAGCTTTTTCCAAAAACCCACAAAATAGAACAATTTCTTCCTTCTCTTTCTAATTTTAATCTTTTTCCAAAATTCCATGAACCTCCAAATTGAGAAGCAAAATTCAAACATAAGGAAAAACCCTAAAAATCCTACAACCATCCTCATTAATTCTCCAAAACAGAAAATGGAAATATCTCATTTTTCAATTTTTGAATTTCAAATTTCCCAAATTGACTTTTTAAAACATTTTCTTTTATTTTCAATTTCCAAACCAAATATCCACCAATTTCCCAAAATGAATAATCTAATTCTTTTCAACACAAATAATTTAATTTAACACAATCTAATTTAATTAATTAATAAAATAAATTTTTATCCAAGATTAAATCATTTTATTAATCAAATTAAATTAATTAATAAATTAAACATCTCTAACATTATAACCCAATTAATTTAATCAATAACTTTAAATACATAAAGCGATTAATAACCATTTTCTAACTTGGAATTAAACTAAACAAGGAAAATTGAACAATATTAAAGCAACTGGGCCACACAATGACCGACAACACACTATGACTAGGGTGATGACTTGGCACAGAATCCTAGCTACTATCTCCCAATTGATTACCGTTGAGCATTGGACATACTCAAACCTGTGGAACCAGGTGGAGTCGATGCCCTGTACGTGTCAACCTACGAACAAAGAATATATCCTCATACATAAACATGTCATAATTAAAACACACCGTGAAGAGGAAATCATGGAACCGCAAGGTGCTCGCAAGCGAGTGATGCGACACCATCCCCTTCACCAATACAATATAACTAACTTACAATTCTAACATATTAATATAATCCAAAGCATAAACATCATTAATTCAAATATACATTTATGTTAATTCCAAACATGACATAAAGATAACATCATATTAAAATACCATCACATCAAAAGATAACATTAATGACGTTTTATAGATAGCGATCAAATAGAAGCTGAGTACCATAGTCAAGGTACTAACAAAAAGTACAACATAATAGAGAATAACACTAATCAATCACAAGGACAAAATGGAGGGGTATTACATATTTGAAGTCTGAATCATAGGATAAAAATAATAGCACCAAATTGAATAAACTAAGAAGAACTATGCACAATCTTTGTATCAGAGCTCATAGCATGTGGATATTGCAGATAACTAAAGAGATTTCAGGAATTCTCAAAAGAGATCTAAGGGAGGATGATTTATATCCATATTCAATACTAAATTATTAATTCAAAAAGATGGCAATGCTTGAAATTTGACACCAACTCTTAGTAAACTTACTAAATCTGGTGCAAGGGCACCATAGGAGTCCAATTTTCAAGTTGTGTCAATTTTGGTTATGTAATGGGTTTTAGGTGATTTTTAGGTGTTGTCATCTAAATAAGTTCTAATAGACCATTTTTCATGTGATTTGAGTCATTTAGAGTCCATAGGGTTAATATTGCTAAATGATGTAAAAGTTGCCAAATTGTTGTAATGGCAATATTGGAAAAATGCGAAAAAATGCAAATGGTGGAATGTCAAGAGTCAAGTAGTTAGAAAGTTGGTTTGTGTCAGTTATTTTGATGAGTTTTGATGTATAATAGACTAATAAATCCTTGAGAGGATAGAGGGAGTCAGAGAGACTTTGTATCTTGAAGATCAAGCAATAAAAATTCCCTAATTCATTGTATTTTCTATATTTTTTACTAAAAATTGCTGCTCTCTTGCTCTGTATGATTTTGTACAAGCTCCTTGCACTATGAACTGAACTGGAGTTGTTTTGGAAGTGATTCTAATTTATTTTGACAGAGGTTTGATCAAATCCCATTGAGTTTTGAGCAACTTACATGCTTTTGTTTGACAGCGGGTCTGCAACCCTCTTGGAGGGTTTGAGTTCTTTCAAAATGTAAACTTAGCCCATTCCACCATTATAGTAGGTTGTAGAAAGGTGTAATGGGCACCAATAAAGTAGGATTAGATTTAGGTACAGATTTTTAAGATTGGGGAAGGCGTTTGAAGGAGAAATCAATGCTGCCCTAGTGAAATTTCTATAGATTTTGAACTAAAATGCAAGGCTAGAAGTGGTAGTTGGGGAAAATTGCTTAGGGTTTGGCTGGGAGATGTTTGTTTTGGCATGAGTAGGTATAGATTGAGGTGTTTGAAGAATTATAAGAGTATTTTGAGGCTTGGAGATCTAAGTTACTTAAAACCCTCGTTGTTTCCATTGAATTTTTAGTGAAATTTGATGGTTAAAGGTGGGGAATGGTAGAAAACCTTTGGGGCAGAAAAATTTGAAGGTTTATTAAGCTTGTGCAAGTCATTTGAAGAGTGTTTGATTATTTGGAAGATGAAGGTAGAGTGTGTAAATAGTATTTACATTCTGGTAGATATGCATGCAAAATGTGGAATCACAGGCAAGGCACGCGAACTGTTTGACAGAATGCCTCAAAGAGATGTCATCTCATGGAATGCAATGATTGAAAGTTTTGCAAAAAATTGTTTGTGGAAAAGGATTTTGAAACTTTCAAATGAATACAATTAACATGTATAAAGCCAATTTTTTTGCCAGAGTCCTCCCTACCTGTGCCAAAATGGGAGCTTTGGGATAGGCTGTGAACATTCACCAAAGCATAATGGTAGGGGAATTTTTATCAAATGTTATAGTTGGATATGCTCTGGTAGACATATATGCAAGATTTGGAATCATAGACAAAACACCTGAATTGTTTGATAGAATGCATCAAAGAGATGTCATCTCATGGAATGAAATGATTGATTACAGAATGTGCACAAAATGAATTTTGCAAGGAACCTCAAAATATTTGAATTAATGAAGCACTTTGGAACACATCCTAACATATTCTATTTTCAATGGAATCAGGGAGGTTATTTAAACTTTTACACCCTTCTATGTTCAAGTGTTGTAGCTGTGATAGGTTGCCAATGAATCAGGGAGGCTATTTAAATCTATACACCCTACCATGTTCAAGTGCTACAACTATGACAAGTTGCCAATGGAATCAGGAAGCTTATTTAAACATCCACACCCTTCTATGTTCAAGTGTTGTAGCTGTGACAGGTTGCCAAATGAATCAAGGAGCTTATTTAAATGTCCACACCCTTTTATGTTCAAGTGTTGCAGCTGTGACGGGTTGCTAATGGAATCAAGGAGGTTATTTAATCGGAGAGCTTATTTAAATGTCCACACCCTTCTATGTTCAAGTGATGTGTTGTAGTTGTGACAGGTTGCTAATGAAATCAAGGAGGTTATTTAAACTATGACAATATTTTATTTTTAAGTGTTGCAGTTGTGATAGATTGTCAACATAATCAAGGAGGTTATTTAAACCTTTAAAGTTTCCTATTATATTCAAGTGTTTCAGCTGTGAGAGGTTGAAAATGGAATTGTGGAGGTTATTTAAACCTTTGCAACTTTCTATTTTCAAGTGTTGCAGATGTGATAGGTTGCCAATGGAATCAGGAAGGTTATTTAAACCTCTACAATATTCTATGTTCAAGTGTTGTAGTTGTGACAGGTTGCCAATAGATTCAAGAGGGTTATTTAAACTTTTACACATTTTTATGTTCAAGTGCTACATCTGTGACAAGTTGCCAATGGAATGAGGGAGGTTGTTTAAATCTATACACCCTACCATGTTCAAGTGTTGCGGTTGTGATAGGTTTCCAATGGAATCAAGAAGGTTATTTAACGTTCACACCCTTCTATGTTCAAGATTGTAGTTGTGACAGGTTGCCAATGGAAACAAGGAGGTTATTTAAACCATGACAATATTTTAGTTTCGAATGCTACAGCTGCAATAGATTGTCAAAGAACATAGCTTTCATAATTCTAAGGAATTTACAGAATGGGAAAGAGATGACTTTCCAGGAAGTATATATATACCATGCATGGCATCAAATCATGTAGAAAACCATTTTTCTCATGGAGTTTTGTTTTAAATATAGTGAATACCAAAAATATGAAGTGGTATCTATGTTTTGGAGGTCGTGGCTGGAAGGAATCGTTTTCTTCATGAAGTGAAGAGACCCACTTTGGGTTTTGTTTTGAAATGTAGAATACAAAAAATAGTGAAGTATTTTTTTCCATGATGTGCAAAATGATATTTTTCTGAGGAAATGCAAGAACCCATTTGGGGTTTGTTCATAACTTCAAATATAGAGAAAAAGCAAAAAAAGTATATCAATACCGTAGCCACTTCTTCATGGTCGTGGCCCAAGAATCTTTTCTTCGAAAGTATATCAAAAATCCATCTGGATTTTGTTAATTCAACTTCAAATACAGAGAGAAAAGATAAACTTGCTTCATTTTGACAATGGTTAGGCTTGAAATAAGCTCTATTTGCTAAAAATCCAGAAGATGGGGTCGACTTGGAGCTTACCTAAGCTATATTTTGCTCATTTTCTTTGAATATGTAAACATTTTCACCAAATTTCTTCCATTATTGGCTTCATAGGATCACAATCATGGTGGCTATGAGAAAAATGAATAACCACAAAAGATAAAGCAATAAAAAAATGATCATAAATATGCTTATGGTCATGGCCTTGATCCATGAAATGGCTTGCAAATGGGGAAAAAGCTAGTTTTTGTTCAAAAAACACAATTACCTCTTTGTTTCCAGTGGAAATCACATAGAATTTGTCAAGAATCAGTTAAGGAAGACCATCTACAGCGCTACACCTGAAACCCCATGGCGGCAGTATTTCCTCCAAAATGCTCAATGCAGAAATGAGGTGTTTTTTCTTTTTCCCATTGTTTTGAGTTTAGGGTTGGAAACCCTATGGAGGCTGACCAAGGTATTTTTTGGAGTTATCCTTTCAGTAGTATGATAGCTTATTTTTGGATAGTTAACAATTATATAATATTATAATATAATATAATATTATAATATAATATAATATTATAATATAATATAATATTATATAATATATTATTATATATTATATTATATTATAATATAAATATTATTAATATAATATAATATAATAATATTATATACATGACTTAATAGAATCTATATATAGATTCTATTAAATAGAGGACTTAATATTATATAAATGATAGATAATTCATGAATCAACTTCGTCCACAAAGAAGGGAGCTATAAATAATAAGTAATGAAACTCTGAATTTCATTGAGAGTTTGATCTTGGCTCAAGATGAATGTTGGCGGCATGCTTAACACATGCAAGTCAGACAGGAAGTGGTGTTTCCAATGGCAAGCAGGTGAGTAATGTGTAAGAACCTGCCCTTGGGAGGGGAACAAGCTTAGGTAGGGGTCCCATGAGGGGGGCTTAAACTCTATGGATTATGATCAAATTCGAAAGAAAAAAGAATAGAGGAGTAATAATCATTTATTTAGTCATTTTTATTTGTCTAATATTAGTCATTTTTATTTGTCTGATAATAGTCATTTATTTAGTCATTTTTATTTGTTTGATATTAGTCATTTATTTAGTCATTTAGTTTTTTACCTAATGACCAAATTTATAAATGACCAAATTAGTCATTTATTTGCAATATTCTACTAGTGTTAGTCATGTGACTACAAGTTTTTTAATCATGTGACTAAAATTTTTAGTCATGTGACTAAAAGTTTTAGTCATGTAGTCATTTATTTGCCAAATTCTACTAGTGTAAGGTTTGTGTCAAAAATATCGGATATCCGATTTGAATCAGATATCTTATTTGAATTGGATATACGATATATTTTATATATGATTTAAAAAAATGTAATATAGTTTATAATATATGATTTAAAAAATGCAATAAATAGTTTATAGTTTATTAATATATCTAGTTTAGAATATACAATATAGTTTATAATTTAATATATAATATCCAATTTATGATAATCTATTACAAAATTATGTATAATATATAATATATTATATTATTATGTATAATATTTAAATATTATTTTGATATTTTAGTTAATGTACAAATATATATATATATATAGATATATTACTAATATATAAAATATTGAAATATTATGTTTTTCCTCTCTCTCTCTCTCTCTCTCTCTCTCTCTCTCTCTTTGTCTCTCCCTTTCCCTCTCTCTCCATATCTCTCTCTTGCCCACCCTCCACCTCCTAATTACTCTTTGGTCTATGTGTGTAAAAATCGGATATCCGATTTATAACACCAAAAATCTTCTCGTTACACTACATTTTGAAAAAAAAATCAAATCAAATACCAGATTTTATCTGATATCGGATTTTATCCGAAATTAGATTTGTGGGCCATAGAAAAACATTAAGTGGGTCATTTTGGGCATCCCAACGAACCCTACATTCTGTTTGCAGTTGACAAAAATGCGATTTCAGACAGGAAGAGATAAAGATCAACTTTTTGGAGCATCTTCTACTCAAATTTGTCATAAGAAATCATTTTTTAGCATCTTTTTGGAGGTATAATGGGGAGAAGCAGCCGTCGGAAGAAAAAACATAAGAGAAAGCTTACAAAAGAACAAATTGAAGCATATAGACAAAGGATAAAGAAATTCATAGGAAGAGAAGATAAGGTATGTCAAATATTGGTGAACTTGAGCCCTTTGGTCTTTCAAGTGAAGAGGAAATTGAAAATGTTCAAGGTGAAAATGTTGAACATGATATTGCAGAAAACTACACATTGCAACCACAAAATGAGGTACAATCTCAGTATTACAATTCCATTCAGATTGCTATTATTTCCACATAACATATAGACATGCACTTGATAGTACAAAAGAGGATCAAAAGATAATCTGAGAGTATCATTTTTATATGAGTGATGATAGATCTCACTCATCTGAGTATGTCAGAAATTATTTCGAGTATTTTTTTGAGTTATTGTAGGAACATGATATAGTAGTGGGCCGACATCTCATTTGGTCAAATAACTGCACAGGTCAATTCAAGAATGCTCGTATATTTTATTGGTTGAGTAGAATGCATGTAGAGAGGGGTGTACCTCATATTTGGAGTTTTTTTGAAGTTGGGCATGGGAAAGGGGAGCATGATGGAGTAGGTGCATGTGTAAAGAGAGCTCTAGTTAAGGAGCAATTGAAGAATTCAAGAGAAAAATTTAGTGATGCACATTCTATTGTTGATTGGTGTAGTTCAACATTGTCACAGGGAGGGACACTTGATTCAACAGTGTGCAAATTATTTTGGTTGGTTGAGGAGGGTACAGTGGGAGGCAGATTGGATTGACATACACTCAAAGATTCTTCAAAGATGCATTCATTTCAAAGCTCGGATGCAAGCACATGGACCATTTGGACATGAGAGTTGGCTTGTTTTTGTCAGAGTTATATTTAGTGCGAGTGGGATCAATGTGAGTCAAGTGAGTGGGTGGCTACATGGGTTCCATAGTATCTAACTACTTTATCTCAAACAATATCCACAAAAAATGTGTTTAGTTGATTACCACCATCTTTCATATCTACTACAGCCATGACATATTTTTGTAGTTGTTGCACTGTAGGGGAATGAAGAAAGATCAGACTATTAGTTGGCTCGATGTGTGCGGGTAAAGCATAAGCTAACACAACCGATGGAAGATGATGATGGGTTCATGTATCCTATAGGTTTAGTTGTGGTTACAGGAACTTGGTTGTGAACATACATGATTAGAAAGAATGACATACCTACATTTGAAGACTACAAGAAACACAAAACCATTCTCATGTATTTGCACCTTGTTATAGCAACAAATGTTAAGTTGTTGAAGCATCATGCCAAACCAAAGATAAAATAACTGTGGACACTTAGTAATGTTGATCATGAAGCAATATTGGATACTCTTAAGCAAAGAGATAACCCTTCAAGCACACTTGATTACAATATTCAAGAATGGAAGGTACAATGTTTAGGTTCATTATGTTTAAGTTCATTAGTGTTCTTTATTTAATACTTGCAAAAACTAATTGGTTGGCTAATGGGACAGATAGGATATAGTTGAAGAAGCTAAAACTAAGGTAATTCTCTAATATAACTGTTGAAGAAGCTGAAATTAAGGTAATGCTCTGATATGGATACAATATTTTCAAAGCTTTTAGTTCCATATGCATCTTTTTGCACTTTTTCTATCTATTATCCAAACAGAGAATTCTCTTCAATCTTTTCATTTAGTCTTATTACTGACACATTCTGCTACTATGGTAAACTATATTTTCAATGTTCAGAGTGAAGAGAGGAGGACTAGCGAGCGTGTTTGAAAGACAAGAGAACAAACAGTCACTCCATCCAGCCGAATTTCGAAGGAAGCATGAAATTTTGTACTATATGTTTTGTACTATCGATAAATACATGACATTTTATGTCCATATGGCTCCTTTGTACTAAGCATGTATGGATTTTTTGGATATATTGTATATAATTTTATCAATATATATCATTGTATAGCCTTACGAATTTTTGATTAAAAAAAATCTTATTTTTCTACTGCCATTCTTGAATGGTGTTATCATGTGTATTGTGTAAATTGTATGCTTGAATGTTGTAGGCATGGATTTTTGGTGCAAGGGCACCATGAAATTTTAAATTTGCAAGTTTTGGAAACATGGCCTAGTATTAGGTATGTTAGTGTTTGAGTCTTTTTTGAGGTCTAATAAGGTCATATAGACTAATTTGTGATGTAATAAGTCATATTAGTGTGGTTTGGGGTCATTTGAGTTAATATTACAAAAATAGCAAAATGATGTAAAAAGTTGTCAAACAAAAGTTGCAAAATTGCAAAATTTGTAAAGTTGGAGAAGGCCAACGGTCAAGTACATTAGGAGTCAATTTTGAATGGTTGAGGTTGGTGGGAAACTGCTTAAATATCATTGTAAACTTCGAAGCAAGGTCGGTGTTGATGAATTTGTGAAAGAAACTCAAATAAAGTGCCATGTTTCTTTAAAATTTTATATTTTCCTTTATAATTTGTTGTTGCAGGTTAAATAACTTGCCCATACAAGAAGATTAAGGCTAGAAGATGCTTGTTTTTAGTGGAGAGACATCTTAAGACCATTTTGGCTTTTGTGGGATTGAAAACCATTGAATTTTGAGTGTTTGGTGGTTGATTTTTTGTAGGTGGGTGGCTCAGTGGAATGAGTCTATTAGGATGTGATTAGGTGAATGGCATTGAGTTTTGGAGTAGGGGAGGCAAGTAGAGTGATTTGTTATGATGCCCTAGTTGGCAATTTTGTGAGTTTTGGTGAAATTTGATGGTTTCAGGTTGGAAAAGGTTGTAAACCTTGGGGGCGGCAGATTTTGAAGGAATTTTAAGTTTGTGCGGGTCATTTAAGGCATGTTGAGTTAAGTTGTGGATGTTGGATTTTCAATAAACCCTCCTCTAATCAAGCATTTTTTAGGTTTTTATGGTTAGAAGGGTTAGAAGGATTTTCCCTGGCAAAGAGTAGTAGATTTTGAGTTTTTCTAGGCTAGTAATTGACTGTCTATAGGTTTTTGAGGTTGGAAGGAAGTTTTGAGAGTACTTGCTTTGTAAAAGTGACCTAATTGAAGGTCTAGGATGATGTAGATGCACTAGATTGAGGGTTTGTTTCCAAAAGAATTGTGTGATATTTTGTGATATGTTGTATAAGAACATAAAGGGTGTCTGAAAATGTATTTGAAAGTATAAGAGTTTTTGAAAAAATCAGGAAAAAATATATTTAAAAAAAAAACGTAGAAAATTGTAGAACAAGAGATCAAAACTATTTTTTTGAAATTGAAAGGTATTTCCATAGCATATAGAGATGACAAAATTTCACATTACATAACTAATAACTAGATGTTGATAGATGACAAAATTTTAATTACAATATAGTTTTTACAAAGTCAACCTAAGCAGTTATGTAATTACTTCACATTGCATAACTAATAACTAGGAGCAGCTGCCAATTGCATTTTCTTATCATGGCATTCTATGAGACCAGATTTCTTTGAGGTATTTTTTCAAATAGTTCACTACCTTGTCTATGTTACCATATTTTTCATACATGTCTACCAAAGCATCTTGTCAAACAGTTCACGACCTTGTTGTTAGGGCTAAAAGCATAAAAAAAGTGCTTTAGAACAAGCTATGGATGCTTTAAATCCCACAAACCAAATATCAATCTAGACACCCATTAAGGCCTTCAAAAACATATCTCAAAAGATCATTAGTTCACTTTGGACCAACACCTCCAAAACAATGCTGCTACACTACCCTCCTTGGCCAATTAGGCCACTTTTATAAAGCATCACCAATCTAAACATGCTTCCAACCTTAAATAACTATTGCATGATCATTACCAAGCTACAAATGGCCAAAATAACAACTTTTCTCAGGGGACACGCTCACCAAGTCACCTATTCCCAAAACCCTCACTTTTGTCAAGTTTCAACGGGTTTTATTGAAACTCAATGTTCCCAAACCAATCTCACTTTAACAAAGCCTCAAACACATTACCATATTCCTACACATGCTTAGAAAATCATCTCCCAATCTCTAGCAATGCAATTTTTCCAAACTCTCATACTTAGCCATCATTTTTCAAGCAAAACTCAAGGAAACTCACCTAGGGCAACATCAAAAACTCATCTAAACACCCTCCCTGCTCAAAAAAAATCCATATACATCTAATCCTATCATAACCAACCCATTCCACCATGCTACAGAGATATCTAACAGTGGAATGGGTGTTCAATCCATTTTTTAGTGCCTTCAAACCCTCAAAATAGGGTTCTTAACCTACCTATAGTAAGAAGCTTGTAAAAACCACAAATATTACCCAAATCAACACCAAAATAAATTTATCTTTTCTTCCCACAAGATTCAATGCATTTGGGTTCAAGTACAATCAATACGGAATCGTACAAAGATCTGAAATAGTAAAATTTATAGAAAACACATAGAAAAATGAGGTTTCTTAATGCTTTTCTTCGCCAAATGTACACCAAATATTCAACAAAAATCTCTTCAACCCAAAAAAAATTATTTAACCTCTAGACACCAAGAATCAACCCATAAAACTAAATCAAACCAACCTTTAAGTTACTTGACCATTGGTATTCCTCAATATTGAATTTTTGTGTATTTTTGACAACTTTTGACAAAATTTGAAAAATGAACTCCCAACCGACCAAGTGACTCAAGTTACATTATAAATGGTCTATTATGACCTTATTTTCTTGAAAAATGACTTAACACACCAAAATTTGTCAAAATACCTCACTAGACCTTGTTTACAAAATATGATGAACTTGGTGACAACAACTGCAATTCAACCTCTTAAAGGATTCCACGTGTTTCGGTGCATAAGAGAACCATGCATAGCATAAACATACCCATCTGGATGCATCAAAATAATCTATTTGGTCACACGAGTTGTAGAACAAAAATTGCACCACTTTGCAACTTTCAACTACTTGCATTTGACAACTTTTTCCTCAAGAGAAAATTCACCACCACAAAAAAAGGCCTCTGAGATAGAAAAAACTAAGAGAGGTTATTGTAGAGGGGACCAACATGATCTCATAGGGTTAGACGAGAAGTTTCTAAGCATCACAGTGGCTGAATACGAGCATGCTGAAGTTTGCAGCCATTTTGAACTTTGGACTCTTAAGGGATTATGTCGGTTGAATGTAGCTCAGAGCGATTTCGCTTGTTTCAATGTGTAAGAAGGTCATTCCTAGCATAAACGTACTCATACAGACACATCAGAATAGTCTGTTTGGTCACACGAGTTGCAGAACAAAAGTTGCACCACTTTGCAACTTTCAACTACTTGCATTTGACAACTTTTTCCCCAAGTGAAAATTCACCACCACGATAAAAGACCTTTGAGATAGAGAAAACTGAGAGAGGTTATTTTAGAGGGGCCCAACGCAATCCCATAGGGTTAGATGAGAAGTTTCTAAGCATCACAGTGTCCAAATACGAGCACGCTAAATTTTGCAGCCATTTTGCACTTTGGACTTTTAAGAGATTTTTCGTGTTGAATGTAGCTCGGAGCGATTCCACATGTTTTGGTAAGAGTACCATGCCTAGTGTAAAAATACCCATCCAAACATGTCAGAACAGTCTATTTGGTCACACGAGTTGTAGAACAAAAGTTGCACCACTTTGTAACTTTCAACTACTTGCATTTGACAACTTTTTCCTTAAACAAAAATTCACCACCATGGGAAAAGGCCTCTAAAATAGAAAAAAATGAGAGAGGTTATTGTAGAGGGGCCCAACATGATCTCATAGGGTTAGACAAGAATTTTGTAAGCATCATGGTGTCCGAAAATGAGCATGCTAAATTTTGCAGCCATTTTGCACTTTGGACTCTTAAGGGATTCTGTCAATTGAATGTAGCTCAGATTGATTCCATGCATTTTGGTGCATAAGAGGATCATTCCTAGCATAAATGCACCCATCTTGATGCATTGGAATAGTCTGTTTGGTCACACAAGTTGCAAAATGAAAGTTGCACCACTTTGCAACTTTCAACTACTTGCATTTGACAACTTTTTCCCCAAGCAAAAATTTGCCACCATGGGAAAAGGCCTCTGAGATAGCAAAAACTAAGAGAGGTTATTGTAGAGGGGCCCAATGTGATCCCATAGGGTTAGATGAGAATTTTATAAGTGTGATGGTGTCCAAATACGAGCATGTTGAAGTTTGCAGCCATTTTGCACTTTGGATTCTTAAGGGATTCTACTGGTTGAATGTAGCTCAAAGCAATTTCACGTGTTTCGATACATAAGAGGACCATTCCTAGCATAAACGTACCCATCCAGACACATCAGAATAGTCTGTTTGATCACACAATTTTTACTAGTATAGGTTTAGATGTTAGCATAGGTGTTAAGAGCGGGGAAGGTGTTTTGGTGGATTTTGATTACTACCCTAGGTGTATTTTCATGAATTTTGGCTTGAAAATGGTGGGTAAGAGTTGAAGTTTGGTGAAAAGAAAATGTTAAAGGTTGGGATTTGATGGAATAAGCTTGGGAAGGCTTAGTTTGATTTTTTTGAGGTGTTGATAGGGTGAAACAGGGTCTAGAGAACATAGTTTCAATAAACCCCCATTATACAAGTTTCAAATGGCCTAGAACAAGGGTTTGATGCTTTGGTGAATTTGTGATTGTTTCCTCTGATGAAAATAGTTGATTCTAAGGTTTTGAAACCTATTGAAATTTTTGGAATAGAGTTTGGAAGTCTAAGTGAAGGATCCCTTGAAGTTGCTCTGGAAAAGCGGCCTAATTGGCTCAAGGGGCAGCGTACCAGTCAATTTTAAGAGGTGATGGTCTGAAACAAGCATATGCACAATTGAGGGATGGTGTCCTTATATAAAAAAAACAACCCCTTCTCGAGTTGGAAGAGTTTCCTTATATACCTATCATCTATCCCAACCGTTTAAAACCACTTTTTAATCAATTTGTTAATAAAACTTCATTTTTGCACTTTCTTGCAAAAGTTGCTGACAACATTTTAACAACTTGACAGCTTCTTACATTTTTTGACAAATGACCCCAAATCACTTCAAAATGACTCTAAATGACTTCAAATGGTCATGGATGACCTTATTACACCCAAGAAACATAAAATCAACCAAAAACCCAAAATGATCACCATGTATGCCTATGGGGCGCTTGATGCCCCTACATCAGTGGACAATCATTAAAGCATAAATGATATAGGAATTTTGTCACATGTATTATATTTGTAGCTTCCCTTGTAGACATGCATGGAAAGTGTACAAAAAAAATTATAACTAGGCTTCTCATATCCTTTGTGGTGCAGGGGCACCTAGGCCATGCTTTTGCAATTAGGGGTCAAGTGCTAGTGATGCAGAGCAGGGAGGAAATCACTCACCAATCATAATTCAAACACTTTGAAACAACTTTTCAACTCTTAATTTCCTATCTCATCAACTCTTCAATATTTCACCTAGTCTCACTTATAGATGTGCAGACCTAGTATTTTGAACTTTTCTCTCAGTTAACTCTTCTCACCCACAAACCACTCACCTTTTTAGACACCCTTTAAGCCAACATAAAATATATCTCAAAATTAGTATAGGTCACTTTGGACCAACTTTGTCAAAACCCAACTTATATGTTGTCCTAGACCTTAAATAGGTCAAATTTACAAAGAAAGTATACTCAAAACTTCCTTCCACTTCTAGAAAACTATGGATAGACTCTTATCAAGTTAAAAAACCACCAAAACCAACATTCTTTGCTAGAGAAACACTCTCCTAAACACCTAACTCCAAAACCCTAATTTACACCCTTTTCCAAGAGGGTTTATTGAGAGTATGCCTTCCCACACTTGACTCACTCAACCAATACCTCAAACAGCCCTTATTAGGTCTATAAATTATCAAAATTCCATAAAAACATTCTTCCCCCAAGGATTTAATCCATTTCCATTCTCAAACCACTCAATTTCACCCAAAATGCACAAATTTGCCAAATAGGGCATCATACAAAATCACTTTCAAGGCCTCCCCTGCTCTCCAAAACCATCCAAACCACTATCCCTACTCTATTGGTCCCATTCCACTAAGGCATAGGAGTTACAAAATGCAGAATGGGCCATTAGTGCATTTTATGAGACTTCAAAACCTTTAAAACAGGGCTAACAACCTATTTCTTGAGAATTGCCTACAAAACACTTCAACTTAGTGATATCTCAAAAGAAAATATTAAAATAAAAGATACAATGGTCCTTTATCAAATTATATTCAACATGGATCAAAAGGATTCTATACGGGCAAGTATAGTGCCTTGAATTTGCATATTATAAAGCAAAACAAAGAAATTTCTGAGAAAACAGTGATTTTTGTATTCAAGATTCCAATTCTCAAGAGCTAATCTCTCTTCAAATGCTCACAAGGCCTTTTAAAGGCATTAAAAACATGAATAGAAAAATTCCAACTAATTTCCCCATGAACTATAACAAGATGACTCTTGAACTTCCACCATTTGACAATAAGTTGCAATTTTGACAACTTTTACACAATTTTGCAAATTTTGCAATATTTTGCAACTTAGACATTCCAACCACCTAAATACCTATAAAATGACTCATTAAATAATAAAATGGTCTAAATGACCACATTGTTTAAAAAAAAAGACTCAAATACCCCTAAACAACCAAAAGACCTAAATTGTCAACATTTGCATAAAATGCTCTTGGTATTAGTGCTTAGGGTGTCTTAATGTTTTTGGTCATGAATAAGGTCCTTTGAGACTATTTTTATGTAATTGGTGAGTTTTGGGGTCTTTTGGTTCAATAAGGTAAAAGTTGCAAAATGTTGTAAAATTGTTATATGCAAAAATGCAAAATTTCAAAATAGGGAATACCAACGGTCAAAGAAGTTCAAATGGTAGTTGTAGTCATTTGGTGAGGTAGAATTGAAGGTTACAAGTTTAAAAAGACCTCAAGAGGCTCAATAAATGTTGGCCAAGTTTATATTGAAGATTAATCATCAATAAGACGTGGTTACTGTGTAAATTTCCTATATTTTCTATTGTTGTGGGCTAGGTATGGCTCGTACAGACCTTGTTTTGCTATGATGTGAATTGGAATTAGTAATAGGATGAATCTAATTTCAAGTAAAATTGTTTTGGTGCAATATCATTGAGTCTAGTGGTTTCTAGAGCCCATTTTCAAGAATCTTCCTGTGTGAGTTCCTCTTTGAGGGTTTGAAGTAACAAAAATATGTTCTAGGCCATTCCACCCATTGTATTCTACTATAACTTAGTGGAATGGAATAATTAGGTGTAGGGGGCATGTTTTCATGATTTCAGGAGTAGGGGTGGCCATTTGGGGGTTTGGGCATGATGCCTAGTTGTCAAAAATGTGTGTTTTGAGTGAAATTTGGAGGTTAAGAGTAGGTACTGATGGAAAAAACTTGGAGCAAAACTTTTTAAATTTAATTAAGCAAGGGATGACATATTTGAAGGTGTTGGAGGCATTGAAATAGTGAGGAAAGGTCTGGAGGTGAGGTTTTCAATAAACCCCCCGTGAAACTTGTCAAAAGTGAGGGTTTTGAGTTTTGGAGTGTTGGTGAGTATTTCTTTGGAATATAATTGTTTATTTAGTGCTTATATACCCTGGTCATGACTTTCCAATGGTGTTTTGTGTCTGGAAGGAAGATTAAAGGGTAATTTATCTATAAATGTGGCCTAATTGGCCTATTGGAATAGCGTAGACACATCTGGTTGATGGATTTGATCTTAAACAACCTATTTACCCTTTGAGATATGTTTAAGAAGACAATAATGGGTATCTAAAAAGGTTCTTCTCTTGTGGAGAGATGACCTTCTCTAAAAGATTTCCCTGAAAAACCACTTTTGGAGTGCTATAAGGAACCTAGCATGAAATTGTGAAAAGTTGATGAAATAGAATTGTAAGGGATGAATTGTTGATTGAACCTAATCAAATTGGGTTTGTTGAGATTTTTCCACCCTACTCTGCATCACTTTGGCATGTGTATCAACATAAAACTATGATATTTTTTGAATTTCAATATGTAATGATAATCCAATATAAAATATGTAGTGTGAGACAATGACATTTGTGTATTTAAATTTTAAAGTTAAAATGTTAAACTTTACCATTGTTCTTGTCTTCAAAGTTATTTAAACTATATAATATAACCATAATATAAATAAGCAATATATGATATAATTTAACCATTATTCATTATTTTTGATTGTGAACTATATAATATAACCATTATTTTTATGCTATTGTACATTGATATTTAACCATTGCTCAAGATTAAATTTTTGAACAGTTTAAACATGCACATGAGGAAAAAATTATTTTGATTCTCAACTTCTATATATCAAATTATCCAATAATCAAGTGTATGTCCATATACAAAAATGGCATCAACACCAACTCAAACAAAGTTTTACAAAATGTGGCATATGCCATCTCGATATCTATTCAAAATATACATGCCAAAATGTCTATCTCGTCCTAAACTACTGGTGGATCATCAAAATGGAGCCTCTTTGAAGCACTCTTTGGCTCTAAAGGTAACTTCAAAAGAAAAATTCAAACCACAATTGAGATTAGTTATATTATATAATTTAAAATCGAATAATTAACATCAAAATCAATATACATTGAATTATAATTGAACTCTAAAATTGAAATCTTGATTCTCTCATATATACACCTCTTCAAACCATCAGGAGTCCTAGAATATGCCCCTCTCAAAGAACCAATCATACCAACTTTTTCAATGTCAATCTATATATGTGAACAGAAACATTAAATTGATACAAGCTAGCATATAATTGTCGGTAATAGGAACATATTTACCAAACACAAAATAAAATAAAAACATACCTCTTTAGGAATCTCTTTTTCTTTATCTCCTTCAGGTGTTTCGATACCTACTCCTTCAGGCATTGTGACACTTGTCAATAAGGATGTGTAGCTCATAACTATTTGTACATAAAAATGACAAGTATATGAAACTACCAATCTGTGTCGATGTATGTATAATCACTATAAGATCTTAAAAATCTTAATTCAATCAAATTTGAGTTCAATTACCTTTCCCTTATCTGCCATTGCGCCTCCAAAGTCTGGACAATGTTGCACCTTGCTCGCACTAGGTGTTTCCTACAAGAGGAAAATAAGATAAACATATAAGTTAATTTATAATTTCATTAATAACAATTCAAATGACAAGCAAGTATATAATAAAAAAAATTAAACGAGTGAGTGCGAAAATATATACCACGTGCATGTCGAGGCCAAATGAAATGGCCTTGAGGGTGCTATCAGTAACCCATAAAAATCCTCCTTAGATATCAACTGTTAAATAGACCATGTAAATAAATATTAGTACTTGTTACTATCTCTTATTTTAATATTCATTTACAAGTTATGAAATTACAACTTAAATATTACCTGTGTAACTATTCCAACATCCCCCTCTCTAGCACGAGAGGACTCTACAGGGTGTGCTCCAATATCATGCATCTAATCTCCTATATCATCCACATCATAGAGGTCAAAATCAAAAGTGTCGAAGGGATGCTCAACAAGTTGTACAAGAGGACCCAAGCATTTGTGCTGGCACATAGTCCAAGTATGTGGCACACAGATATGTGGACCTAAGGAGGATGATGCAGTAACACTCGATCCACTGTCAACATCACCAGCATGTGGCTGAGCTACTGTAGTAGTATGGGAAACCAAAAGATCACTCAAAGAGTGAATAGCCATAATAGTTTGTGTGGTTGCATCCTCGATAATATATGGATGATGTACTGGAGGTGGTTGAGGAAGGGGGGGAGGGGGAACATATGGGCCCTAGACTACTCTAACTGCCCCTGGTCTATCCTAGGACATACCTCCACCGACGCCCTAGAAGGGTTTAATGTCAAAGTAATTGGCATGGTTCCCTAACACAAACTCAGCGTATAATTTTTTAATAAAGTAAAATGGTACATCAATATTGTTGTTGGGTGGTTTATCAAAAACCATCCACCAACGATCCCAAAAGTTATCTACAATGTCCTTATTTGTGCACCATTTTAGAGAAATTTTTGGTTTATTAACATTAACTGGAAGACCGGTGTGAGGGTTAACAAATAAAGAGGCTATTTGGGCTTTTGTTATTTCAAGATCTTTCACCTCTTTGTAAGACAATCCATCGGAGTAATATTTCCTCGTGGTTTCTCTCCATGAAAGAATGGAATTATGTTCGGTGGAGAATATTTCTATATTTTTAATTATTTCTTTCAATGTGTTTGTCATCTGGGATAATCGATGGATTGTCTTATAAACATCACAAATGCCCCTCAATCGCTCCAATTTTTCACCAATTAACTGTTCAATTGATGGGCATGGTGGAGAGATTGGCATTTGTGGGTTTTGATTCTTGGTCGTAATACCTTATTGAAGTTGAAAACTAATTAATCTAATTGAAATTACATAATATAAATGAAATTATTGTAAAAAACCCTAGTTTTTAATAAAAATCTGTAAAAAACTAGTTAAAATCATACAAAACTAATACAAAAATTGATTAAAACAAAAAAAAAACCAAAAACTTACCTTCTAAATTGGATATTAGAAAAAATCCGATATCGGATATGCAAGGGTCGTCGCTCTTTGAGGCACTATGGTTGTTGTTGCGTTAAAATGACTTGTGGCAGCCACTTTTTGGGTATATATAACTTGACACAAATTGGATATCCGATTTGTATTGCTTTGTGTTGGGCATTGCTATGGAGCAATGTATTGACACCTAACCCAAAAAAAAGTCAACTCGGGAATTTTGCATTTTTTGGGTGAATGCAAAACGCTACTTTTTTCATATCACCACTTTTTGGCCCGTCATGGTCCTGCACATACCCACAAAAATATATATATAAAATAAAAAAATTATATACTAAAAAAAAAGAATTAAAAAAAGGAGAAATGGGGAGGTCTCGGCCTCCCCAAACCCCAGCCTCCATGGCTGGGGATGGGGCAGCCACAACCTCCCCTTCCCATGGGGTGCAACCCCTATGGGGAGCCACAACCCCTACCATGGGGGCGTCACTCACCACAAGCCACCATTCCCCCTTTTTAAACTTAAAAATATATATATATATATATATAATGCAAAAAATAAATATTATATATGATGGCCAATGTTGTTATATACATCATATCTTAATAGGTGTATCAAACATTTTCAGTGAGAAATATAATCTATTATGATGTATATAAAAGCACAAAAAAAAAATAGATCACTTTTTCTTGGATTTTTGTTAAAATTTTAAAATGGAAATCAGATGGGTATCAAATCTTCAAATAAAATGAATATTCATAATTCTCTAATGGTGGATCTGCATGCTATTATAATACCCTTGCAACCTGCAAATGAAAGAAAATCATCAAGATTTGAGTTGAAGATAAAATATAAAACACAAATGCAATAAGAATGGGAAAAAGAATATGACCAAGGAAACAAGATTCATGGAACCTACAAACAAAGAGACATCTCTCCAATCTTCTTCTCCAAAACTTGAAAAAATAAATGAGAAGAAAATTAGGAGAAAATGGGTTAAAACAATATCTTTATGATTTAGGGGTAGTATGTGGATGCCCTAAGATCCAAGGGCTAAGATTAAAACAATTCAATAGCTAATATTTGGTGCACATCCCATTAGCTACTAAATTATTATTACACTAATTAAACCTACTTAGATTTTTAATTTGACCATGGTGGGGGACAATGTAGTTAGGAACCCTTATTTAAGTAATAATTTAAAGTCATTTTAGAAAGCTTTTATCATGAATAAACTTTTACCCCCTCTTTCAAAATTAAATTTGAAAATATAACAAGTCAATTTAATCCTTAACCATATAAAAGGGGAAACTAGGTTTTGAAATTTATTTTAATTTAATTTGACTAGTGGACTTGAAATAAAATTATTATTTTAAGTAGGATTAAATCATGGTGTTGGTTCATAGTATTATTTTCAAGTAGTTCATAGACGTTTAAATAGCCATATCATCATAATTAAGGTCTAAACATTGATCGGATTCAATACTAGTAATTTATCAATATAAATATATTGGGTGATAATTAATAATATTATTAATGATTAAATGGTGGGTATAACAACAATGTGATAATGTTTAATTTCTTTAATTATAATCATTTGAATAAGGATCAATCAAGAGTAAACAATAAGTGAAGGATATATTCTTATAAATAATCTATGGATTGACAAATAGATATTAATTTTACTAAGAACAACGATATTACCAATACTTATTTTAGGATTGAGTAGTATCATTATTATTTAAGTGATGGAATGGCGATAACCTCATTACTAATTTTTAATACTTTTTTAAATAATAATAATCTCTTATTATGTTTAAAAGATGATTGACTAATAATAATTTATTCATATAGACTAGATGACTGATTACTAATAGTCTCATTATTCATAACAAATATCTCTTGATGTTTAAATTATTGCTCAAGCAATGTCAATAATTATTTTGGAGTATGTTATATAGATATATGGTAATCACTCATAACATGCAATTATTATAAATGACAAAGAGTTGAAGCCACAAATCAAATGTATATGTATGTGCATGAGATAGGAATAATACACTCTAATTGAATATGTATATCTAGGAAAGATTAAAGGTTTGAGATCTATCACCATCAATGGGCTATTCCTTTGAGAGACTAGAATGGAAACAAAATTAGTAAGTAAACAAAACCATAACTAAACTACTTGCTCATGAATTTATGTATTGGAATGAAAAGATAAGCTTGATTTTTGTCAAGACAATCAAGGATACCTAAACCAGTAGAATGAGTTAGGAAATAAGGTGATTTAAGATGTCATGCTAAGTAGTTGGTATTAGTAGTGACAACATTGGTGAGTCATAATTTGAGCTGGTCATAATATTAGAATCAATAATGTACTAGAGTAAATGCCTAATCAACATCTATCTTAGTGGTAAGACTAGCGACATACATCCAACCATCATGGGAGAATAATAATACTTATGTGAATATCAAGGATAGTGTATGAATTAATGCTACACCCTAAACACATGGAGAGAAAATTAAATTAATTAATTTATATTATAAAAAAAATGGGTTGTGTTGCATGTTCCCATGTAAAATTATGGGCATGACAATGAACACTTGCCTACTAAGTTCAAGAGAGCTTGTTTATCCAAGTGATCTTCACGATCATTGTTTTGGATCATCTAAGCGGTCCACAAGAGAATCTAAGTTGTTTGAATAGGTAATCATAATAAGCTTTAAGTGAGTACTCCTCAATAGAGGTTTAGAAGCACATGTAGCTCATGGCATAAATAAAAATAGATATATAAGACACTATAAAGTAGTAGTATTTTTAAAATTTAATGTTATAGATATAATACTTGTTGTCACAAAGGATTGCACCCCTGAGTGCTAAGTGTGAAACTCAGAAATCCTATGCAACATGGGATCAAACTCAGGTTGTGGGTGACCTATTGTGAGAATGAACCTCTAGATTATGGGTTGGTTCCCCTTTGGATAAACTAGAAAACTAATGATATTTTTTTGGGAAAAGGATAAGAAGTATAACTGATTGAATGTAAAAACTACTTGTAAGAGGTGATGCACCGAAATGATATAAACATGTAAACTGATTCACAACTATTTTTCATAAACATTTATTCGCATAGCTTAGAAAAGGGAAATTTTATCACAATAATGTTTCTAAATAAGGCTTAATAATCTATCTTTTCGGAAGGAAAACTATGTTTCACGACTTGGAAGACAGAATAAACATAAGCACAACCTAAGACCTATGATAAAGAATTGATTTTGTGCATGTACAATAATGAATGAGACAAGACTAGAGGTTTTAGTGATTAAAACACATTAACTTCATCAAAATCATTAATAAAGACACTCACATTAATTTGAGAAGGTAAAATTGATAAATATTGAGCAAAAATAGAAAGAAAATACTACATAAATGACAATAAAAGTAACCTATAACCTGTTGCTCTGTATAAATCCATCAAATGAGTTACAAAACTTCTCAATCTTTGTAGTGTGCAAGAGAAAAGATAAGCCAGAACTAAGGAAAAAACCTAAGTATTTTTCCTTTATACAATAAAATAGCTCAAAGAGCTAAGAAGATTCATGTGAACATAACTGAACTGTAAAATATCCCACCTCCAAAGTGATTCATGAGAAAAATGGAAAAGGCCTGAAAAGGGGGCCCACAACTGATATAAACTGAGCTCAAACAGCTCCAAACTCCCCCTCATGATTAGTTTGACTGAAGAGAACTCCAAAGAATAATTAAGTTTGACCAAAAGTAAAAGAAACTACCACTGAAACACTAACAATTGAACTCAACTCTAAACTCCTCATTTTGCATGCCTAGAAAGCATCAACAGTTTACTCTTGCATGGATGAAGGTGAGCTTGAGTTTCAAAGTCAATTTTGACAATAACAAGGTTTTTCATGCACCAAGGTGCCTAAGTCAGAACTAAATATGACAACAAGTCATCTTGAGTGGAAAATATGCCTTAAGGTGGAGAAAATAAGGTATAAACTAACACATGACTTTCAAAGGTGTTATTTTTATGCTTTGAATTTTTTTTAAAAGCACAAAATCCCACTTTGGTTGGCCAAAGTTAAAATATTACATGAAAGTTGAAAAAGAGGGAAATAACCATAACTCGGGCTCATTTTGCATTTTCACATCTCAACTTTGTTGTGCTTGAGTTTTGGCCACCATGGTAGGGTTCGAAGTTTTTTGTCCAGTTGCATACTACTCCAATATGTATCAACAGGCTTAAATGTGCTTGAATCTTCAATATTCATTTTTGTTCTGTGCATATTCAACTTGAATTTGACTTCTAGTGAGTTCTTTTGCTTCAAAAATGCTATAATTGATGTATTTTCTCTCGGAATCTATGTGCTTTGTTGATTTTTCCTTATTGTTGTGAGAGAAAATGCTTGAAAAGTGAAAGAAAACATAATTTTCTTGTTGGCTTCTTTTATGGCATTTGTCCTTGATGTCAAAACTGCCCTGGGTTGGTGCCTTGGCATTTCATAGTTTGGTCTTATTATTGCATTTGATTGGCATATTTCTTTGGCATTGTGATGTTATCTTTTTGGTTGTACTGATTATTTGGTTCCATGTGCAGCAATCTTGGTTATGTCTGAAGGCTTGAAAGTTGTTTCAGGTGATATCATTTTGGTATACTTAAAGCCTCTGCCATCGAGGTATACACATATAAAATTGACATCGCTTTTGGCATATGTATATCTACAAAGTGTTTTTGAGGTTTGACAATTTTTGTCATTGGCATACAAGTTTCACTTTGGCATTCACAAGTGCTAGAAACCGGCTTATGAAAAGTAAATGACACTTGGTGATATGGGTTCAAAGTGGTTCTTTATGATTTGTTCACTTACATTCAAAATTAAATTGGCATATGGATTATGGTTTTTGGCATGGGAGTATGGCTTTGAGAACTTAGAATGTCTTTAGTCTTTATCACTTCACAAGGATTTGGAAAAAATATGACATTGGACACTATATGGCTTTGGCTATTAATGAGGTGGCAATCAGCTTTAATAATTATTGGATAACTTTTGGCATTGGATATTATCATTGGACACTATAAGGCATTGGATTTTAATGAGGTGGAAAATCAACCTTGGGTAAAGGTATTCAAATTCTTCTCTAATTTGCATTTAAATCGGGTCAAAATGATAAATATCTAATCAAGCCTCAAGGCCGACAACATGTATTTGTTTTTTATTAGGTTGTATAAGTCACATTGGAAGTGACTAAGCTTGTGACTACTTGGGGAAATTAATTTTTAAGAACTCAACACTTTGCATGAAATAATGCTATGCATTATTGAGCACTCTTAAACTGAATGACATGTTCAGTAAACAGAAACTAAACAAGGACAAAACTGGTATTGGTTTTGTGAAAGGTGAATTTTCAAATGACTATGCAAAGGACAATGTTGTTGCTAGAAACAAAATTCTTGACCTCAAACATCCTGATTTTGATAAGGATCATGTTCATCCTTTTAGGAGCAACAGAATGGCTTATAATTCCAATCCTTTCTTTTATGGGTATTGTTACTTATGTAAAAAAAATGGTCACAAGGTGAACTCTTGCAAATTTTTAAATCCTAGAACTCCTAGATTTGGTTTTAGGAAGAATCATAGCTTTGTAAGACAGATTAGATGTTTCACATGCAAGTCTTTGGGTCATTCTGCTAAGCAATGTAATGCTGATAGGCAAAATAAATAGCAAAAAACAAAAAGGGTCTGGAAACCCAAAGTTTTCAACAACATAGAACAAACTATGTTTGTTCAAACTGCTTTCCACTCCGAGAAAAAGGACTTATGGGTCCTAGATAGTGGTTGTTCAAACCACATGACTGGTGACAAAGAAAAATTCACTAATCTTGAAGATTATGTAGGTGGTTATGTGACGTTTGGAGATAATTCAGGTATAAAAATCAAAGGTAGAGGTTCACTTCTTCTGAATTAAGACACTCCTATTTACAATGTGTATTACGTAGAAGGATTAAAACACAACCTTCTGAGTGTCAGTCAAATATGTGACAATGGCTGTCAGGTCTTGTTCACTTCACAGGGATGTAAGATTAAAAATAAGCTTGGAAAATCTATTGCCGTAGGAAGAAGGACTAAGGGAAATGTCTACAATCTCCTTGACACATCTGGAAATGAAAATAATCATGTGAGAAATGTCAAGAGAGGTTCATACAATGTGACTAGAATAAATTCTTCTCTCTATGGTCTAGACAACTCTATTATAGTTATAGGTGTAATAGGTTTGGACACAAAGCACAGTGGTGTAAGAAAATTTTGATAAAGCCTTCTAGGGACTACATGTTCAAACAAAAGTAAAATAATACCATGAGTAAGGAGAAGACAAAGCCTATAAAAGTATGGAGAAGAAAGCGAGAAAAGAAAAATGAAGAACTAAATCTTGTGCATGTTGCACAAGAATCATCTCTGAGCATTTGAAAGGTTGTATGAAGACAGGGGGAGATGATTAATTCTCTTTGAATAAACCCCTTTGATATCAAATAAAAGGTAGTATAATCCTGTTGTTTCATAACCTATTTATCATCAAAATCCAAGACACAAATTTGTTTTATTATCTATGTTGGGAATAATAGTGATAGTGAGTTGATGATAACTACCGTCTTAATGCAATGATCCATCTATATCATCATTAAGTTAGAAGATGATTTCTCATATGACTATTGGTGTTGCAATAGTTAATACCTTTTGTGTCTTTGGGAGTGTCCACAATAAAAGATACTTGTGACACAATTACATTTTCCACCATTGGTGAACAAATTGTGATTAACCTTACTTTGTTGTAATGTATTGGTTGGGCTAGAAGGATCAATATTTTTTCTTTGTACTTATCAGAATCTATGATGGTTTGTGTTACTCAAGGAATACATGAGGTAAAGATGCTTTAACAGTGAAGCAGTTCTCATTCTGTCTTGGTCATCAAATCTTTTTATATTGTCTCATCATTGTTTGACATATTAAAACCATATCTAACAACAACTTGACACATTGCAGTGCCCTGATTTATATGAATGATGTTTCAGCAATAGAGCATGTTAAAACAGTGAATTGTTTGAGGTCTTAATTGAAATAATGATAGAGGAAGTTAGTTGAAAAACATTAAACGGTAAATGTTGAGTTCTGCAGTGTTGTGCTTGGAAAACATGAACAACATACTAAGTAGTTGCTATAAATTCAGTTTTTCTAGAGTTGTGGTTTCTGATGTAACCATTTTTTGACTTTGTTTATGATGGTATAGTATATGTGTACTTGAGGACAGCAAACAACATTGATAGAAGTTTGGATATTCTTGGATGATGAAGATTTCAATACGCATCTAATGATTAATATTTTCCTTTGACAATTGATTATTTCTTGACACTGATAGTTTGGTGACTTGAGACTTATGCAGTGGACTGCATGCTACAGATTTGGTTGCTTTGTGTTATTATGGTGGAAGATGTTATTCTGAGGAACAAGTAGGTTATTGAATCAACGATAAAGAGTCATTGATTGAAGAATTTGCACATTTTCACTAAGCTTGAGAAAAGAAATGGTGTCTTATGGATCAGAAAGGAATTTCTTTTAGGTTTCTCTGTAGGGGGAGCTTGGTTCTATGGTTTCTCTCATACAACTTACTGATCTCGGTTTGCTGCTCTAATTGTATTTGCAGTTCATTTCATTGGTTGTTTGGCTTTCAGATGTTTATCATGCTTGTTTGCCTTTGGTAACAATATTGGCTTTAGTGGCACATTCACATAATTTGGGTGGCATGTTGGTAATGATATTTTCCATATGTTCATTACAGCAAGATATGCATTTCTGCATGGTTATTCATTCTAGTAACAGTGTATTTACAACTGGCAATAGAGGATGAAGTTTAATATGACCAAAAGGTGTACAGTGATGTTCAGATTTGTAGCCTTGTGATATTGGTTTTTTCAGTCTTTTTGGATTGCTCTTGATGTCAAACCTGAGATTGATACATTTTCTTAGATTCATGACATTAAGATTTTATCCATTGGTATTCATGGTGTGGCAACTTACAGGACCTTTTCTCAGGATATTCATGCTTCCTATTCATATTTCACCTTCGCAGATGCTTATGTTTTTTTTTTTTGTTGAACTGACAATGAGAATTATGCTACAGGTTGTTTAGGATCATAAATTCAATATATGTTACTGGTCACATTTTTGCATGGGCATGTATTTGTTTCAGCTAGGTAATGGTTGGTTGTTGTATTTCATGGAGAAAATGGGGACAAGATGATTGTTGTATATCTTCCTTTGTCCTTGTGACAAAAAGGGGGGAAATGGTGGCTTAGATGGGTCAGATTTTAGCCATCAAGGACAAAGGGGGAGTTTGTTGGCTTCTTCTGTGGCATTTGTCCTTGATGTCAAAACTGCCCTAGGTTGGTGCCTTGGCATTTCATAGTTTGGTCCTATTATTACATTTGATTGGCATACTTCTTTGACATTATGATGTTATCTTTTTGGTTGTACTGATTATTTGGTTCCATGTGCAGCAATCTTGGTTATGTCTGAAGGGTTGAAAGTTGTTTCAGGTGATATCATTTTGGTATACTTAAAGCCTCTCTCATCGAGGTATACACATACAAAATTGACATTTCTTTTGGCATATGTATATCTGCAAAGTGTTTTTGAGGTTTGACAAAAAAATTCATTGGCATAAAAGTTTCACTTTGGCATTCACAGGTGCTAGAAACCGGCTTATGAAAAGTAAATGACACTTGGTGATATGGGTTCAAAGTGGTTCTTTATGATTTGTTCACATACATTCAGAATTGAACGCTTGCATCATGTTGGTTTACATGGAATTCTCTAGCTTCATGAAATTGTTAATGTTTTTTTATCATATTCAGAGTCATCATGCTCCATCTACTACAGGTAATGATCTTTGGTTCTTGTGTTTGGGTTTATGAGATACTGTTTGTTTTTCAGCTTTAAGAAAACCCAATCGGGTTTTCTTAACCAAATGATATTGGGTTGGGCATATGGATTATGGTTTTTGGCATGGGAGTATGGCTTTGAGAACTTAGCATGTCTTTAGTCTTTATCACTTCACAAGGCTTTGGAAAAAATATATGACATTGGACACTATATGGCTTTGGCTATTAATGAGGTGGCAATCAGCTTTAATAATTATTGGATAACTTTTGACATTGGATATTATCATTGGACACTATAAGGCATTGGATTTTAATGAGGTGGAAGATCAACCTTGGGTAAAGGTATTCAAATTATTCTCTAATTTGCATTTAAATCGGGTCAAAATGATAAATATCTAATTAGGCCTCAAGGCCGACAGCCTGTATTTGTTTTTTATTAGGTTGTATAAGTCACATTGGAAGTGACTAAGCTTGTGACTACTTGGGGACATTAAGTTTTAAGAACTCGACACTTTGCATGAAATAATGCTAGGCATTATTGAGTCGACTTTACACATGCCTAGTCTTTGATTCGGGTAATGAGTTTGTCGACATGATGTTGGATTGCTTTGGTCGCGGACTTCAAACATCATTGAGTGTTTTTAACTTTGAGTCTGTCCTTTTGGACTCCAAATGATTATCATTTTTGTGTGAAGGTATTTGATGGTTTGCATTGGACATTTAGGGAAAACTCTTTATCGCTTTCACTACTCATGGGTTTGGAACCCTACACTAGTCACCACCATGGATTCTTGCCCTCAGCCATTTCTTTGCACTCACTAGCTTTTTGACTTTGGACAGCGTATGGGGAAGGTCAGAGGACCATTACAATGGTCGTACTTTGTGTTTGCTTCATTCCATTGGGTAAAGGCCAAAGTTTGGAAGGTGTTTTGGTTGTTTCTTCCTCTGGAGATCTGGTAAACTCCCTCATGAGAACATCTCCATCATTACTCCTAGGTATTCATCTTTATGGCTGCTCAGCAGAACCGTTATCTTCACTAGCAAGGTTATTGAGAGTTAAGTGTTTGCTTTTGTATGGAAGTTGAAGATTATTATTCTATTCTCAGTCTGAACCAAAATGATTTTACATGTTTAGAATGGAATTTCACAACAATTTTACCAGATCATATTTATATGATGGTGGTTCTTGTTTGTCGGTAATGGTAAAATCCTTGAATCTCTTCAGCTTCTTACCTGGGTTCATTAATAACGGTTCTTGGTTGCATTATTTTGAGGTTGTTTCAGCTACACTCATTGTGGTTTCGGTTACTTAAACTTGTAGTTTTTTTATCTAGCATTGCTCATGATATATATATATTTTTTTTATGTTGGGTCATTAAGGAAACCCTGTGCAGGATGCTTGTGAAGTTTATGCTCAGTCTCCTCTTTATTTTTGGCATATAGTTCTTCTTTTCCTGATAGAAGAAAATATTTTTCTCAAAAGAACTCTCTATTACCTGAAATGTAACTCAATGGGAATGTGGAAAACAAAACAAAAGATCACCTTTGATTTCATTTGTAAAAATGAAGATTGTGTTGTTACCGAAAGTTGTATTTTTCTTGGACTGTAATGATGTAATCTGTAAAAAGAGAAAAATGGAGAGATTAGGGTTTTATCTTGTCGATAAAACCTAAAAAGAAAAGAAGAGAAAAGGGAAGTTCAATTAAGTGTGGACAGAGTAAAATTTATGGTGTGCTGAAAATTTGAAACACACAATGTGTTATCTATTTTTTAATTGTATCATGAAAGATTGATAAAACTGTGTGTGAGAAAAAGAAAGAGAGAACACACCATTGGTAATACATTTTGATGATAATTTGTATTGAGACTGTAACTAGTTTCTCCTCAAGCTGTCTTAAGGCTTGATAATGGATGGAACTCTGAAGAGTCATTCTTGACTTTTGAGAATTCTATACATTGTCTGTCAAGAGGCACTTGATAGAAATCGGGGAAACAGAGAGATCCTATGTATCATTGTATGTTCTATTGAAAAAAAGAAAAGGGTTTGGTGCTCCTTGATATTGATGTCTCTAAAAGGAGGGGTTGGTGCTCAGATTTCAGCCTATGAGGCTTTGTCAAATAATTATTGAAATGAAAAGCTTGAAAAAGGCAACAGGTTAAGGAGTGGTTTTTCTACCCCAGGTGGGTTTTCCACTCGGCATATCTTGTGTCTATTTGAGTATCTATGGTTCATTTATTTCTATGCTTTAATTCTTTAAAATGCTATGTTTCACTATTCTCATTTCAATTTCTTTGATTGCATTCAATACATGAATGATTCTATCATTGATAAATGAGAGCATGTATTTGGTTTATTTCAGTTTCAGTTAAATTTGGTAAAGAATTTAATAACACTGATTCACTCTCAGTGTCTTTTCACTCCAACATTTCTTTGTTCTTTGTATAAGAAATGCAAAAACTGAACGCTACTAGGGTTTGGAATTTTTGCATTTCCTAGCTCTTTACTTTACTCAGGGATTGGAACAAAACCCTAACCTCTTGCTTTTTATATTTGTTGTTTCCACTATTCTATGATGATTTTCCTTCATATCCATTCTTTGCCCTTATTATTACATGACTACCTTTAAAGGTTATCTTTTCCTCATGGTTGTTCGCGTACTTGCACTTTATGGTTTTCCTTTGTATCTTCATTTTGTCACTCTATTGATTCTTAAGTGCAAGCTCTTTCAAGATGCTTCAAACAAGCTATAGATTGATTGCCCCTTCAAGTTATCCTATGCATTTGAAACTATCTTTTACACTATATTTTCATACTTGCACTACTATCACATTTGATTTACATGACTATATTATTTATTGTTCACTCATGACAATGATTTCTCTTTGACCTTGATTGCTTAAATTGTGCAACATACATTTATTTTTTTATCATAGCCACCAATGAGTTTAAATTTCAAGGGAAAAGAGTCATAAATGCTTGCATGGAAGGTAAACCACAGTCAAGGAAAAAATGCACCCTTCATAGCCACATGAATTGTGACTATCTTTTCCTCAATATTTAAAGATCTGCTCATTGTCTTTCTTTCATGTACATGCAACTGTGCGTTGTTGCCCTTCTTCAAATCTATCATGACTCTTTTAACTATCTTCACCATGATGAAGCTTCTAGAGGTATACAATTTCAATGGTCTCTTTGAAGGATGTTTCTCCACCTGTAGTTTTCCCTTTGTCAAATTATTATTTACTATCATTTGTGCATTTGCAAAATTGTTTAATGCATTTGATGTTGATGACTAGATTCAATTAGTGAATGTATGCACAAAATTTATGAATTCCTTGACTCATTGATCTTAAAATACCTCATTTTTGTCTTTTGTATTGGTATGCTTTTATGAATTAATGGACTCTCCTCTCATTTTGATAAGGTGACTGTACTTTGTCTTGATCGTCCCAGACTGGTGAAGTTTTCTCTCAAACCACAAACTGGGTTTTTGTGAAATTTAATGGGTTTTTTAATCTAATTGTTTCCTAATTTTTCTAAAAAAATCATGAAAACTCAGTTCATGGTTTTTGAGAAATGACTTTCACAAGTTTAGATTGTCCTCTAATTTCTTTGTGGCTAGCAGCATAACTTGATTGTATTTTTCATGATGTGATGACTATCCTCCATTTAATGGTTGTCTTCATTCTCACACTTTCATTCTTGTGAATTTCATATTTAACAAAAGGGTATGTACAGGATCATCATAGAAAAAATAGGCCCTTAAGTGACGATGAAAATTCAGAAAATCAAAGTTAGGCAACTTGATGTAAAAATTTGAATAAATTATCTATATTATTTCAAAAATATGTAAGAATAGAATTTGTAGCAAATTGAATGTAGTTTCTAAACTTCTAGTTTTTTTTTTTTTTAAATCTCTTTGGTGAAAATTTGAAATTTCAATGCAGTAGTACTTAAATTTCAGGAAAAAAATAAGAAGTAGGTGTTTGTCTAACAACCCTAACCACAATAAAATGATAATTATTTTTTGTAAGATTTTATATATAAGTAGAGGATTCATGTCCCGATGTGATGCATATTTTTTTGTAATTTTTTTCCAAGTAAATAATAAAACATGAATTTTTTATTACAACTTTTAAAAAATATAGAAAAATCGTATGTTTGACCACCTTAACTTGGTCAAAACTTCATGAAATTATTTCTTTTTTTAATCCTATAGTATGCGAAGCATAGAATGTGATGCATGTTTCGGATTCAAAAAATGTGATACCGTTTGAAAGCTATAGATGTTTTTCAATCAGCCTATCAATCAGGACTTTAGCCATAATTCAAATAGAAAATGAATAATAATTGTTTATTAAATTCAAAGTAAAGCATAATTTATATTGGTGGAAGGCTGGGAATCTCCTTTAAAAATCCTTTTCATTTCATCAATTTTGGGTTTAAAAAAAAGTCGTCAACCACATGCGCCATCATATCACTTACATATCACCACTTTTTGGCCCATCATGATCCTGCACATACCCAAAACCTACCATTGTAAATAACTTAAGTGCAATCCTTATTATCAAATGAATGCCTTTATATTTTTAAGTTTCCTTGATGACTACCCTTTCTAGACTGTCATGATTGTCATGAATTCCTTCCATTTGGACTATCCTTTGAATCTTTGGTCATATTACCCTATGTATTGCTTGTTTTGGTTGCCTTGAATATCATAATGACTGTTCCATTGAAGATATATTGCTTTATAGATTGATGAATCAATTTCATCAATTGAATGGATGAAACTTTCAATGTTTGTCCTTATACACTTAATGAATGGATTGTACCTTCAATGAATGCACTTTATATGATATGGACAACATGAAATAATGATGTGACATTTATGACAATAAAGTGATAGCAATAAATGATATGACAACATTGTACAATGACGTGACAACAATAAATGCTATATGATAGTGATGTTAAACAATGATAGTATAAAAACTTGGATATGAACAAAACTCCTTAGTGAGAAATGAATGCACCTTTTACTCTATTATGTAGATGATCATGCTTCTGCATGAGCCCATTGCTCATTTGTGATTTTTATTTCAAAGTGAAGGGTTACCTTCATTACACCTTTGACTTGATATTCATGGACAAGCAATGTGTTTATGATTCCTTCCTATGCTGATTATGCACATGGCATCTTACTGATATGAATGATATGTCTTCACCTGCACCTACACATTCAGTAAAATTTTAGGAAAAAATAAGAAGCTTGGGCTTCTCCTGATGACTAAATGACTTCACTTATTCTGACCTCCATGATACTACACTTTTTATTCTGAGATGCTTTTACTTTTTTGATTTGATGCAAAAATGAAATAGGCTAAATATTTGTTAGTTAGGCAAGTAAGGGTTTCAGTATCCTAAGCTCTAAAAAAACCTTATTTTTTACCCTTTGTAGGTATCTATTGCTGATATGAATGAAGCTTTGGAGCGAGATGAAGATACAACTAACAAGAAGTGGGGTTCATATTCATGAAATGATGGATCCCTCTTCCTTTATATGCTTACTTTTCAGTTATTTGATCTATTTCACTTCTCATCTTATCAGTCACTCCCATGGCTTGTGTGGGAGACATATGAACATACTCTCTTGTAATGAGCATCAATTACCTTATGCAAAAGTTTGTAAACAACTTCAATTTTCTGGAAAACAATTGTATGTTGAAAATTGAAACTTTAGTCTATATCATTATTTATATGATCATATGAGAACTTTAGCAGATTTTATGTACCTTTCTTCCTTTTAGAGTAGAAACATTAATGTTATCTCAGCCTGACCTGAATAGGCTGAAAGGAAAAATTCAGGTAATAATTCTATCACACAAATATGGTATTGTGTTAATATGAGTGTTGAGAACATCATGCAACTATGAAAAAAAATATGGAACCCTTTATCATACTACTATAATGTTAAGTCATAGATATTTCCTAACCTATTAAAAAAATGATACAAAATACAAGCCCAAAATGATTTCATCTTTAGAAGAAATAAGATGTAATTTAAAACTACCTTTCATCAATATTCATAGATGTTTCATATTGAACCTCTAAAATAGGTTGGAAAGTCAACCTAACCATTCTCAAGGATCTAAGAAGTTCTTTGTAGAACAACTAGAAAATGGGTTGGATAAAAAAATTAGCAAGATCTAATTTTAAAAATAACCTATAAAATTTAAAATGAGCTTTTAAAATTGATATTGTGCTTAACAAACATAGAAAATATAAATATAAATAACATTTAAATGAACTCGTGTCTCAAGCCAATTCATATGATGTCAATTTGAATATGGCAGAAACTCTGTATTAAATGCATGAAAATCATCTAAATGGAAGCATAGAAAATTAGATTGAGATCACACTCTATAATAAATAAAAAATGAACTTTTATAAATTAATTATCATCTTTGACATAGTCTATGGTAAAAATAGTGTAGTTTATCCATGGAAAATCATCAAAACTTGAAATCCTTCTTTTCAAAAGAATTAGAATGATCCTAAAGAATAACATTAATCAAATAATATGGTCTAGCCTCTATCCAAAGTCCAAAAATATACATGTAGATAAAATCAATTTGACAAATGTAAGCAATCAAATTTTGTTAACTCAATTCCTCTTTTTTATGATTTAAAAATAATTTAAAAACAAAGGGAACGTTTATTCAATAACAAAATCAATCCATATATATGATGAGAAATATATTTTTTATCAATCAATCAACAAAGTAAATATTATCTTGTTATTTGAATGAGAAGCAAGAGTGTTGCAAATTACCTAAGTGAAAAGAATTAGAAAGCAATAGAATTTTTTAGTGTCCATTTTATCAAATAATGTTGAGATTATTGAATACATCAACATTGAAATGAACTATATTCTTGGTACCTTCTCAGGCATGAACCTATGGAAGTTAAAACCTAGACTTTCCTCACCATTAAACTAGGTTTGAGACCCTCCTACAAAAACCATTTATAGATGAATGACTTGTATTTTAAAAAATATATTTTAAATAAAAATTTCCTCAAAATGGAAACCAATGAAGTTCCATGTGAATATAATCATCTTAAGAAATTATAAATTTATAGCATAATGGAAATGTAATAAACCCTACATCTTGCCTATCAATTTTTCTAAAGTTTGAGTGTTCCTTACAACATGATGGGAGCTTTTTATCTCAAAACTTTTCAAGGAAATATAACATGGTTTAGTTTTCAAATGTTGTAAATTATAAAAATAAGAAAATAAACACATATTAACTAGTTTATATTATCCAAAAAGTATAGCTTCTCAAGTTACCCATCCCACTTGACAATTTTCTTATATCAATTATCAACTCAAGTATTTCCTATCAATTATCAACTCAAAGATATCACATACAAAAAAAAGTGACTAGATCATACATACATCACATTTTTACATAGTGATTAACTCATACATAAATCTTGTATGCAAAGGGTGAATGGCTTATAGATATAACATGGATATAAAATTTGACTAACACATGCATGCATCACATTTATATTGTGACTAGATCATATATACATCACCTATACCCAATATGACTAGCTCATGCCTACATCACATATACATAGTGTGACCAGTTCATACCTACATTGCACATATATAATGTGACTAGCTCATGCATACACAACATTTACACAGATTTATCAACTTGTGCATACATAAAATACACATGTAATGATCACTTCAAGTATATTAATCACACGTACACATAGTAAACAACTCATAAAAAAATCAAATGTACACATAGTGACTAGTTAGAAAAAAGAAGAAAATACAACCTTACTACATGCATCTTCCCCTTTACCTAGATTACTAACACTCAATACCTTAATTTCATTTCAAATAGAAATATGGATGCCAATGTATCCTACACTACACTATAGGTCCCATCCTTTTTATTGATTTCTTGCCACTTTTGATGATGAGACAAGCATCCTATACTACTTATTGTTATCATCAACAAGGGAATACGTCTTAACACATAATACATGAGACCAATAATAATATTTTCATATCTTAAAATATATTTTTATTTGATGGATCTTGACATCTATTGCCTCCATACTAATAGTAAAATTTTGTCCAACCTAGTATGGGGTTGCTTGTGGCAACTATCACCTACATGGTACTGGTGAAAGTTGGTTAATCCTTATCATATCATGGGTAGTCACTTTACCTATGTGTTATTGGTGAAAGTTGACTAATCCCTAAGATATAGTGGTTATATCCTCATGCAACATTGTAAATTATCACCCTTGACAATTTCATACTATTTTTTTCTCCCCCCAAATTATAGAGCCTAATTGACCCCCTAATTTCCTAAATTATGCATTCTGTGGCTTATTTTTAATATTTTTTTGAGAAATTGCAAGCATTGAACAAATAAATTTATTTAATGTTTTTCCCCTGACACCTAAAATCCTATAAAATAGGGCCAGGACTGGGATGCCCTTGGGCATCTAAGTCCCCCTATTTTTTCATGATCCAAATTTGAATATGTTGATGTTAGCATTTTAAAATTTGAAATTTAAATTGCAAAAGTTGGCTATCGGGATCTAATTTGTGGGAAATTGAATAAATGCCTATAAATACATAGTCATTGCATCATTTGAAATTTATCTAGTATTAACAAGCAAGAGGTGAACACCAAGAGCACTATCAAGAATGTCAAGAGAAACATTTTAATGATTCATTGCAGTAATTCAAGATCCAAGAATCATGTCAAATCCTATGTGAGTTTATGCATGTTTATATTATCATTTTTTTGAAGGCTAACCCTTGTTGTAGGTCTCCAAGCAATTAAAGCAATCAAAAAATAATATCCAAGACCTTGAAGTGATGGGCATGACTTCAATACTTCAAGGAAGTCATTAAAGGTTGGTGAGTTGCAACATTTTATTGATTCATCATTCCTTGCTATAATTTATCTTTCCTATCATTGGCATTTTTATTGTGGAAGTGGAAACACTAACATGAGGTTTGACTAAGGAAAACCCGTAAATGGCACAAAATTTCTTCTCTATTTGAATGTGTAGATTCTAGGTTTGGAGAGGATTCAAGGAAGCTTGAAGATCATTTATTCATTGTTGCATTAAATTCCCTATACCTTGTTAACTCATGGAAACTCACCTATAAAATTACCCAACAATGATTTGATAAGTCTACAAGTGGAAATAAGGATCTCCTATCTGACATTAGAGGACTACAAAAATAATTTAAAAAGAAACATACAAGGACCCAGAAACCCTTGGGTGACTCTATCCTCATATTAAGACCAACACCAAACTTTCAGGATAGGTACACAACACTCTACCCTTCCTAGATCTACCTAAAAATCTCTATTACAGTCTATCAATTATTGGAAGCTTGAATTTTATATTAGGGCACATAGTCTAATTAGGTTAATCAAGGAAAATCAATTCTAATCCATTCCAAGACTCAAAAAGATGCATATCTAGGTCTGATTAGCTCACCTCCATGGTTAAAATTCAATCTAAACACCTTGTTTATGTCCATCTTAATGAAACACTAGAAAAACACACCTCACCCCCACAAATTTAAATCTTAGATTTTAGACATTAAACCTAGGGTTCTATTTTTCTTTGTTTCATTTTGGTGAACTTGACATTTTGAAATCATAAACCTTCTAAAATCTGAAGTAATTCAACCTTAGATCTAGGTTTAGAATTGCATTTTTTTCTTTGTTCATTTAGGGTTTCATTTTGGCATCATAAAAAAACATAAAAGTTCAAAAAAATTGCATCTCATATTGAATCATAGGTTGCATTAGGGTTTATTTTAGTTATTTAGTTCAGATCTACATTCAAAATTGCATTCATAATTTTCATTTGTTGTTCAAACATTATTACATATTTACAATTGAATCACATTGTCTTAAATTGAGAAAAATTTGGAAAAAACAATTCACTATCAAACGTGTTTGCAGATAGAAACAAAATCCTTAAACAACATCATACACAATCAAAATTTTAGTTTTCAGACACCCTATCAAGGACATAGATGCCCTTGGGTGCCTCTGTTTTACTACTGGTGGCTCAGAATTTTTTTGCACAGATCCTTATCTTTGTGTTATCAGTCTATTTCTGCCTGCTGATGTCTGATTTGAAATTCTAAAAAGATGTTAATCTATGTGAAAGAAAGGTATCATTTTTCTTAATTTGTTACAAATTTGAAAAAAATTGCATTTCAGTGTTGGAAATTACCAAATTTGTAGGACAATTATTTACATATTCTAAAGCATTACATAATTTGGGTAAATTAGTTTTCATTCTTACAAAAATTCAAAACCCTAGGTTGTTACAACACATTGCAAAATTAAAATATCACAAAACAACACCAAAATCAATTCCAAATATGGGTTTACAGACTATCACACAGTTAGTTTTTTTCAATAGTGCCTTTGAAACTGAAATTTCAGAAAGAGCCTGTTGGCACCTTCAATTTTTGCAAATTTGAAGTGCCTATGCATTTTCAAGTTGACGATAGAGGTTAGGTCTTGTAGTGACTCTTCTGATGACATTTCTATTTTAGATGTTTTGAGATACTATTAGCAATTAGATGTTTGAGATTATGTTGCTTTGATGCTTAAAGTCATGGTTTACATGACTAGTTGTGAAATTTAGTTGATGATACACTTTACCTTATGATGTGATATTTATTTTCATGAGATGACATTATTATGATGATTTATGATGCTTTGTTGTATACATGATGATATTATGATGTGGTTTATGTTAAATTCTATTTTTTTCGTCAGTCGGTGAAGGAGACGGTTTAGTAGTACTCATTCGTGAGTGACCTACTACATCGTGATTCTTCTTCACGGTGTGTCTTCATATTTATTCATATTGTTCATTTGACCATGCAGTGTGATGCAGCTTGCAAGTGCAGGCATCGACTCCACCTACTTGATAGGTCTGAGTGTGCCATGGCCCAATGGAATCATTGAAGGGAGATAGATTTCTCCTCTGTCATGAATCATTGTTTTGAAAAGAATGAGTATCTGTCGTCACCCTTATATCTTGTCACTCGTTTGTCGTGTGTTTGTAATTGTCGTGTAATGTTGTATTTATTATGTTTTCATAATGTTAATTTAGATTATTTTTAATGTTTTAATGAAAATAGTAATGTTGATTTATTGGTTAATTGAAATGTTTAAGTTGGAAATGTTATTTAAGATTATTGTTGATTTAAAAGTGAAATATTAAAATATATTGTTCATGAAAAGTTAATTTATTTGAAAATTGATTTAATTGTGCAAGTTGATGTTTTCGAAAATTGAACAGTCAATTCTGATCTAGTTGTGAAATATCTTTCTTAAAGACCGTTTTCAAAAATCTAACTGATGGTTGATGTGCATGCAAGACGATGAGTTAAAGTTTTGTTTGCTTTGAAAATTGTGAAAAGAGTATATTATAGGAAAGATCATTCATTATTAAGGGGGATTTATTTTCAAAAAGAAAAATATTGCTTGCACGGGAAAAATATTATCTTTGTATTTTTTGGGGTTTTGTTGAAAAGTTGGAAAAGTTTGGCAATCAGAAGGCTTGCTCGTATGAAGGAGGATTTGTTACTTAAACGATTTGGGTTTAGCTCGTCTATCCCTCGAATCCAGTGAAGATATTCCAAGTTTTCTTCTTATAAATTTATGTTTGTTCTTGATCGAAACCTGCACAAACAATTGAAAATGAAATCCACATCGAAACCAATAATTTTACAGAAATTCACATAAACTTCATGATTGTTTTGTATTAGACTATCGTAATCATGTTTGTTGCACGTATTTGGTTAAGGAACCTTTAGAATTAAGTTTTTCTTGTATTTTTTTTATACATGCATGCTTTCATGCTACTGTTCATGCCTCTTTCTCCACTGTTCCTTTTCGTCTCTTGGCTATTCCTTTTCGCATGGCCATTCTGATGTTGACACGCTATTTAATGAATGTCGCTTGATTAAGGATTCAGGATTAAGTGGGTTAGCTTTTCTTCCTATTTTTTTATCTTCATATTCTTGATTCAGGATTCTCCCGATCGTAAAAAAAATTCCATGTCTCTGATTGTAATATATTGGGTTTCTTTCTTGTGCTATTCTGAGATTTGTTTGGTGAATATAAATCGCCTTGTAATTTACATGCATCACTTTTTATTGAATCGTCGATGGACTTTAAAGAATAGGGTTTGGCTGCTTTAATTTTCTTACTGTTATTACTTTATCTTCTTCTAAAGGCTTATGCGATTGCTTAAGTCTTAGCTTTTTCGTGTGGGATTGTGTGTCTTCGTGATTGAGGATAGTTTGATTTTGTTGTCAAGCCGACTGCCAAAAACTTCCTCATTTCATTATTTTGCATGACACTTTTGTCATATTAACTTTTATATTCTTCAACCGAATTTTATGATGCATGACGTGGGTTTACCAACCCGTATATTTCTGTGATGGTCGACAATCTTGGAGATCACGAGTATATTCATCATTGAGTATAGATAGTTACTCTCAGAGTTAAATTAATTTAAATTATTCCTTTGTTGTTTACCTTTGTATCATCCTTTTGGCGGAATGCATGCTGCCAATTCTTCACTTTGCACTGTTTGTAAACGCCTTGTGAGGTCGTTGCTGTTAGTTTCTTTGTATTCTTTTATACCATCTTCTCCTTTAGCCTTTGTTGCATGCGGAATTTCCTTGTATTGTCTCAGCCGCGGGATTAGCTTTTTATTCCATTTTCCTTTCAAATCCAGATCATTGTTATCTAGCCTCGAATGCATCAGTCTTTCTCTCTCTCGCGCCCTTGTAGGATGTATTCCTTATGAATTCCTTATGTCTTACTTTTCTCATCGGTATACCTATGATCTGACGGTGTAAAAATCTTGTTCTACATTCTTCATATTTTCGCATGGTAGAACAGACAGAGTTTCATCTTATCTTTCAGTTACAGGATCGACTTGGTGACTGTTGTTTCATTCTTCGTTTAAGTCTTGGTTAACTGTGAAGGTTGGCATGTACTCAGTCGTCCACTTCTTATTTGTAGTCGCGGACCATGAAGTTAACTATCCTGCCAAACTGAAGTTCTTAACCTTGTATTATTTTATTCTTGTCACGGTGTTCATAGTGACGTTTTTACTTGGTATCGATTTATTATAAAAGATGTAAATAGAATAGCATTTTTGTACTAGTAAACTCTCGAAGTTTTATTGGAATAAGTAAATATGTGTTGTAAGTATCGTCAGCCGAGTTTTTGGGTACCAATTCGCCTTCTGATGGATGCATTATTACCGTTCGTCCGTTCTATATACCGTTGTATTATCACCAATCTGAAGTTTACCACAGCGTGAGAATCCAATTCACTGTCGTAATGAATTCATTGTTCTTTTTGATGTTAAGTCATTTACGTAGATTAGGGGATTTGTGATTTATCTAAAATAATAACAATGTGAAAAGTGTAGTCTTAAAAGTTATTATTATTTTAGATGATATTATCACTTAAAAATAATAGTAATAATAATGCTTGTTAATATTTTTCTTAAACATTTGTGTAATGGTGATGAATGTAAATTTGTATCTAAGTAATTTAACTTTAAAGTTCTAATTTGTATTTACGAAATATTTATTAATTTCAATACGTAAACATCATCAAAATTATAATTATGAACCATCTTATTTAGCTGCAATAAAATATATAAATGTGTTGTGGAATAGAGATTAGAATCGTGGATTATACCATTTGATTTTTAAGATTGTAAAAATGTAATTAGATGATGAGTTAACCTTTTATAGATTGTGAATAATGAAATATCGTTTTATGAGAGTACTATTGTTTGTTAGTTCAATGATTTGAATGTATTGAAATTATCATGTATGATTAAAATCTAGATTTTTATTTTTTAAATTTCATTTAAATGCTTTTCCTACTCAGAGTTTATTTTTATTTCATGATTGGGGAATGGTCTTGGTCTATGGTATCCCAGAGGTTTTGAAGCATTGTTATGGAGTTAAGGCATGTTTTGTATGATGGAGGTTCGTTGGTTTGATGTTCAAATTGAAAATGTGAACCTTGCACATTATACCATGTAATGAAGGTGCGTGTTTGTGAATGTTGTGGCCATGCTTATTTTACAATTCACCTTGTGATATTAAATGTCAGTAGTTGGCTCTTATGACTTTGAGTCTTTGTGTTATGGGGTTTTCTCTCACTTTCATGTCACCTTATTGTTTTTATCCTTACGTAAAGTTGTACCATAGGAGGAGTGGCTTCTGTTAGGGGCCGGACCCGGAAGAGGTTGTATGGGTAACCTATAGGAAGTTGGTAACCAAGTGAAAACTTTAATAATTCTTAGGGGTTTGAATAGTCAACTTTAATAATATAGATAATAATGCCTCACCTTGGACTTTAATGCTTGTTTAGGTTAAATCAGGTTGAGAAGGCCCAGAATGGCAACTTGAACACTTCATCTTCTCGAGAAGTGATTCGAGGCCACATAGTTCATATAGGGGTCGAAAGTCATAAGAGGTTGCCAAGGTAACTCTAGTAGAGGGCCGGTAACCTAGGAAGGCTAGCCAAGGTAACCTACTGCGTTTATGTGATGACACTTTTATTCTAGTACACTTGTTAGTACTCTTGTGTTGTGAATCGCCTCTGGGAGTATATCTGTTGTATGTCATTTATCTTGTTATTGTGATGTCATGTGTGTCGACTATGTGATGTGTGATGTTTGTCTTGTTGTCTGTAATGACTTGACGACTAGTTTTATCTCCTAGCACGAGGGGTGGGCTTTCAAGTTCCACACGGTTGGGAAGGAACGTGCCACATCTTCCATTGGGTCCCCTACAGGTGATTTTGTTCGTTTCATGTTTCTTCTTGGCAGGATCTTGATTGCACATCATTTACGGAGTTGCTCGTCGGGCGAGTTTGTGGACGTGATCATCTTCTATTCTTGTTCTTATTCTTCATTATATACGCCCATGATGTTACATGAGTTTTCCTTGTAGTGATACTTGTATTGTTCTAAGATTTGTCACAGTCTCAATTATTGTTAAGTAACTCTTGATATATATATTTGTACATGACAAATCTCATGAGTTGATTTATTTTTAGTTCTTTTGATGTTATGATGTTATTACTTTAGTAGCATAGTTGTGGAACCCTAAAACATTTATGTTAAATTGTTGTCTCATTTTGTGTTAATGTTTTTAAAAAAAATTATTTGGTTGATTTGTGTTTTGACGTAACATTTCATGGGTTCCACGGTGGGGCGTTATAGCTTGGTATCAGAGCCAAGGTTCTAACACTGGGTGCTCTGGTTCATGCGAGCCCACTAGGTTGTATTAGGTGTTAGATTCTTGTGTGTTTGTGTACTTGATTTCTTATGTCTTTAAATTGAGATCAGACTTTGATCTTCTGTACGATCATGCCGCTAAGGCGAGGTTATTTTAGAGGTCGTGGTGGAGGCCGTGCGGTGAATCCTCAGGATACTCCACCGCAAATTTCACATGAGAGTGAACATGGAGAGCAGCCTAATCCTCCAGGGAATGATAAGAAGGTTTGAATCAACCTGTTGCAGGAGATCTTCTACGTTTGTTACTTCAGCAGGCTCTAGCACATCTCGAGCCTAGATAGGGAATTCATCAGGAAGTGGACAGGGAGAGAGACAAGACACTGCCTAGGAGGATAGCTCAGACTGCAGAACAGGATGTCTTAGTTGCAGGGCACATGAGGGACTTGTTGAGGGCACACCCTCCTATTTTCAAAGGTATTGGTAGAGGTTTGGAGGTGGAGACATGGTTACTGGATTTAGGACAGTGTTTTTCTATGCACTCGTATGGCAGTAACACCCGTGTGAGATGCACTATCATGCATCTTAGAGGCTTTTCCTCTACTTGGTGGCAATTGGAAGATCAGAAGCTCCATTTGGAGACAGGATCAGTATCATGGGAAATTTTTCTAGAGCGTTTCAGAGCGTGCTTCTTATCTGATCACTGGAGGCAGTGCCGTGCAGATGAATTTTATGACCTACGCTAGATGGCAATGTCTATGGAGCAGTTTGAGCGTAGATTATACGAACTCAAACAGTATGCAGGTATAGCAGATGATGAGGCGATGTTATTTCAGCATTTCATTCAGGGCTTGAATGCTTGCTTCAGTGGAGGAGTTAGAGTCTTCAAGCAGAAGACAATGGAGATAGTAGTTGAGAAAGCTCGGATTGTAGAGGAGCATATGTCCATGGCTTTAGGAGGACACACAGGCGTTTTGATCGGTAGTGCTTCTACCACAGGATTTGGTCCGCGTGGTTGTCAGATTCAAACAGGTAGTTCCTCTCAGAACCAACAGGAACCCTTTAAGGGTGGTCAACAACAGTAGAATTATTCACAGAAGAATAAGGGTTCTCAGAGGTAGTCGGGTAATGGTTCTCAATTTGGAAAGAATCGTAATTGGATGCGCAATAAGCGTAATCGCCAGGATCAACCTACTCAGAGTGCATAGTCAGCAGAGGTAGTTTCCAATAGTCGAATGCACTATCGGGTGACTGAGATTTTAGCAGAGGTTTTGGTAGGGGCACTGGATGCTTCTCATGTGGTCAGCAGGGCCATATTCGAGGTAGTGTCTGATGTGAGGTACTTCAAGGTTTGGTCAACAACCTGTAGCTTCGGAGCCAATGGTTGGTGATGCTGGACATTCTCATAGAGTCTTTGTTGTAGTAGACAATCATCAGGTAGATCACCAGAATACTATGGTTGAATCATCAGGTCAGTTACAGAGTGTTAGAGTTTCTATTTTATTTGATTCTGGTGCATTTGATTCTTTTATCTCTCCTTCTATTGTTGAGCGATGCAGACTTGTGGTAGTTAAGCAAGGTGTTAGGTGGCAGGTAGTATTGGCTTATGGGGTTAAGGTAGCGGTTGAATCCCTCCTTCATGATTGTGGACTTAGGATTGGATGGTTACTTACCTCAGTTGATCTTCGAGTTACACCCCTTGGATCGTATGATATTGTTTTGGGAATGGATTGGTTAGAATCCCATAGTGCAATGATAGATTGTCGATGGAAGACTGTGAGTTGTCTAGATGACTCTGGTGCGGAGAATGAGATAATTGGTGTGCAGAGACCCATCTCCTTGCCGATTATTTCCGCTATGCAATTAAGAAGGTCTATGCGACAGGGTTATCAGTTGTTTGCAGCTACTGTTAGTGATTTGGAGTTAGGGGACAGACAAGAGACATCTCTTGATGATTACCCTATTCTCGAAGAATTTGCAGATGTGTTTCCTAGTGATATTCTGGGTATGCCGCCAAAACGAGATATTGACTTCCGTATTGATCTAGTTCCTGGAGCTGAGCCTATATCTAGGGCTCCATATAGGATGACTACATAGGAGTTGGAAGAGCTTTGATTGCAGTTGGAGGAGCTCTTGGCTAAGGGTTTCATTCGATCGAGTGTTTTGACTTGGGGAGCACCTGCCATCTTCGTGAAGAAGGACAGATCCCTCAGGTTATGTATTGACTTCCAACAATTGAATAAGGTGACGGTCAAGAATTGATATCCTTTGCCTAGGATCGATGATCTTTTTGACTAGGTTAAGGGAGAAAATGTGTTCTCTAAGATTGATTTGAAATTTGGATATCATCAATTGCGTATTTCTGAAGCAAATATACATAAGACTGCATTTTGAACTCGTTACGAGCACTACGAATTTACAGTGGTACTATTCAAGTTAACGAGTGCACCGTCAGTGTTCATGAGCCTAATGAATGGTGTCTTTTGCACGTACCTAGACCATTTTGTTTTAGTGTTTCTCGATGACATTTTGATTTATTCTAGAAATATGAAGGAGCATGAGGAACACATGAGACAGGTATTGCAGTGTTTGAGGGAGAACCAATTATTTGTGAATCTATCAAAGTGTGAGTTCTTCCAGACCGAGGTGAAATACCTTGGCCATGTTATCTCTGGAGAGGGTATTGCAGTGGACCCTTCAAAGATCCAAGCCATTATGGATTGGCCCATGCCTACCAATGTTTTTGAGGTTCACAGTTTTATGGGTCTAGCAGGGTATTACAAGCGGTTTGTTGAAGGATTCTCCAGAATTGCTCATCCTATTACTTCTCTTCAAAGGAAAGGGAAGAAGTTCATTTGGTCAGATTGTTGTCAGTTGGCTTTCCAGACACTCAAGGAGAATTTAACAAGTGCGCCTATTTTAGCTGTTCATGATCCTACAAAGGATTTCATAGTTTGTACCGATGCATCCTTGGAGGGCCTAGGAGCCGTTTTGATGTAGGAAGGTCGTGTGATAGCCTATGAGTCTCCCAAGCTCAAGGATCATGAACTAAACTACCCCACTCATGATCTAGAGTTAGCAGCAGTCGTTCATGCTTTGGTTCATTGGCATCATTTCTTGTTGGGACATCGTTTTGAGTTACACAGTGATCACCGTAGTCTACAATACATATTTACTCAGCCTAATCTTAATGCTAGGCAAAGACGGTGGATGGAGTTCTTGTGCGAATATGATTTTGAAGTCAAATTTATTTAGGGGAAAGAAAATGTGGTAGCGGATGCTCTTAGTCGGCGTAGACACGAGATATCTACAGTGACTCTAAGAGTTGATAGAAGGAGTCAAATAGTGGCAACACTTCATACAGACAGATTATGTCTGGAGGTGAAGGCAGAGTTGGATTCAGGTAGACCTTTGGAGGGTAGGTTTGCAAATTATATGCTTGACTTCGATGGTTTGTTGTGACATTTGGGCCATATTTATGTACCACTTGTAGATGGACTTTGTACCTTGATTTTGTCTGAGGCACATCCAGCGCCATATTCAACTCATCCTGGTGTCAAGAAGATGCATGTGGATCTTCCTCAGTTGTACTTTTGGCCTGGGATGAAGCATGATATTTTTGATTTTATTGCGGGATGTCTTGAGTGCCAAAGAGTTAAGGCCGAGCACCAGCATCCCACAGGATTATTACAACCTCACCTTGTTCCTGAATGGAAGTGGGAAATCATATCGGTTGATTTTATTGTCGGGTTTCCTATGTCCTACCATCGACATGATGCCATCATGGTCACTATCGATAGGTTGACTAAGGTAGCTCATTTCTCTCCGGTTCGTTCATCATATAATGCCTCTTCTGTGGCAAAGATCTTCATGGAGGATATTGTACGTTCGCATGGAATCCCACGTAGAATCATATCAGATAGAGATCATGTCTTTACATCAGCTTTATGGACATCTCTTCAGCATGCTTTAGGTACACAATTGAACTTTCGTTCAGCTTATCATCCTAAGACAGATGGTCATACTGAGAGGGTTAATTAGGTGCTTGAGGATATGCTTAGGATGTATGTCATGGATCAGCAGTTGCGATGGGAAGAATATCTTTACTTGGTAGAGTTCGCGTATAATAATGGGTATCATAGATCCATAGGTATGCCTCCTTTTCAGGCATTGTATGGACGCCCATGTAGGACTCTATTGAGCTGGGATAAACTTGAGGACAGGGTACTTCTTGGACCTAATATGTTGTGAGATATAGAGCAGTAGGTAGATCGTATCAAGGAACATTTGATCGCGGCACAAGACAGACAGAAGAAGTACATTGATGCTCATCATGTTGATCACCAATCTTCTATTGGTGATAGAGTGTTTCTTCGAGTGCAATTGTGAAAGAGTCTGATCTGTTATGGAAAAGGCTCTAAGCTCAAACCTCGATTTTTTGGGTCGTTCAAGATTCTAGATAGGATCGGTCCTATAGCTTACTGACTTGCCTTGTCGCCTAGCTTGTCACGCATTCACAATGCCTTTCATGTATCTGTTCTTAGACCATATCATCCTGATGTTTCTCATGTACTTGATTGGAATTCTCTACAGGTCGAGGACAGGTATCTAGCTTTGGAGCCCGTGGGCATTCTAAAGCGCAAGATACTCGCCCTCAGGGGTCAAGACATTGATCAGGTGAGGGTCCAATGGGACCCTAGTGACGAGGCTTCTGCTACTTGGGAGGATGCAGTGTGTATGAGGGAATTGTATCCCTATCTATTCGCAGGCTTCCAGGAATAAGCCTCAACCTAGGGGGGGAGGATGTAGTGACCCTCCTAATGAAATTTCTATTTTAGATGTTTTGAGATACTGTTAGCAGTTAGATGTTTGAGATTGTGTTGCTTTGATGTTTTATGTCATGGTTTACATGACTAGTTGTGAAATTCAGTTGATGATACACTTTACCTTATGATTTGATGTTTATTTTCATGAGATGACATTGTTATGATGATTTATGATGCTATGTTGTATACATGATGATATTATGATGTGGTTTATGTTAAATGCTATTTTTTACGTCAGTCGGGTGAAGGAGACGGTTTAGCAGTACTCATTTGTGAGTGCTCTGCTACATCACGATTCTTCTTCAAGGTGTGTCTTCATATTTATTCGTATTGTTCGTTTGACCATGCAGTGTGATGCAGCTTACAGGTGCAGGCATCCAATCCACGTACTTGACAGGTCTGAGCGTGTCATGGCCCAATGGAATCGTTCAAGGGAGATAGACTTGTCCTCTGTCATGAACCATCATTCTGAAAAGCATGAGTATCTGTCGTCACCCTTATGTCTTGTCACCCATTTGTCGTGTGTTCGTAGTTGTCGCGTAATGTTGTATTTATTATGTTTTCATAATGTTAATTTAGATTATTTTTAATGTTTTAATGAAAATAGTAATGTTGATTTATTGGTTAATTGAAATGTTTAAGTTGGAAATGTTATTTAAGATTATTGTTGATTTAAAAGTGAAATATTAAAATATATTGTTCGTGAAAAGTTAAGTTATTTGAAAATTGATTTAATTGTGCAAGTTGATGTTTTCGAAAATTGAATAGTCAGTTGTGATCTAGTTGCAAAATATCTTTCTTAAAGACTGTTTTCGAAAATCTAACTGGTGGTTGATGTGCATGCAAGACGATGAGTTAAAGTTTTGTTTGCTTTGAAAATTGTGAAAAGAGTATATTATAGGAAAGATCATTCATTATTAAGGGGGATTGATTTTCAAAAAGAAAAATATTGCTTGCAAGGGAAAAATATTCTCTTTGTATTTTCTGGGGTTTTGTTGAAAAGTTGGAAAATTTTGGCAATCAGAAGGCTTGCTCTTACGAAGGAGGATTTGTTGCTTAAACAATTTGGGTTTAGCTCGTCCATCCCTCAAATCCGGTGAAGATATTCCAGGTTTTCTTCTTATAAATTTATGTTTGTTCTTGATCGAAACCTGTACAAACAATTGAAAATGAAATCCACATCGAAACCAGTAATTTTACAGAAATTCACATAAACTTTATGATTCTTCTATATTAGACTATCGTAATCATGTTTGTTGCACGTATTTGGTTAAGGAACCTTTAGAATTAAGTTGTTCTTGTATTTTTTTTATACATGCATTCTTTCATGCTACTGTACATGCCTCTTTCTCCACCGTTTCTTTTCATCTCTTGGCTATTCCTTTTCGCGTGGCCATTCTGATGTAGACACGCTAGTTAATGAATGTCGCTTGATTCAGGATTCAGGATTAAGTAGGTTAGCTTTTCTTTCTATTTCTTTATCTTCGTATGCTTGATTCAGGATTCTCCCGATCATTAAAAAAGAATTCCATGTCTCTGATTGTAATCTATTGGGTTTCTTTCTTGTGCTATTCTGATATTTGTGTGGTGAATATAAATCGCCTTGTAATTTACATGGATCACTTTTTATTGAATCGTCGATGGACTTTAAAGAATAAGGTTTGGTTGCTTTATCTTCTTCTGAAGGCTTATGTGATTGCTTAAGTCTTAGCGTTTTCACGTGGGATTGTGTGTCTTCATGATTCAGGATAGTTTGATTTTGTTGTCAAGCTGACTTGCCAACAACTTCCTCATTTCATACATTTCGTTATCTTGCATGACACGTATGTCGTATTAACTTTTATATTCTTCAACCAAATTTTATGATGCATGACGCGGATTTACGAACCCGTATATTTCTGTGATGGTCGACAGTCTTGGAGATCACGAGTAGATTTATCATTGACTATAGATAGTTACTCTCAGAGTTAAATTAATTTAAAGTCTTCCTTGTTGTTTACCTTTGTATCATCCTTTTGGCGGAATGCATGCTGCCAATTCTTCACTTTGCACTGTTTGTAAACGCCTTGTGAGGTCGTTGTTGTTAGTTTCTTTGTATTATTTTATAACATCTTCTCCTTTAGCCTTTGTTGCATGCGGGATTTCCTTGTATTGTCTCAGCCGCGGGATTAGCTTTTTATCCCATTTTCCTTTCAAATCCAGATCATTGTTATCTAGCCTCAGATGCATCAGTCTTTCTCTCTGTCGCGCCCTTGTAGGATGTATTCCTTGTGAATTCCTTATGTCTTACTTTGCTCGTCAGTATACTTATGATCTGACGGTGTAAAAATCATGCTCTACATTCTTCATATTTTCGCACAGTAGAAGAGACAGATTTTCATCTTATCTCTCAGTTACTGGATCGACTTGGTGACTATTGTTTCATTCTTCGTTTAAGTCTTGGTTAACTGTGAAGGTTGGCATGTACTCAGTCGTCCACTTCTTATTTGTAGTCGCGGACCATGAAGTTAACTATCCTGCCAAACTGAAGTTCTTAACCTTGTATTATTTTATTCTTGTCACGGTGTTCATAGTGACGTTTTTACTTGGTATCGATTTATTATAAAAGATTTAAATAGAATAGCATTTTCGTACTCGTAAACTCCCGAAGTTTTATTGGAATAAGTAAATATGTGTTGTAAGTATCGTCACCCGAGTTTTTGGGTACCAGTTTGCCTTCTGATGGATGCATGCTTACTTGACCCTAAGTTTGTTTTGTATGCCATTGTATTATCACCAATTTGAAGTTTACAACAGCATGAGAATCCGATTCGTTGTCATAATGAAGTCGTTCTTCTTTTTTATGTTAATTGATTTACGTAGATCAGGAGATTCGTGATTTATCTAAAATGATAACAATGTGAAAAGTGTAGTTTTAAAAGTTATTATTATTTTAGATGATATTATCACTTAAAAATAATAGTAATAATAATGCTTGTTAATATTATTCTTGAGCATTTGTGTAATGGTGATGAATGTACATTTGTATCTAAGTAATTTAACTTTAAAGTTCTAATTTGTATTTACGAAATTTCTATTAATTTCAATACGTAAACATCATCAAAATTATAATTATGAATCATCTTATTTAGCTACAATAAAATACATAAATGTGTTGTGGAATAGAGATTAGAATCATGGATTATACCATTTGATTTTTTAAGATTGTAAAAATTTAATTAAATGATGAGTTAACCTTTTATAGATTGTGAATAATGAAATATCATTTTATGAGAGTACTATTGTTTGTTAGTTCAATGTTTTGAATGTATTGAAATTATCATGTATGATTAAGAATCTAGATTTTTATTCTTTAAATTTCATTTAAATGCTTTTCCTACTCAAATTTTATTTTTATTTCATGATTGGGGAATGGTCTTGGTATATGGTATCCCAGAGGTTTTGAAGCATTATTATGGAGTTAAGGCATGTTTTGTATTATGGAGGTTCGTTGGTTTGATGTTCAAATTGAAAATGTGAACCTTGCACATTATACCATGTAATGAAGGTTGGCTCTGATATTATGTCATTGGTTGGCTCTGATGACTTTGAGTCTTTGTGTTATGGGGTTTTATCTCACTTGCATGTTGCCTTATTGTTTTTATCCTTACGTAAAGTTGTACCATAGGAGGAGTGGCTTCCATTAGGCGCTGAACCCAGAAGAGGTTGCATGGGTAACCTATCGGAAGTTGGTAACCAAGTGAAAACCTTAATAATTTTTAGGGGTTTGGATAGTTAACTTTAACAATACAAATAATAATGCCTCACCTTGGACTTTAATGCTTGTTTAGGTTAAATCAGGTTGAGAAGGCCCGGAATGGCAACTTGAACACTTTGTCTTCTTGAGAAGTGATTTGAGGCCACATAGTTCGTATAGGGGCCAGAAGTCGTTTGAGGTTGCCAGGGTAACTCTAGTAGAGGGTCGGTAACCTAGGAAGGCTATCCAAGGTAACCTACTGCATTTATGTGATGACACTCTTATCCTCGTACACTTGTTAGTACTCTTGTATTGTGAGTCACCTCTGGGAGTATATCTGTTGTATGTCATTTATCTTTTTATTGTGATGTCATGTGTGTCGACCATGTGATGTGTGATGTTTGTCTTGTTGTCTGTTATGACTTGAGGACTAGTTCTATCTCCTAGCATGGGGGGTGGGCTTTCGAGTTCCACACGGTTGGGAGGAATGTGCCACATCTTCCATTGGGTCCCCTGCAGGTGATTTTGTTCATGTCATGTTTTTTCTTGGTAGGATCTTGATTGCACATCGTTTATGGAGTTGCTCGTCGAGCGAGTTTGTGGACGTGGTCGTCTTCTATTCTTGTTCTTATTCTTCATTATATACACCCATGATGTTACATGAGGTTTCCTTGTAGTGATACTTGTATTGTTCTAAGATCTGTCACAATCTTAATTACTATTAAGTAACTCTTGATATATATATTTGTACGTGACTAATCTCATGAGTTGATTTATTTTTAGTTCTTGTGATGTTATGATGTTATTACTTTAGTAGCGTAGTTGTGGAACCCTAAAACGTTTATGTTAAATTGTTGTCACATTTTGTGTTTATGTTTTTTTTTTTAAATATTTGGTTGATTTTTGTTTTGACGTAACATTTCTCGGGTTCCACAGTGGGGCGTTACAGGTCTGCTACCTGTCAAATCTACCCCGAAGCCCATCTTCGCTAATTATTTTTTTCAACTCAAAGGTCTTCATACAAATTTGTGTGGTGGGAAGTTTTTTGGTACATATGGTAGTGCGCCTACTCAGTTTTGTGCTTCCTGGATGAGTTTTGATATGCTATTTAATGTGTTTCTGACTACAACCGAGCAAGATTTGGCGTTCTAAAAATTTGCAAATTTCAAGAATCTGAGGGCAACCCATTTCTTATTTTGGCCTCAAACGTGTCTGATTTTAGTTTCATCAAAATCTGAGGTCGAATGGTGTATTATTTTAATATTTTTCAGGTGCGGCGAACACCTCCAGCAAGTCTATTTACAAAGGAGGTACCTAATTTTGAACTTTTGGGCAAGATCTGACAGAAAACCCATGTTTTATTTAATTAACTAGGTTTTCTCACAAAAAATATTGGCTCTAGGAGTTTTGGTTTCTGTGCAATAGATTTCCACTTTTTTGTCAGTAGGAAAAATTAAAAATTTGCCTATTCTCTAATGTTTTAATATGAAATATTTTAAAATATTTCAAATGTTTTAAATTTTCTGCAAATATGAGAATACACGTGAGCAACATTTAGGGAAAATACATTAAATAAACTTTCAAAAGTTTGAGCAAATATATTTTAAAAAGAAAATTTGAAGTCAAACACTCATGTGAAGGTTTAATAAAATATTTTATTCTCATTGCACATCGAAGTTTTGAGGGGGCTATGTATGAGAAAAATTGTGATGGCTTAACCTTGTACAATGGATTGTGAAGGCGGGCTTTATTAAATATAGAGAAAACACCATCACACATCACAATTTAATAGTTTGCAAGTAAATGTAAAAGTGTGATGGTATTGTCTCATGCGTTGGGTATCTTCTTGGTTCATTTTGGGTGCATTTGGTAAATGCAACTCATCAAAGGTTTTAAATGGCATGTGTAGTTTGAAGAGTTAAGAGGTTGTTTATTTCCATTGCACATCACATAAGGGCAGGTTGTTTTGTGTTTCAGATTTGCAATGCATTATTGGGCAGCGATGGAATTGAAGGTTGCCAAGTGGAGGATCATATTTAGGGAGTTTTCAGTATTGCAAATCATTAAAATAAAATGATTTCATCTATATGGTGACCCAAAAACCATTTATATTTCTTGGGAAGCATTTTTAACAAAGTTTTAGATGTTTTTGAGTGCCTAATAGTGATAAAAATTCCTAGAAATGATTTTCCATGCCATGGCAATTGTTTTATTATTGTTTTGAGAGGTTTTGTTGCCCACCATTACCAAAAACGACCTGCAACATCACAGTGCTACATTTGTGACAATTTTTCATTTTTCATATCTGCAATGAACATCTCTTGGAGTTAAAAATGGTGTGTTCTCACATGCAAGGTTTTTGAGCAAAATTTTGATGCCATTTTTGAGCTACAAATGGTGGTTTTTTCCTTCCAAAAGGTTCCTGAAACTTTTCTCTCACATAGGTATTGGTTTTGGCCATGTTTTATGTAAGACCCCTCTTTGCATGTGACTAATACAACCTTAAATTGTTATATATTTTTCTTAAATGGATGTTAGATACATTACGAGTGATAAATAAGGTGATTGTCTAATAGTAACCTTATAGTTATTTTTACTTTATATTATATCGTCATTATTTTACTTAATGAAGATGTATGTGCACATGTGAATTATCAAGAATAAGATTTGAAATTATAATATGAATTTTAAATAAGATAATTGTTATGTCGTATTACATCGGAAAAGTAATTAGCTATGTAAATGATTCGTGAATAAAGTTATGAGGATTTGATTTATAATTAATGTGATTTATTATTATGGTCTAATTGTGTGTAATTGTGTTGTGTAGGAAATTAAGTAAGTCGATGTGGGACTAATATTAAAGGTTGAGTAAGTATTGTGGTTGTGGTTTAGTTATTTTGAATATCTAGATAGAATCTTAGAATCTAGAAAATATTCTTGAAGATTAAAGTCTATGTGTAATGGTGATTTATGTGGGGTTTAGATGTGAGATGAGTTGTGGGGATAACTAAATTTTATATCATGTGGTTAGAAGTGTAAATGGGGAATTAAAATTGGAATTAAGGTTAAAATTCGAATCCCTCTTTTCATGAGCCTCTAAAAGGTCTTAAAAGGGTTTATTCTGTGTATTTTCATCTTTTTTTTAATACCCTAAGGTAAGTACTTATGGGTTAGGTATTTATTTATGACTATATCTAGGGCCATATCTAAGATATGACCCTCATTTTTTATCCTTTTAAAGAAGTGACGAATTTGGAAGACCTTGGAGTAAGGGTAGAGTGTCTTGTCTCCCAAACTCATTTATGAGATGAGACATTAAGAATGGGTGGACAAGTACTCCACCCTCCTCTTAATGAGGATGAAGACTTTTGAAATGGAGTGGAATACACTTCTTCCTTTCCCATCTTCCCAAATTTACTCACACATGTGTGAGCACTTGTGGGAGATTGTGTTTGAGGATTGAATGGGAGAGTGACAAGTGTCGCTCCCTCATTCAAAAAGATTAAAGATGAATCCCTTTATATTTTATGGAGAAAGGAAAATAGAGTTGTTACCCACTTCTCCTCTTGGAGAACTTTAGGGGAGATGGTAGAAAGAAAGAGAAGAGAAGAGGAGTCCACCTCTTTTGAAAGATAGGGATCAAGATGGCTTGGTCTGGATAGGAGAGATGGATACAAGAGTTCACTTCCTTCATCAAAACAAAAAAGACATAAGTTCTTCCTACTTTCATTTACCCTTGTATATTGGTTGTAAAAAGGTGACTTAGTGTATGAAATATGGTTGAAAATAGACACTAGAGAATTTAGATGCTTGAAAATGGGTGCTATGTTATTTTTGTCCCTTGTAAAAATGAGAGAAGACTCCATCTATCATCGTGGAGCTTAAAGAATTCCTTGCTCGAGGTATGGCTAGAGCCCACGAGGCTCCATGACGCCATTATGGTAGGGTGGAGAGCAAGCCCGAATCAATGGTGTGCCCTCCTTTGTAATTCTAAAAGTTTTTTTGTAATATAGAAAGTGGTGTTTTGGTGCATTATGAGAGAAAATGGAAAAAGAGCAAGCCTTATTTAGTTTTGTGTTATTCATTGCACTCTTATGTATTTTTTTGTAATGTTGAAGGCTAATATATTGTTTAAGATGAAAAAAATGAAAAGAGAAAGCCTTATTCTTTTAGGTATTATTCTTTGTATTCATTAATAGTGTGTGTGATATTGAAGGTTTTATATTTTGTTGCAATGAAGAGAAAAAAATTATGAGTCTATGCTAAACTAGATGTAGAGGCCAAAAGAAATGGGATTTTATGGATTTGTGAGAAATATTCATCAAATTCATCATAAAAGCCGAAATTGATTGCTTGCTATATTTCTATTAGAAAGTAAAATGAAGGGAAAATGGATAGGGGATAAACTATGATGGTTAGGATTATATATATTAACTATTATGGTATATATTAAATATTTATTCAAGGTTGAAATTTTATAATAGTGAACAAAACAAATATATATAAAAATATGCATTAAAATTTCTAGCTTACTTAAAATGTAATCTATGCTGACAATAGTTTAATATATTTTAAAAGAAAGTAATAAAATAAATGAACAACAACCGTTGAAAAAAAAATTGACTTCAGCTTTGTAAAATGTTTAATATATAAATATATATATATGTACTAATTGTGTCTATATTCAGAAAAATATATGTAAAAGAACAATAAAATAAAAGAACAGCAATATTAAATCTCAGAATAGAATTTAGATTCATGTTCATATTTTCAAGTATGTATATAAATCCTCAACAGAGTTAACGAAAAAAGAAACATATATTGATAAAATTAAAAATATATATATTCTAGGTTGTCTATGAATTAAAGAAGAAATTAATCATGTTGGTGCCTCTTACACCAGTCGACTGCAACATTGCGAATACATATGATTATAATTTGAAACCATTATTAGCAGAGTTAAATGAATTCAAAACATTGTACTCTTGTGCAAGAGAAAAATTAACACCCAATAGCAATATCCATCTTTATCATCTAAAATAAAGAAACTGTTGACTTGGATCTCATCCCCTGCTACAAAAAATATAGAAAGAGTTAAAAACATTGCTGCTGTAAATAAAAACAGCAAATTCCATAGCAAAAAAAAAAAAAAAATTTAAAATAGAAATACTAAAGATCTGCCAAAGACCCCTACCTTCTCATCTTCCAGTTGATCTCGATGCTACTCTCTTCACCCTACCGCCATGTTTGGTATGTGCATATAAAATAAATGAAGCATAAATAATCGTAGAAACTAACAATATAAGTACCAGGAAACCCTTTCCCTCTGATGCCATAGCATAGGAATTATAATAAACTATGAGCAAATAAATAAATAGAGAAACAAATTATGCATGAAGTAACCCTCCTTGTGATACCATGAGGAGGCTGAAGCCAAACAAACAAACAAAAAAATAATCAAGTCACTGAATGAATGAAAGATTTTAATGACGTTCACGAAATTAAACAGTCTAAGGGACCAAGACAAAACCAGGCTTAGTTTGTCTTCATGCTCTTTTCCAAATCGAATCTCTTGTTATTAATTTTGACTAAAAGACTAGCCGTCTGATTAATCTTGTCTTCCCCAATTACTAAAACCACGACCAGTAATTTACTGAGACATTTTCTCAAAGTTGTACCATGTTGATTTTGCATGCGTGCCTCAGAGGTTAACTACGCAGTAGTTGTAGAAATAAATAAGGCAAACATTGTTTTATGTAAACCTACCACAGCCTAAAAGTAAATGCAAATAAATTGGGCTTTCAGAGCTATTTAATTTCACACTCCATTTTATCTAGCTGAACCCGAGCTGACAGAATGCCTTTGAATTGAAACCCGCGACCATTAATTTACTGAGACGTTTTCTCACAGTTGTACCATGTTGATTTTGCATGCGTGCCTGATCAGAAATTAACTACGCAGCAGTTGTAAAAATAAATAAGGCAAACATTGCTTCATGTAAACCAACCATAGCCTAAAAGTAAATGCAAATAAATTAGGCTTTCAAAGCTATTTAATTTCACACTCCATTTTATCTGGCTGAACCGAGCTAACAGAGTGCCTTTGAATTGATGGCTGCCAGGATTGTCTGATGTGATCACTCACCTACCAACAAGCGTGTCAATTGGGCTTGCTCAAGCTTATCCTACGTTACACTCTCTAAACTCATGAAATTGCAAATACCAAAATAAGTTTATAATAAGTGTTTGGAAATAGTCATTGGGTTTCTCGATGCTTCAAATCATCCAAATCTTATCAATTTAATTCCTCACTTGCCAATAATAGGTAGTAGATTGCTTAGTGGATGTTATGTTTTATTATTACTCGAATTCTTGAATCTACTTATTTGTCCTCATAAGCGATAGTGTCTTGCTAAAGTCTCCATCTGCATTAGCACGAATGTCAACAATTAATAAAGCAGTTGTTTATGTTGCACAACAGCTCTTTTGGAGGTGAGACAAATTGAGGAAGTTTCAAACTTAGAGTCTAAGTCACCCTAAGTCTGTCTCCTGTCAATTCGAATGCAAGGACAACTGCATTAAGTTGCAATGCAACATTGTAGCAAATGTTCGTTGGGTTAATAAATTTAGTGGAGATAGTATTTCACCATAATTATGCAGTGTAAACAATAAAATGTTTAATTATTATAAATAAATAAAATTGATATCAATCGAGTGCTATTATAGTACTTATAATTCCGTTTGGTTAAAGAATGATAATATGATTGTTAAAGATTGTTTAGCATGTATAAATTGATTAATGTCATTATGTAAATATTATGGATTACAATTAATAAGAATCATTATTTCAATAGAATTTAATCATGATGTTATTATTGATTTTTAGTGTTAGCTAAATGATGTTCGTAAGTTATCGCTTGATATTAATAAGATGATTATCGATGATATTATTATTATATTTACTGGGAACCAAATATATATATATATGAGTTTGAATATAATATATTATTCAATTTAATGTATTAGTCTAAGATTTAATAAAATTACATTGAGGTTAATTCCACACTTCATGATACTATTATTCTATTCGACTAAATGTAAGTGATATTAATAATGCCAACTTGAGAGAATATAAATAGTTTGAATGTCTAAGTCCCCTCGAACATTACCTCTATTATGGATTCATGATTATTTATTGGTTCTTTAATCATAATATTGTCCAAGATTTTATTATCAATATGATCTTGTTTCCAATGTTTGAGTTGAAAAATAAAATAATAAATATAACAATTCAGTTAGGGCTATCGAGGAAATGATAGCATGAATCCTACAACAATAATATTATTAATATCCAAAGGATTGATCAAACTTTGACATTAGTGCCACTAAGGAATAATTATCCATGACAAGAAAAGAAAAGAGGAAAAAATAAATAAAAGAAAAAAAATGTAATAATATTATTATGGGTGAATTGTAATTGAGTAAAAATAATACTATTAATTAATTGTTCATTGATCAAATAAAGATAAGATGGTGTAAATGGGGGATAAGTAATGTTTTAATTGATGGCTGTTTGCAATAATACTAATATTATTATTGGAACATTTATTATGGGTCATCATTAGAACAAAAATAAATAAATAAATGAAAGAGAGCCTTGGAATTAATTGTTTTTGATAAAAAGGTAAAACGGGTTTTACAGGGACCCGAAACCACGAAGTTTACAAGATAGAGAAAAGACCACCAATGGTCCACCAAAAAAATACAACTGCCCAACAAAAAACAGTAGCAAACAGACAAAAAAGACCAAGAGGGTCAGAAAGAAAAAGACAGCAGAAGAACACAGGATTACTTCAGAGATCGAAGGACAGTCTCAGACTCTGCCTCCAAAGCCTGCATATCAATAACCCCCTCTTTGAAATTTTGCACCATTTTCGGGGTTAGGGGAGCCTTTCACTTCAAATTAGCGCAGGTTCTTCTAGAAATACCTCCATCCGTATCTTGGCTTTTATCTTCGGTGTCTTCAAGGTCAACCACCAAGGAACCCTGTCAGGCTTTGTCAAGTTTTTCAGTCATAGCATTGATTATTATAGCACTGTGTCTTGCTATTCTGTTATTCTGTTCTGCAATGGTTCTGATGTTAATCCTTAAGCCCTCAACATCATTATCAGTAATACTGTTGTTGTGCACCGCATCTTTATTACCCAAATCCGCAATCTTAACTTCCATTTCCTCGATTTTGCTTTGCAAAGCCCAGTTTTTAATTTTAAGCTTGTTAATTTCTAAGAAAGTCCAGTCTAGGATTTTAGAGTGGGATTCGGAATTGGTTTTAGCCATATAAAGAAAATCCAGGGATGGCTCTTTACCAGTATTAACAAGGGAGTTGTCGGCATTTTGTAAGTTAGGAGCAGGGCCTACACAACGCTCAGAAGAATTGGTAGCAGCTTCCTCCGGCTCAGAGGACTCTTCAGAGTAAGAGATGAGGCTTTTAGCCTAGGTGGACTTACCAGCAGGGCTATTCTTAGGATGAGGACGGATGGGCTCAGGCGCACCCCAGATTTTACCCGGGTTCCTAGAAGGTCCAGCATGTAGGCTAGGGTCATTTGGTCCAGGTCTAGGGTTAGGCATATAATTCGAGCCACTGGGCTCCATATCCTCACTATAAACATTTGGGTTGGCTTTCAATATAGTAGGGGCAAGCTCATGCAGATAATCAATAATAAGCCTAATTAAACCAGTATGGAGGATAGGGAATCTTTTGGGATTCTTTTTGTTGTCCTCCAAACTTTTTTTTAGAGAGCAAAAGAGATAGCAAGGGATAGAAACCCTAACTTTATGGTGGAAGTGGTTGAGGAGGGCGAAGTGGTACCCGTAAACTTTTGTGAAGCGTCCATCAACCGTGATATATTCCATAATGGCACGAAGGACCTTTCTCCATATAGATTTAATGGAGTCAACATCGAAGTAGCTGTTCGTGATTTTTACCAGGTTTTACTTTTCCATGTCATTTTTAGGGAATCTTATAACAGCTTCATCAGAATAAGCCCTATCCCTAAAAAATTTCTTACCATCCGTGGGTAATCCCATTACTTTGGCAATTAAATCCTCATTGAGCTCCACATTCCTGCCAAACAGAGTCAAATGGCCATCATGCCAATTCTTGGCAAAGAGATTTGTTGCCTCCAGGTCAGACCCATGAAGCTTCTCCAAAAAAGGTAACAGGCCTCCGCTTTTTATCTTGCTCCAGGCCTTTGCATTTTTTATATGGATTTCGTAGTTGTCTGGCTCAGTACGCTTTCTGTCCCCACCCATTTTTGCCAACACAGAGAGGAAAATCCAAACACAATTCTTTCTAAACATGGCCCCGCCAAATCGAAGCACCCACAAAGTGTGCGGGGAAACTTACTACTTACTCCACCAGGCTCGGTCCCATACAATCTAATGATTGTGATGTGAGAAATCTAACCTGTCCTCATTAAAGGGATAACACGATGCCTTACCATGTGATTTATCATAGTTTAATAGGGCACAGACTTTAACATTTAGATCGCTATTATTAAGCCAGGTACACAAATCTTTACGCTTGACTCCCTCATTAGCGAAAAAATCCGCAACAGCATTGGCTTCTCTATAGGCGTGTGTTATTTTAACTTTTTCAAACCTATCCAATTTCATTTTAGCTTCATCTATCCAAGATTTGATGGTCCACGAGGGAGGAGACTTGCCATGGAGGCAGTCAATTATATTTTTGGAGTCTCCTTCCAGTCATAATTTTTTTATATTGAGACTTTGGGATAAATTTATAATATGATAGGCGCCAGCCGCCTCCACCCGATGATTAGTTTGAGAGCCAAGGGGAAAGGCCGTCGCACCCATGAAATTTCCATAGGAATCCCTTATAACTCCACCACAGCCCACCACCCCCAGATTACCTTTAGCTGCACCATCAAAGTTAGCTTTGATCCACCCCTTGGGCGGAAAAGTCCAGCAAACTCCCTCTCTGTCCTTTTTAGCCTTCATAGAAAAACTAGACAGAATGGGGAGTATGTTCCAATCCTTAGCAATACCAAGATCATAGTTCGAAAACTCAGCAATCGGGATTTTCCTATCCTTCTGGGCCATGGCACTGAGATTTTCCTTTAGATATCTAACAATATTATCAAAGACCTGATCCACAGGGGTTTCTTTGTCCCTAAAAATTCTATTGTTGCATTCTTTCTAGATTCCCCAAGCAATATGAGGGAAAGATAGCTCCCAAAAAGATCGAAGTAAAGGGTTCCTTGTCGACGCTTTCCATTGAACAAAGAATTCTTCAATGAGCAAAGGAAAGACCCAAGAAAGATTCCATAATCTGTTGAACTTGTCCCAAATAGAAACAAAAAATGAGCAATGAAGGAATAAATGATTACCTGATTCAGCATCCATCTTACAAAGACAACATCTATTGGGGATTTGAAATCCCCGTTTACACAGGTTGTCAATCGTAAGCAGCTTATTTTGAAGCAAGATCCAGAAGAAGATGTTAATTTTAGGGATCAGATTACTATACCAGGCTTTAGACCAAAAGGGAGGATGATCCAAAGAGTACGTGAACTTAGCAAAAGTAGAGGACACCAAAAAATTACCAGAGGGATCATCAAACCAGACAACACGGTCCTCAAGCTGCTCTGAGCTAAGTTTAACAGCCAGAAGGGAAATCTGGATAGGGGCTAGAGCCTGACTAACTCCATAAGTCCACCCATATACCATTCTCACAGTAATCTTTCACAAAAGTTCCAAACCTAGTCTTACAGATCTTAGCCCAATCTCTGAAAGGATTGATATTTATCAGAGGTTCCTTGAAAAGTCATCTATCTTCCCAAAATCTAGTACAATTACCATTTCTAACTTGCCAACCAATGCCTTCCTCCATAATCTTTTTTCCAATAATTAAGTTGTTCCAGCATATAGATCCTTTCGGAAGAAGGTGGGGGTCCTTGGTAATAATAGAAGAACAATTGTTATCCAAATATTTACCAGCCATAATATCAATCCACTCCCCGGAGGAGGAGAAGATTCTCCAAATTTGCTTAGCCAAAAGGATTTTATTGATAGATCTGATTCTTCTTAGCCCAAGTCCGCCATTATTTTTAGATCTACAGACCAGATTTCAATCAATTAAGGGGATTCTTTTATTTTCCTCAACACCCGACCAAAGAAATCTTTTTTGGATTTTTTCTATAGTGTCAGCATATTTGACAGGGATCTTAAAAAGGCTCAAGGCATAGATAGGGAGATTCTGAAGGGTGGCTTTGAGGAGCTGAAGCTTACCAGCTTGGCTAAGCAGAGCACCTTTCCAACCTACAAGCTTTTTACTAAATCTTTCAACCAATGAGGACCAGAAGGCATCAGGAGGTTTCATACTCAAGGGGAGACCCAGGTAGGTGGCAGGAAGGGCATCCACCTTACAATCCAGAATTCTGGCAATTTTAATCTGACGATGTGCCAGAGTGTTGAAAAAGAACAGCGAGCTTTTTTCATTGTTGATCAGCTGTCCTGAAGCTCTCCCATACTTATCAAGCAGTCGTTTGATAGATTTAGCTTCAAACACAGAAGCTTTACCCATAAGCATAGTATCATCAACAAATTGTTGATGTGAACACACCAAGTTGCCCGAGGATGGTCTGAGCCCAGAAATAACTTTATTGTCAATCAAATTTTTCAAGTTCCTACCTAAACTTTCAGCCATAATAGTGAATAAAATAGGAGAGATAGGATCACCCTGCCTGAGACCTCTGGTGCTCTAGAAAAAGGAGGTCGGGGAACCATTGACCATAACTGATATGAAAGTTGTGGAAACAAGTTGTTCCACCAATTGAACCACCCTATTATTAAAACCGAAGGCCTTCAAAATTTTAAATTAAAAAACCCAATCAACTCTGTCATAGGCTTTTGAAATGTCGAGCTTTAAGAGAAAACCTTTAGTCTTCGACTCAACAAGGGAGTAAATTTTCTCATGCACCGAAACAATAGAGTCGAGAATTTGTCTACTAGGGATGAAACCATTCTATTGAAGAGAAATCAAGGAAGGCAAAAAAACTAAGATTCTAGAGGTTAAAACCTTAGAAATGATCTTATATAAGGAATTACAAAGACTGATAGGTCTAAAGGCCTCAAATTTGTCAGCTCCAGGTTTCTTGGGGATAAGGACCAAGAAAGTAACATTAAGTTCTTTTAAAAGACATCTGGCTCCAAAAAATTCCTTAACAGCATTAACCACATCCTCTTCAACCAAGTCCCAGAACTGTTGGAAGAAAAACAAAGGAAAGCCATCGGGCCCCGGGGCTTTATTCCCATCAAAGGAAAAGACAACCCTCTTAACTTCCTCGTTGGTGGGGATAGCAGTCAAAAAAGAGTTGTTCTCCTGAGTGATAATTCTTGGAATAGCTTCCACCAACTGATCTTATTCAATTTGGTTTATTTCAGAGCTAGCCAATAGGAGAAGTTTAAAGAAGGAACCCGCCTACCTCCTTATGTCTTCTTCCTCAACAAAACTAGTTCCATTCATCTCAATTTGGGATATTCTATTAGCGGCTCTATGTTTAGAAGCCGAAAGATGAAAGAACTTGGTGTTTCTATCTCTGATAGACAACCAAAGAGCTCTAGATCTTTGTTTCCAAAACTCCTCCTCCTTCGCAATAATGTCATGCAGCTTCTTAAGGATTTCATTCTCTTTTTCCTTAGTGTCATTCAAGCAACCCTCATTCTGAATTTTGAATTGAATGGCTCCTAGATCCATCTAAAGTTCAGACTTGATCTTGAAGATATTCCCAAAAGAATTATTTTTCCATTCTTTAAACTTACACTTCACTTGCCTTAGTTTTTTGGCAACTCTGAACATAGTAGTACCTTGAATGCTAATATTCCACCATTTCTTTAGTTCCTCTTTAAGAGCAGGATGGGAGACCCATATATTTTCAAATCTGAAGGGGGTATTCCTCTTCATTTTTATCGGATCTACAGTAAGACTAATAGGAAAATGATCTGAACCTACTCTAGTAAGAGCTTTCAGGGAACAAAAGTAGTCAAAATACCAATGATTAGAGATCAGAGATCTATCAAGTCTAACCTGAATAAGGTCTGTCCCCTTTCTGCAATTAGACCAGGTGAAGGCAGCTCCGTGAAGATCCAGATCTATCAGCCCTTGAGTATCAATAAAATTCTAAAGATCCTCTTTACTTTCTAAGTTGATCTAAGATCCCCCAAATTTCTCGCAATTCATTAATGGAGTATTAAAGTCCCCCATAACAATCCAAGCTTCTTTATCAAAAATCCTTCTAATGGAAGCTAATTCCAGCCAGAACGACTTCCTCAAACCTTTACCATTAGGAGCATAAATGTTAATTTGAATCCAACTGTAGTTATCTCTTATATGAGTGAATCTAGTAACTATGTGATCTGTACCTTCCAAAATAGGATCACCTTTGATGTTGTGGCAATTCCAGTAAGTAACAATGCCACCCGAGGCACCATTAGAATTATTACCCTAGTTGTAGTAGTATTGAAAGAGTTTCAATTTTTCAATTTTCTCCTTTGGCATTTCTGTTTCCTGAATCAAAAGAATGTTCGGTTTGTGATCTCTAACAAAGTTGCGGAGAACATCCTGCTTGCGGGGGCTATTTAGACCCCTAATATTCAAGGACATAATCTTCATTAAATACCAGGGGAGTTAAGACACTCCGAGATGGTTTTTTGAGACCCATCCGCTATTTCCTGAAAGTTGTTCAGCTCTCTTTTCTTTTTCAAAGACTTTTTACCTCTTGAGTTTTTTGTTGCACCACAATCAGCCTTGCCTCTTGATCTGGTAGAAATGCCACTTGGGGTCTTCCCTTGCTTGTTTTTTCTAGTCTTCTTTTTTAATATATTCTCTTCTTTATCTGTCTCTTCTTGACTGTCCGTTTCTTTGCTAGATTCCTAATCCTTATCATTTGGTAATCTTTGTTCCCATGGTAGAGTATCCATGTTATCATTCTCCTGACAAAATAAAGCATTGCTAGATAGGTTTACCGAATGATCTTGACTATCAAGGGATTCTAAAACCCTAACTACTGAGCTAGTCTCCAAATGATGTTCCACACCCATAGGGGAGGACGATCCAGTAAACGAGGGGAGAGGGGGAATGTTCAAGACCAAGGATAAGCCTACACTGTGAATATCCTCCAAACCCAGAAACTCATCAATTCTATCTGAAGGGACTGTCATCTGGGGGAAGGAGGGAGACAGGATCCGATCTCCTTGCTCAACAAGGGTGCCCTCAACAAAACCTCTATCCAAGGGATCAGGATTAAGAAGCTCCAAAGGGATCTCACCTTTGTCTACCAAACCCACTTCAATCTCTGAGGTAACTTTCAGATTATCAGCTTCAGCAACCAACTCCTGCTCTTTATTCTCCCTTCTTCCTTCACCAGAATCATTCTTCTTTTTTTTCCATTCTTTTTTCCCTTGATCGACTGGTTTACCTTTCTCTAGGGCAGCATTAAGAGGGAATTTTTTTGCCCAATGTCCAGATTTCCTGCACTTGAAGCAAGCAAAAGGGATAGTTTCAAATTCTATACTCTATTCCCAGGAACCCAACTTAGACTTTATCTCTATCGATGAAGGTAGATCAGCTTCCTGAGGGACCCCCACGTAGATCCTTGCAAAAACCAGTCTCTTTCTAGCAGCTGTCATTGTGTCAATTGAGAGGAGCTCACCAAAGGAACTAGCAATACCCAAAAAAACATCTTCACTCCAATATTCCATAGGCAGGCCTGGAAGTCTAACCCAAACTGGAACATTCTCAAAAATAGAGTCCGATAGGTCCAAATGGGAAGACCATTTCTTAAGAGCCAGGGACGATTTTCCTATCACCCAGGGACCTCCGCCTCACACAGTCATAATATCCTCTTTGCAAGTAAATTCAAAGGCGAAAAAACCCTTAGGGAGAGCAGCAACAGAGATTTTACCACTAGATCTCCATTTTTTTTTCACAAATTCCCTGACCACTTCAATATTTGGTCTAGGACCCATAAACTTTCCCACCAGAGTTCGTTCCATTAAGGCTATGTTATGATCTATAATCAAATCAGGAATCGAAATTGCAAACTTACCTCTAGCAGGGGACAAAATATTTTGCACCAGAGGGAATGACGACTTTCCATTAGGTTTAATCCCGAAAAGTGAGGTCCAGGTTTTGCAGTTGCCTCCAAAACCGCTAGTGGTCCCCACACCCCCACTTACCTTCTCGATTTTTTCAATGGGAGATGAAACAAAGACAGCAGCTGGAATATCATTTCCCCCAGGGCCCACCTATATTTTGGCACCGAAATCCACATCATCTTGGTCATCCTTACCTTGCTTCTGACTCAAATCCAGCTCCTTATTCAACCTTGCTTCACCCCCAGATCCGCTGCCATTGATTTGAAATTTTGAATTCGCATTCTCCCGCCCGTGACCGCGCTCATGACCACTCCCGCCCATCTTTCAAAACCTAATTGTAGGTGCTACAAAATGCCTTGGAATTAATTGTTAATAATAATGCTTCATTAAAAATCAAACTATGGCTAAATAATAATAGCATTATTGGTTGATTTATTAATAATTCCCACATTAATGGTTGGGTTAAATGATAATACTACTATTATTGAGATTTTTAGTTAAAGAGTAATAATTGCATTATCAAGCAAGGGCTAAGAAAAGATAATTATATTTGGGTACATATAGTCAATAATATTGTCAAAACTATATGGTAATACTATCATGGTTAGATTTTCGAGCTAGGACTAAATAAACATACTATTATTATGGGTGAGCTAATCAAGAAACAATATTACTATTGTATAAAATATATCCTTGGATGTGTGAATGTTGTTAAGATATTAACAAGCGCATATCTTATATCATACCTTGCTTCTTTTATAACCTTAACAAAGAAACTAAGATTAAATCCACGCACACACCTCTTGTAAGTTTATATAACCCATAATTATGTTGGGATACAACAAATCAAGTCTCAAGGAAAAAGTTGGTATTTTGTTCCTACATTTGCATGGCTTACACTCCTTACCATAGGGCATGGTGATGATAGTTTTTATACACTTGCAACTTCTCCTAGAGCTTATATCATATCGATATGTTGAACACGGTGATTTCCCTTGTGTTTAAAAAAATAAAATTGCATTTTTTAGTGAAAATTTTGGGCATGACATTTTACCAATTTTATGAGCACTAGTAAGCTAAAATGACCTGTGCAAAGTGCATAAATTGCATAGAAACCAAAGAAATGTATTGATTTTCATTCTTAGAAATAACGTGATTGGTTTTTTATTACCAGATTCCCAAGTTAAAATAAAGTTATCCCTCAACCCTTAAACCCTAAACCCTCAAACCTTAAACCCTCAACCCTTAAACCCTAAACCCTAAACCTTATACCCTACAACCTCAACCCTCAACCCTATACTTAAGCCCTAATATGTCAACCCAATATCTAAAACCCTGATAGACCTATATCCTATCAACTTAACCTTGGACACTCAACCCTAAACATTATCCCTCAACCCTCAAACCTCTACCCTATACCCTATACCCTCAACCTTATACTGATGCCCTAAACCCTCAACCCTCATCCCTATGCCTTATACCCTCAACCTTAAACCTTGAACCTTATACCTTAGACACTCAGCCTTTAAAAATATCCCTCAACTATAAACCATCAACCCTCAACCCTAGTTATGCCCTAGTCCCTCAATCCTCAACCCTATACCTTAATCCCTGAATCGTACACCCTAAACCCCTATCCCTATACCCTATAACCTCACCCTTATACCCTAAACCCTAAATATTTTCCCTCAACCCTATACTTAAGCCCTAAACCATACACTCTCAACCCTTCACCCTATGCCTTATACCCTCAATCCATATTGTAAACCCTAAACCCAATACCCTAAACATTAATCATTATACCTTACACAGTTAATCTTATACACTCAACGAGCTGAATATTATCCTTCAATTGTAAACCATCAACCCTCTACCCTATACCCTCAACCTATTACTTAAGCCCTAATCCCTCAACCCTCAACCTATACCTTAAACCCTAAACCCTAAAACATCAACCCTCATCCCTATAACCTATACCCTCACCCTTATATACCCTTAACCCAAAACCCTTACATACTTACATAAAAGCATACATACATACACGCATGCATATATACATACATACAATCATACATACATATGTATACAAGCATACATACATACATAAATACATACAAGTATACATTCATATATACATACAACTGGATACATGCATACATATATATACACACATATATGTATATAAAAGCACACATTCATGCATACATACATACACACATACATACATACATGCATACATACATACAAATATATATACAAATATATATACAAACATACATGCATGCATGCATGTATACATACATACATACATGCATGCATACATATATACAGACATACATACATACAAATATATATACAAACATACATACATCAAACATACATTTAAAAAAATTGCAAATAAAAAATAAGATATAACACGAGCACATTGTAATGTGCTCACATTATGTCATTCTTTGGGAAATATAAAGAAAAACAAGCAAAATGAAGAAAAATGAAGGAAAGAAATAATGCGAGCACATTATAATACGTTCGTGTTATCTCTTGCTTTATGAATCGCCAAGCCTTTGGCTTTGATTTTCTTTGGATTTCCAAGCTAAAGGCTTGTAGTGCCTTCCCAATGTCCAAAGGTATGTTTTTGCATATTCTACGAAATTTCACATAATCTCTTTCATGTTAACTGTCAAGTTTGCACATGTTTCAAGGTCGAGTAAATTGAACACCTGGATAATGTTAGGCTCTCTCTTAGGTATTTAATGATGTAATTTTTTTTACATTTTGACAATGTTAAGGCTTCATCTTTAATTTATTTTGTTTGTATGTCTGTTTTTGTAAAAAACCAATTTTTAGTATAATTTACTTTATTTTTTAACCATTTATTGAAATTTCAAATAAATTATATTTTTATAAACTAGACTCCATTCTACACATATTCAAAAAAATATTGATTTTCAATTAGTTTTCAAAAATTATAGGGGTAGCACAGCCAAAATTCCATTTTTTAGGATGTGTCTATAAAAATTAGTAAAAAATCATATATTCATCAAAAAATTATCAAAAAAATCAAGTATAAACTACATGTTGTTAGATAACTTCTCACTAAAGTGATTTTAAAAATACTAAAAAAAAGTTAACCTTTTGAGGGAGCCACAATAGATGCTATGTTATGTTTTTTTGACAAAAATGACACCATTTTGCGTGGCTCCCTTTTTTGAACGCCTTAATCTCTACAATATTTAAAAAATATTAGTAGTTTACAAAGTAGACACGGAGCAGTATGGCCCTTTTTTTTGTTGCATCTAAATTTTTTGATTGTAACTATCCTCAATTTCTCATCCAAGGTCAATATTTCCTCATTTTAGAAAAAAAGTGGCCACTTAAGACCCCCTTTTGTACCCTCATCTTTGTGCACTTACTGTTTAATTAATTATAGAGGAAACTTTGGGTTAGCATAATTAAATAAATTATTATTATTATTTAATCATAAATGAGATTGGATGAGGGATTAAATAATTAAATAATTATTATTTAATCAAAGACACAATGAAAAGGAAGAAATTAGGATAATTAAATAAAAATTATTTAATTATGAAAGTATGAAGAAGAAGATGAAAATTAGGGTTAAACAAGATTAAATTTAGATGAAACTGGGGTTTAGAAGAAAAATTAGTTAGAAAATGGAGTCACAGGCTCGAGACAATTTTAATTGTCTACAACAGTAAGGAGGACACTAAATCTAATGATGATGATATTGTTGTTGAAGAAGGAAATGAAGAAGATGAAGATGGTAACTAGATGAGGAAGGAGAGTTGATTGTTGTTTCTCTAAACAATCAAAAAGAGGAGGATGACAAGGATGACAAAACGGTTAGTGATAAGGAATTTCCTACTCATGTTAGATCTCAACTAGATATTTTGCAATAAAATGTCAAGGAAATGAAAGTTAAGATTAATGTAAATAATGAAAAAATCAAAAGAATGGAATTGGCAATCTACAATCTCACTTCTATCACTTAGGAAATAACGTTGAAAGTTGTCATGGGGAGTGTCTCAAGAAACTCTAAAATCAACAAGTAGAGAGAGAAATTTGGAAAGGATAAAGACCCTCAGTTGACTAATGCTAACAAAAAAAATGGAAAGATGGTCAAGACCAAAGAAGATTTGGAGGTTTCATTGGATGCTCTATTAGAGAATTGGGACCTGATAAATTAAGCTTTCATCGGGCCTTTAGTGCTATTTCCTCTAGTATTTGGTGCTATTTAAATTCACCTTATTTAAATTTACCTATCGATCAACGCTAAATGTGCTATCAAGAAAATCATTCATCAATACCATATTATTTAGTAGGGATGTATCCTACTCCTAAAATTTTGGAGCATCCTCAAACTCATAATCATAGAGAGATCCATAGTTTCAATAAAGGTGATGTCACCATCGATGCTTAGGATCCTCACCCCCTTCACCCTATGTAAAAGGATTGTATGTTGTATAAGGTTTGTGTGAGGAAACTAATAAATTATAAATTCTCCACCTCAAAACTCTACTTCACAATGGAAGATATTATCACATGTTAAATTTCTAGCCTCAATAGGGATCTCAATGTCTTTCATAGGTATGATGTGCATTCTCCATATCATGTGCAAACCATTTTCTAGTATGCTAGAAATAACATATATCAAAATAATTTAGAATCTCATTGAGAATGAACAAACAATATGAACTATTTGCATTTGGATTTTTGAACATATACACCAATATTTACAATTATTTTTATTGGTTTTAATTTGGACTAATAAGTTTCCTTATGCTTTATAAGGATGGTGAGGAATGAATAGAGGAGATTTAAGAGGGTTAGGTTGTGCCTAATATTTAGCAATATTTTTGTGATACACATGGTTTGGTGAATAAGGGTTTGATATTATTGAATAATTTTCTATTCCTAATATTAAAAATTATTTACTCAAAATAACTATAAAACAATATTTTGAATCAAACCACTAAAGGCATGTAAACCTATTGCCTCATCAACCTTGTAGAAATAATGGAAACATTATATTGGGTTGAATCCACTTGAATTATTTTTAAATGTACTCATCCTATTCCTCTATCATGTTTTAGTGCATGAGAGAAATATGGTCAAGCTAAAGTGAGCTCTTCCTCTATTTTTTATTAGAACTAAAATGTGTTCATTTTTCTTTTGATGGACTAAAACGTGGTTGTGGATACTATTTGGTCTTCCAAATTTGCGTGCATATCAATTTAATCTATCTTATTATACCTTTTGAATTACGGGAGCCATAGTCATCTAAGGAAATGGACATTCGTATCCCCTAAAAAGTGGGGAAGTTAGCATTCCAATAACAACCTTCCACATGCATGAAATATCAAGTGTTAAAATTACTCCAGCCAATTGTACTCCCCTCTTATCTCTAATTTTCTAAACACCCATTAGTAAAACCAAAGATAGTATCTCATCCTTTGACATCCACTCTACTTTTGTATGTTTATCCCCTAGATAGGGATGCCTAAGATCTAGTAGATAGATCATACAAAGTGAGCATCCACTTGCCAAATATACTAGGGAATTGGACAATATTATGGTATACATAATGGTAATTAATTATATCACAAAAAATGCATGCTAAGGGTTACATGATAGTGACTCACTCTAAATTTTCTACCCTTACTTCCTATAGGATTACCTAATCTACTCTAGATAGCTCTTCTAGTATGCTCAAAAACTAGGTTTTCTCTCTATCATCATTCTAGTATATGTACATTATATTTAAAACTAGCCTTATTCTAGTAGATGTATATTATATTTAACACAAGCATATAATTGTAACTTTTAAAAATTTAAATACCTAGAAAATTATAAAATTATAAAATAGAACAAGGTAAAAAATATTAAAAACAAGGGTGAGTGTAGGATCATGGGGGTCCAAAAAGTGGCGATATGACATAAAAGTGGCTTATGACTTTTTTTAGCCAAATTTTATGAAACAAAAAGGGTTTATAGAGAAAATTGTTAGCTTTCCAAAAATATAAGATATGTATTATTTGGAATTAAATAGATAATTATTATTGATTTTCTACATACATTCTGACTAAAGTCCTAATTGATAGGCTGATTGAAAAGCATCTATAACTTTTAAATGGATAAACATTTTTTGAATCCAAAAGATGTGTCACACACTATGCTTCACAAAGTATAGTTTAAAAAAAAAAAAAATCATAATTTTTTGACCATGTTAGGCTGGTTGGACAAATGGTTTTTTAATATTTTGAAAAATTCCTACTAGAAAATTCATAACTAAATATTTACTTGTAAATAAATTACAAAAAAATATTTGTCACATCTAGGAATGTGTCCTCTACTTATATTGAAATATTTAGAATAAATTTATTTTTTTTTTTCCCCATTAGGGTGGTCGAACAAACACCTATTTTTTTATTTTCCCTAAAAATTTAGTACTACTATATTGAAATTTCAAATTTTCACCAAACAGATTTACCTTTTTTCCAAAAAAAGACTAATAGCTTAGAGACTACATTCAATTTTCTACAAATTTTGTTTTTACATATTTTTCAGATTATGTTAATAGCCTATTCAAATTTTTATGTCAAGTTGTGTAACTCTATTTTTTTGAATTTTCATTGCCACTTAGGGGCCTAGTTTGGACCCCCATGATCCTGCACTAACCCACAATTAACAATTCAAGTCTAGATAAACAAATGAGTTTGAAAAGTAACAATTTCTAGTTGTATTTAATCATCCTATCAAAAGGGGTTGAATTAAAAAGTCACCAGAGCGATCCTGAGGTTTCCTAAGCATCTCAAGAATTGCCTTAGTGAACCCATGTGGTAAAAGTGGCAACCTAGGTCATTTCCATCTAATTACTCAAAATCCAAAAAAATAGAAATAAAAACTAAAAAAAAAACACAATTATGTTTCTTAAATACACATTGTCCTTTTACAACCAAAGAACCTAAATATCATTGATGTTTTGACAAAAATAAAAATTAAAAATTTCAAACAAAGGCTAAGATGCTTTATTCCTTTTTTTCCACTTGTGTGTTTTCCTAAGGAAGGGTGGTAGTCATAGTAATAGTCCCCTTGTCACAATATTTCTATCAAATATAATTTTGGTCAATTCTATCATTATTGATCTAAAACATAATTTTTTTTCTCATTGCAAGAACTATATCACCCTTTTTCAAATTATGCACGCAAACCAAAGAAGAACAAGTATACCAAACACCCCACAATCATTATCTTCCCTACTATCTTTATTTTCATAAAATTTGACCTATTTTTTTTATTATATGCACTTATGTTTGTTTTTGTTCTTCAGCTTGAAATATTTGAGTAAGTTATGGGAGAAAACAATGAAGGTAGTATCTCCTTAAAACTATGTGACGATGGGGAAAAATATTATCAATCTTAGAATTAACCATATTTTAAAGATTACTATACACTATGCATGATATTGGTTTTCCATTTTATAGGTCAAATTATACTTATCAATAATGGTAAGTATAAGTAAATGTAGGGTTCCACATATCTATTTTAGAAAATGATACATAACTTCCATGTAGATTATCACACTCTAGAGGTCATATAGCCTAAATATTATTACTTTCATGCCTTATTTACTCCACATGCTTCTCAAGGTTGATCCCACAACACATGGGGGAACCTCAAATTCAAAAAATATATTTTTCCTCCTTTTATCCTTTACAAGTTGATTTGGTACATGTTTGTGTGATAGGTTGCTATGTTCTAGTACTTAAGGAAAGTTAATATGTGATTAGTATAGAAGTAGGATTATGAAATATAATTGAGAAAATAATTAGAACATATTTTGATTTTGAGGTGACAAAGAACCTCATTACAAGGCCCACTTCCATGATTGACCTATTATCTAGACTATCTTTAATTTAGTTATGATGACACTTCATGATGTCTATTACTATCATATCATGACTCTTTTGATGTTTGGCATTATGTTGTTATAGATCCATGATTGAGAGTACATGTTTAGAGTAGATGAATTTATGATCAATTATGCAGATCTATTCATAATGAATTTCTAATTTTGATGCAATGATGAATCTTAGGATCGAGTTAACCTAATTGATTTAGAATTATGATATGAAAACCTTTTTTTTTATTATGGATGGATGTTTATGTAAATTAGATGTATGTTAACATAGTGTAGGTACATTATCCATGCCTAGGGCAATCATAGGTAACCAAGAGTACCCTATGTTTTGAGCCACATTAAACCTAATTATATTCCATTTGGAGGGACTATTGTCTCATGTGCAATGTATTTAATTTGTGATGTAATTTTTGAATGATTGTTAATATGATTAAGTATTTTATGGCCAACTAGGTCACTAGATGGGGTTTTGGGATTTTGTTGATCCTTATAATCTTGAATTTCATATTTCACCTTTCTTGGGTTTTATTGGGATTAAGAAAGTCTTTAATTTGAGTATTTTTTCCATTTTTGAACCCCTAGGATGATTACTTATGGGATATGGGTCAAATTAGGTCCATAACTTAGAGTATATCCAATATATGATCCTTTTTAATATCCCTTTAAGAAGGGTGGGGGATTTTAGGAAGAGGATGAATTTTGTCCTCCAAAATATCATTAATGAGAGTATACTTTTGAGGCTGAGTGTCTTAGTCCACCTCCTCTCTTTTAATGATATTTGAGATCTCTTGTTAGAGTGGTGTAATTTTTTTTCTCATCTTCCCAAAAGTATCACACATGTATGAGCACTTGTGGAGAGATGTGCTTAAGGATATGAATAAGAGTTACAAGTGTCACTCGCTCATTCAAGGAGATAAAACCATGAGTCTCTATATCTATCCTTTTAAAAAACAAAGGATGGGTTCTTTCTCTTGGAGTTCTTCATATGGTTCTTTTTGGAGAGAGCTTTCTTAATTTGTTTGGATTTGGAAATACTAGATTTAGAAGGAGAGAGTGAAATTGGGGGCTCATCTTCGACACACATTTTCCTTGGAATTTGATTTTGGAGGTACACACCTCATGATTTTCTTTATATTTTTGTTGTTGTATGTATATGTGAATGGAATATGTTTTAAATTGCATTTTTATACTTTATGTTGTGTTGTTGTGGAATGAATGTTGTAAATGGGTTTTGGGTGTATGGGATAGGCTCCCCTTTTAGGGAAGAGCTTCCACTATTTAGGGATAGAGAGGTAGGAACCTCTATTTGGAGCCTATTCCTTATTAGATAAGGAGAGGCTTAAGGGTATGATTACCCATGTTTAGTTGCTTTGGATTGTGAATATGAATAATGAATGAAATTGTTTTATGAAAATAGATAAAGGTGATAAGTTGGGTTATTTTATAAGTCTCCCCATATGGAGAGTAGTCCACCCTTCATTCCCCTTTAGGATTATTGCCAAGAATCCTTGAGTGTGTGTAACTCCTTCAAATGGGTGTGTTCTTGAGTATGTGTGTTTACATTAATTTTATTTTATGCTTGAGTGATTGTTTGGTGTAATTGGTCCCTATGGTTGCCTCCTAACTTGGGGGTGGCTTGCTTCAAGCCTAGGATGGGTGATGATTTTATCCATGGCCTTGGAAAAGACCCTTGTGTGTGAAAATGTGTAGGTTCATATTTTTTTTTAAATTATAGCGTTGAAAGATATTATTTTACTTCCCCTTTGCATGTAATGAAGTAGAGTAATTTTTTATTTAAAAATATATCCTTAATGGACACTAGCTTTTGAATTTATTTAAGCTATAAATCTATTTTAAATAAAAAGAGAATATATTACTGCTATTGCTATTCAATTGTAAGAAATGAAAGTACTATCTTTATTGCTATAAAGGAATGAAAACAATATATTAATGATGGTTTCTCTAATCTCTAGAAATATTGGTTTTATTTCCAAGGAAAAAAATGTAAGTACAAAATATTGTATTAAAATATATGTGTCATTTAGAGATAAAATTAAGCTGGTTTAATCAATTCATTTCATAAATAGTAGACATAGTGTTGGTTTATGGTTTTATTTGGTAGTTGAATTATGTGTATTCTAGGTTTAGTTTACATTAGTTTTGTTTAAACCATTTCATTAAGAGGAAGAGGGTTGTCACTTCTTTTTTATCATAATAATGGTTCATTCATTTAGTTTCAATATTATACCCTATTTAGTTAGACATTTTAAGATTTAGAGAAATGAACCTATATTCTATCTTAAATCCATGGCTTACCTACCTTACTTGTTGAAGAGTAGAATCATGTAATAATAGAATGGACAAAACTTGATAATCCACTCATCTTATTGAAAAAATAAGCTACGAAATAACATTAGAGAAGTAATACTTGTGTGAATGAAATCCTTTCTAGTATCAAAATGAGTAAATGAATGGAGATTTTATGATTTAACATATACTCATATTCGGTGAAAACAAGTATCATCTTAAATCCCATAACAATAGTATATACAAATTAAAAGGAAAGTTTCTCAAAAATAATCCCCTCGTATCTCAAATAAAATGTTGTCTCATATTCTCTAAATAATAATGAGTGGATAAAAAACACTACTACATGGGGGAGGGTTTTAAGACATTAATTTAAGATAAAATATTAATTTTGTCTTTAATTTTTTAATTGTCTTAAATTGAGACAATAAAAAAATACTTTTTTCCAAAATAATTTTTTAATTTCTCTCCTCATTTTCCCTTCCTCCACATTCACATGCATTTTCATTTTTTTTAGCTTCTTTCTCGTATCTAGGGGAGAGGAGCCGATACGTACACACCCAAAATCGCACAGTCCATGTGGCAGGCCACGAGGACCAATAGCATTTTTTTTAAATAACCCATTATGCAAAAATGGATATTAAACAATATAAAATAAAATAAATTATTTTAAAAATATTTTTCCACATGGAAGGTCAAAATTTTTCCATGACTTTAAAAAAATGCCCAAATGACCCGTCGACTGATACGTAGGCACCTCGGGTGCCACTACCTGCGTGGCTCAGCATCTAAAGTTGATAGCCTTGCCACATCAACTTCTCTCATTCTACCACCCTAAGAATCCACTACATCGCATTTATCACTCACTGCCACTTCCTATTCCTATCGACTATTGGGTATCATTGCTATGACCTCTCCTAAGCTCCATGCCACCCCACGTTTATTTTGAGCTAAATTGCATTGAATGCTCCCAGTGCCTCGCTCTTCTCGCCATGTTTTCAGCCTTTCATTCTAGCAAGTAGCATTCCTTCTTCACTTGCATGCCAATACCTGCTCATTTTGTCGTCTGCAACCTTCGTCTATTCACCACAACCTGCGATGCTCGGAGGCCATATCGTGTTTGGGTAGAAGCCGATACAGAGATGGGTAAATGCCAGTTACCACACGTTACTAGCGGCTCCACTTTCGCCATGCAAGAAATGAACGGGTTCCTCGCCGCCATGAAGGTCACCGCAAGCAACGAACAGGTCCGTCGCGTGTTCAACCCAAGTGAGCTTGCTCACTAAGGCTCACCATTATTCAGTTTTTTGAGTTTGGTTTGCAATTTCAGTTTGTTTTATTGGTTTTTTGGTGTTGTAGATATCATTTTTTTTGTTGAATTTTAGTGTTTATTAACACTGTCCTATTTGTGTTCATAAACACACTAAATCTTTGGAAATTAATCTTATGTTCAAGCATCGCTCTATTTATATAATAGATAATAATGCATTTGGTTGTTTCCCTGCCATTGAAATTTCTGGGGTTGTTTTCTTCTTTCAGTAATAATAATGTTCGTTGTTTCCATGCCATAGATGAAGTTGTATTTTTTTTTATATGGGTTCTGCTTCGTAGGGTTTATATTGCAAATATTACACTCATATTTTGGCATTTCTCTTTCAGTAGGGTTTATTTTGAAAATATAACATGCATAATTTAGCATTTTTATTTCCCTAGGGTTTATTTTGGCAAATTTTACAGTCATAGTTTTACCATTTTTGTTTCATAGGTTCTGCATTATCATATACTCTTATTATCCTATTCTTTCTCATAGGTTCTCCATTATCATTGACTCTGGTTATCCTATTCTCATAGGTTCTACATTGTCATTGACTATGAATATTGTATTCTCACAAATTTTGCATTATCATTGACTCTGCTTATCGTAATCTCACAGGTTCTGCATTATCATTCACTTTGCTTATCATTTTCTCATAGGTTCTACATTATCATTCACTCTACTTATCATATTCTCATAGGTTCTGCATTATCATTGAGTTAGGTTGTGTTCTCTATTTCATTAACCAAAAAAAATCATGTGGGTTAATCTTTTTTTAGGTTTTGCTTCATATTTTCAATCACTTAAAAAATTTATGTTGTTTATGTGCCATAGATAAATATGTTGGTGTTATTTATATTGAAAATATTACACTCATAGTTTAGCATTTATGTTTCATAGGTTTTGCATTATCATTCACTCTGCTTATCATAACCTCACAGGTTATGCATTATCATTCACTCTCCTTATTGTTTTCTCATAGATTATGCATGATCATTAACTCTGCTTATCCTTTTCTCATAGGTTTTGCATTATCATTGACTCTGTTTATCATATTATCATAGGTCATTATCATTGAGTTAAGTTGTGTTCTTTGTTTCATTAACCAAAAAAAAAAATTGGGTTAATCTTGTTTTAGGTTTTGCTTCATCTTTTCAGTCACTCAAAAAATTTATGTTGTTTTTGTGCCATAGATAAATATATTGGTGTTATTTATTTTGGGTTTTGCTCCATCAAGTCATTCATACACATATGTGATAATTGTTATACTACTACTGTTTTCCATTCGTAAGCTTTATATTGTTCTTCATTACAGTCATTACATTCATTACAGTCATGGGTTAATGTTCACTTTTCGATTAATGTTGTTGAGTACCATTTCTACGTTCCATTGATAAAATTGGGGGTTTAGGTTTTTCATACGTGCTATTTCATTCATTCATTATTGCTATTTTCTTTAGGTGACATTCATTAAATTGGGGGTGTTATGTTTCCCAATGATTAGGATTCATCAATTCAGACATGCAATTATTGGAGCTTTTTTTGTTTGCATTACAAAAATTTGGGGGTCTTGTTTTTTTAATAGGATCTACTTGATTAGGTAGGGGAGAGGAGCTGATACGTACGCACCCAAAATCGCACAGTCCACGCGACAGGCCATGTGGACCAATAGCATTTTTTAAAAAAAACCCATTATCAAAAAATGAATACCCAACTTCATCATGGTTAGTCTTCATTGATAAATATAGTGGTGTTACAATTATCATATGTGCTACTTCAATAAATCTGTAATGCAAATGTTTCTATCTTTTCTTAGGTTCCATTTATTATTTTGGGGGTGTTATCTTTTGCATAGGTTATTTTCCATTAATTCAGTCATCCAATTATTGTACCTTCTTTTCATGCCTTGGAAATATATGGGGATGTTCACTTTTTTTTAGGTTTTGCTTCATCAAATCAGTCATGCATATATTGTACCTTTACATAGACATATATATTTAATGCGCGTTTACTCATTTATACATATGTATATGCATATACATAGACATTACATAGACATATGCATATGTATATTAGATATTAAATGCACAGGTAATTGTAATTATATTGAAACAAAACAATTACATGTTGGTAGCCAAACATGAAGTGTATCGAACTTGTATATGCTTAAGGTCTTTGCATCTTATTTATATATATGCATATGTATAGACATATTCATATACATATACATATGTTTAAGTTTATGTATATGTATATACATATGTATATGTAAATGAATATGTCTATATATTTATGTATATGTATATGTGTATATACATATACATATACATATACTACTTTCACGACATCCTGCATATTTTTCGAGCCAACCTGCATTCAATGCTCGTAGTGCCTCACACACTTGTCAACTTTATAGCCTTTCATTCTAGCAACTTCTCATTTTTTCTTCACAATGATGGCAATGTCTATGTATGTATGTGTATGTGTATGTGTTTATTTATGTCTATATCTATGTCTGTGTGTATTTCTATGTGTATGTGTATGTGTATGTGTATGTGTATGTGTATGTCTATGTCTATGTCTATGTTTGCGTGTATGTATTTGTATATATAAATTTGTATGTGTAAATGTGTATGTCTATATGTAAATGTGTGTATAGATGTGTGAAGAGGTCTTAAGTGGACAACCTTGTCACATCTACTTCTCTTAGTCAGCCACCCTAACACTCCACTACATCACATTTATCACTTGTTTCCCCTTGCTATACTTCTCTACAGTTGTGTTTAATTCACTTATGTCTATGTCTATGTATATGTGTATGTCTATGTGTATGCTTCATAAATTCAGAACTACAATAATTGTATCTTTTGTAGGTGCCATTGATTAATTTGGGGGTGTCGTCAACTTTATATGATGTGCACCTATACACCGGCCCTCCACAACTTAAAAAAGAATTCATCCATAAATAGGCACGATAACATCAAACATAAATCAGATTTAAAATGCACACTTAATAACATTCATTTCAAAACAAAGCAAGTACAGGGAGGCAGCCAAACATGATGAAGTGTATCCAACTTGTATCTGACATATAGCAAGTACCATTTCGGCATGGAATTTAAACACCCCAAACATTAACACATACACCCTTCCCCGTAAACTGGTAAACCCAACTGTTGCACCAATGCAGGTGTCACTTTCACATTAATCGCAACTACACAACGTAAACAAGGTGCCAAGTCAACACAATTCAAACCCATCTCACCCATCTTTGAGCGATTGCCAAACCCATTACAACCATGTTTCCCATCGTAGCATAACCAAACCAACAAGCAAATGCATCTTCATGTCTAATCAATCATGAAACCTACAACACATATCAGCACCAATTTGTCCCATCTTGCCAAGTACGGTGCGAATGTAGTAGTGGTGAACTCCAAAATCCCATTTGCTTCCATTTTTACAAACTGTAAGGCACCCATTATTAAATACAAAATTATGGAAACAATTACAAACAATACACCAAACTAATCAACTGAATAATTAATGGCCGAAATCAATCAGATTCACCAAACAACCATCAATCAAATTCAAATAATTCTCAATTCAAATAGCCATGAAAACCTTCAAGTATTCACATGTATTACCATAGATCAATATTAAGCACTAAAGCTTTCTTACAACATGTATTTAGGGGACCTGGTTTTCCCAAGGCCTTTCATGGTTGCCTATGTAGCACTTCACAGTTGAAAGGTCCAATTGTGGAGAAAGTGCAACATAGATTACCATAGCTTTGTATTTGAATGACTTAGTGGACTAGGTTTTGTGAAGGCTTGTCATCATTACCTATGCAACACTTCACAATTTGAATGGAATTGTGGACCCATGCACCTATGCAACATAGGTTTCCATCAAACGAGCATTCCTAAAATCAAGTCTCCCTAAACCATTACATCTTGTAACAATTGCACATACTTTGACACTGCAAATTGTGTTTAATATTTGTATGGTTGGAATTTACAATTCTTTTCATGGTTGGAACATGAAGCTCTACTATTCAATTATTTTTTGGGGGGTTCTCTTTTGCATAGGTTATCCTTCATCAAATTAGACTTGCAACAATTATATCAATTTTAAGTGTCTTTGATTAACTGCAAGTGTGTTCTATTTTATAGGTACTTTGATTCATTTGGGGTGTTATCTTTTTAATAGGTTAGGGTGCATCAATTGAATCATGTAACTATTGTAGCTTTGTATTTGAATGGCTTAGGGGACTTGGTTTTGTGAAGGCTTGACATGGTTACCTATGCAGCACTTCACAATTTGAATGGAGTTGTGGACCTATGCAGCATAAGTTGCCATCAAACGAGCGTTCATGAAATCAAGTCTCCCTAAAATATGTCTCTATTGATTAGTTGACTGAATTGATGAAGCAGAACCTATATGTATATTTGTATGTCTATGTTCTATGTATATACATGTGTGGATGTGGATGTGTATGTGTATGTGTATGTATATAGATTTGCTTACATGCACAACCTATGAAAAGAGAACCCCAAATTTATCTATGGTAGTGAAACAACCAACAATATTATTTGTTACTGCAATGACAAATTGCAGCATTGCTTATATGCATTCATTTGAAAAATTGAACAACCCCAAATTTATCTATGATACGGAAACAACATACAATGTTATGTGTATGTGTATGTGTATGTGTATATATATTTATATGTATACATTTATGTATATTTGTGTATACATGTATATATATTTACATATACATATATGTATATATATGTGCATATATATATAAAATTGCTTACATGCAAAACCTATGAAAAAAGAGAACAACCCCAGGTTTATGAATGGCATCAAAACAACCAACTATATTGTTTGTTACTGAAATGAAAAATTTCAGCATTGCTTACATGCATTCATTTCCATGAATGAATTGAATCACAACAAAATAATATATATGCATTCATTTACATTAAATTGAAGATGAAGCATCACCTATGAAAAATTAAACACCCCTAAATTCATCAATGACACTTGAAAAATATAGAATAGTTGCACGACTTAATTGTATATGAATATGTATATGTCTATGTATATTGGTATGTATATGTATATGTGTATACATATGCATACATATGTATATGTATATGTATATTTATATGTATATGTATGCATATACATATGTATATGTATGTGTATGTATGTATATGTATATGTATGTGTATATGTATATGGAACCCATTCATGGCGGTGAGAAACTCGTTCGTTGTTTGCATGGCGGAAGTGGAGCCGCTGGTAACGTTCAGTAATTGGCGTGTACCTATCTCCTAATCGTCTTCTACCCAAATACAAACTGGTCTCCGAACATCGCAGGTTGTGGTAAAGGTTTTAAGGTTGCAGACGATGAACCGAGAAGGTAGTGGCTTGCAAGTGAAGAAATAATGACAACTTGTTAGAATGAAAGGCTTAAAAGTTGATGACAAGATCGAGGCACTAGGGAGAATTCAATGTAGGTTGGATCGGAAAATACATATGTATATGTGTATACATATACATACATATGTATATGTATATAGATATGTATATACATACGTATATGTATAGGTATAGGTATGTACATATGTATATGTATATGTATAGGTATATGTATGCATATACATATGTATATGTATATAGATATGTATGTGTATGTGTATATGTATATGTATGCATATACATATATATAAATATGTATATACATATATGTATATGTATATGTATATTCATACGTATATGTATATGTATATGTTGGTTGGAATAAAATTGTGGGGTGATGAGGAGCTTAGGAGAGGTAACAACAATTGAACACGACAGTCGATAGGAATAGGAAGTGGTGGTGAGTGATAAATGCGACATAGTGGATTCTTAGTGTGGCAGACTAAGAGAAGTTGACGTGGCAAGGCTGTCAACTTTGTACGCCAAGCCACGTAGGAAGTGGCACCCGAGGTGCCTATGCATCGGTCGATAGGTCATTTTGGCATTTTTTAAAGTCCTCGACAAATATCGACCTCCCACGTGGAAAAATAATTGGAAAAAGAATAGAAAATGACAAAATGTCAATGAAGAAGCAAACATTTGAAATGAAAATAGTGACACATTGCAAATTACATAGAACACACATTGTAATATGATCATAATACATTGCAAATCAAAACAATAACGATGCATGTATAATTTTCATATATTTAAAACCATCAATGAAGAAGCATACATTGCAAATCAAAACAATAACACACATTGCAAATTACATACAACACTTTTTTGAATCTAATCAGATTTCTTCACAAACCAAAACAATAACGTTCAATCTGTACTTATCAAAAAATTACAACTGTCCACAATTTCGATGCATTTGTAAATATCAATACTTCTAAAGTCTATGAAACTGGAATTTGTAATCTAGCTACTGCTGTTGTGAAAAGGATATTGATTGGTTGGGGTGCCAATTGCCATGTTCTCGTCCCCTTCCAGTCGACGAGGATTGTTTCATACATGAGTGGGACTTGGAGTGGTAAATTGGGTGCAAGTGACATGTGTTGGGGGTGGTGGTGAACACATCTATACATCCTGAGTGCCAAATTGATATGGATATTGACTGCCCTTGAAGCTAGATTGGGAGAGGCTTGAATAATTCATTGTTGTGGAGAACTGAGCGGTATTAATGTTGAGAATATCATGGAAGACTCCATTACTTTGACACAACGGATTAGAAGTGTTCCTTAACCGCCTCTCTCTATAAAGCCCTCTGTGCCTCCTCAATCTCTTTTTTCTTTCGGTCCTATTCCTTGTGAAGCCTCTCTTGCTCCGTTTTCGCATCTCTATCCCTTTTCTGTTGTAATTTATGTTGCTCTTTTTCTTTTCACAGTATGTCCGCAATTCTAGCATTCTCCTTCAACTTCGCTGCCACAATTCTTGTTGCCCTTTTCTCCTCATTTTTTTGTCTCTTTCTTACTTTTATCTCCTCGACCTCTTTCTTCCTTTGCTCTTGCTCCATTAACAACCTCATGTAGTCATCTGTTGTCAAGAATTGAGATTGTCTACTAATCCGAATTGCACCTGATTTGGATTTCTTTTGATGGACAGTGTGCACAGGCAACTTGAGGAACTTGTTGATGTGTGGAACTATTTGTGTTTCTTGTGTCCCATCTAACTATGTGCCAATGACCTCCTCCACTACATGTGAGCCCTGTGGTACATCTTCATTGCCTTGTAAATCTGAATTGCAAGGAGCATAGTAATGCACAACTTGAGAAAGGTCAATTTCTAGTGGTGGTGATGGGAAAGTATAGGTATACTGTTGTTCTGGGACTTCCAAATCAATGCCCAAGTTCATTGATCCCTCAACCAACCAGGATGGTTGGCTTCATTGTGATGGAAGATCTAAACTTTCGCTGAATTGATCAACGACCCTGTCCACCATGGGAGGGGTGTGTTCATTAACCACCACTTGTGCAACTAATTCAATAGGACAACTATGAGCTGAGTGTTGTGTTTCTATTGTAGACTGCATGTGTCCATCTGGAAGAGTGTACTGCAATACTGCGACATCATTGCTTGACACACCAAGTCCAGAAAGGCTGAGAATGTTTTCAACTACGTCAGCATCCTCGCTGAGCACAAATGTCTCATTGGGACACATGACGTTGACAAGTGCATCAGGATTTAGCGGCCATATACCAATCCTTTTAAACCCACCTTTGATGTTGTCAACTGTCAAAGCTCTTTTCATTGCTTTGTTGCTTAACATTGCAAGTTCTCTCCTCCTCACTTCAATGTTTGGAAACCTTGACAAAAAATCTGCACGTTCTGATTTGAAGTAAGCTTTGAAAGGTGCAAACAGACTCACATCCAATGGTTGTAGCTTATGTGATGTGTGTGATGGAAATGTTAACAAATTTACACCGATTTCTCTCGCTTCCTGGATGGTTTTGAGTGCTACATGGCTTCCATGGCCGTCAAAGATCAGTAAGACCCTGTTGGTGGGCAAGACACCGCCTGGAATCGAGGTTTTGAAGTGGGTCAACCAATCTATGAACAATTATTTGGTCATCCATGCATGTGGTTGGGCTACCATGCAAGCACCTGGTTCACAATCTATGATGTAATTATCTATGTTCACACTCCCCTTGAACAAGTAGAATCCTGGAATGTTCTGCCCGACAACATTGACACAACATAGAATGGTTATCCATTCACGACTCTTTGGGATAATGTAAGAGATATTTCTGCTACCTTTTCTTGCGAGCACCTTCATGGACCCATTTTTGCCTACTTGGATGCCAGTTTCATCGCTAGGACCATATGGCATGGCTTCGTATGCTACAGACAATGTTTTGTAGAATGCATCTACAACATTAGCTCTAAGATTGAATGCCCTATCTTTGTCTAAGCCTTCAACAGTTCGTAATGTGAGTTGGGGATGTTTGTGCTTGAAGCCTGTCCACCAAGACTTCCCTGGGAAGCCATTGGTGAAAGGGTTTGGCCTATTTTGACATATTTGATCAACCTCAGACTTAAAATTGACTATCTCAAGACCATGACCAATATCAGTCATTTTCTCGCACCATTCCACAATAAGATTTTCTTCCTCTTCAGTGAGGACTGTTGGCAGACCTTTCTTGGAAGTTGTTGTTAGACCCCCTAGCCATTTGGACAGTGTGGCTATTGGGATTGACCACTTTTTGGAAGCCCCCCTTACATGTCATTCTCTTCAACGGCATAGAGTGCCATTTTCATGTCATCCTCATACCACAACTTTTGTATTTGTTTTACCTTTTGCAGTATTTGAGGTGTAGTAACCTCAATCTGCAGTATTTGAGGAGTAGAAACCTCATCTACTTGTGCGAAATGATCTATTTCAGGGGGGAATCTGCATCCTCGTTTCTCGGTGAGCAACCTTGTCATGGCTCTTTTCTTTTTTTTGTTCCCAGTATGGGTCACCACTACATTGCCCTTGGCCATCTACACAGAATAATTAGAATCAAAACAGTGATGCTTGAACAAAAAAACAATTAGTTTGTAATGCAAAACCTATGAGAATAAGATAAGCAGAGTGAATGATAATGCAAGACCTATGAAACAGAAATGGTAAACCATGACCAATATTTACCATATAAATGATAATGCAGAACCTATGAGACTACGATAAGCAGAGCGAATGATAATGTAGAACCATTGAGACACATGAAAAGTAGAGTGAATGATAATGCAAAACTTATGAAACAGAAATGTTAAACTATGAGTGTAATATTTGCAATATAAACCCTACTGAAACAGAAAGCCTAAACTATGACTGTAAAATTTTCAATATAAACCCTAGGGAAACAAAAATGGTAAACTATGACTGTAATATTTGCAATATAAACCCTAGGGAAACCGAAATGGTAAACTATGATTGTAACATTTGTAATATAAACTTTTGGGAAATAGAAATGGTAAATTGTGATTGCAATATTTGCAATATAAACCCTAGGGAATGTATATGCTAACGAATGATTGTATTATTTGGAAAATAAACCCTAGGGAAATATTTAAATGGTAAACCATGACTGTAATATTTGTATTATGGGTAAGTGCACCAATCTATGACACAATTTTGGCTCTTAAGATGTCACTTTTTTTCTAAAATCAGCAAAATTTGATTTGCACGAGAAAATGAAGATAGTTACGCTAAAAATTTCAAGATGCGGCAAGAACAAAAGTTGAAGTGCTCTGAGTCTAGTTTATAAGCTACTATTGTTTTTTGAAATTAATGAATATTAAGGGTCTCAAAAAGGGGGGTGGGGGGGCAAAACAGGTCCTGTTTTTATAAAAAAAAATAGCATAGCGCCTGAGGGCTC